>CM074751.1:19275675-19603175 GCA_037367245.1 Phrynocephalus guinanensis | reverse complement strand
TATTTTGTACGTCTCAATCATATCCCCCCTCAAGTGCCTTTTTTCCCCAGACTAAAGAGCCCCAAACGTTTTAGCCTTTCCTCATAAGGGAGGTGCCCCAGCCCAGTAATCATTTTAGTCGCTCTCTTCTGCACCTTTTCCAGTTCCACTATGTCTTTTTTGAGATGCGGAGACTAGAATTGTACACAATACTCCAGGTGCGGCCTTACTATCGTTTTGTATAATGGCATTATAATGTTGGCTGTTTTATTTTCAATCCCCTTTTTGATAATCCCTAGCATGGAATTGGCCTTCTTCACCGCTGCCACACATTGGGTAGACACCTTCATGGAGCTGTCCACCAACACACCAAGATCTCTTTCCTGATCCGTCATGGATAGCTCAGAGCCCATGAGTTGATAGATAAAGTTTGGATTTTTTGCCCCAATATACATTACTGTACATTTGGCTATATTGAAACGCATTTGCCATTTGGCAGCCCATTCCCCCAGTTTGGAGAGATCCTTCTGGAGCTCTTCACAATCTTCTCTGGTTTTTACCGCACGGAAAAGTTTCATGTCATCCGCAAACTTCGCCACCTCACTGCTTATCCCTGTCTCCAGGTCATTTATGAATAGATTGAAAAGCACCTATCCCAGGACAGATCCCTGGGGCACACTGCTTTTCACCTCTCTCCATTGTGAAAATCTCCCATTGTCACCTATTCTTTGTTTCCTGGATCTCAACCAGTTCTCAATCCATAAGAGGACCTGCCCTCTTATCCCCTGACTGTGCAATTTTCTCAGCAGCCTTTGGTGGGGGACTGTGTCAAAAGCCTTCTGAAAATCCAGATAGACGATATCCACCGGTTCACGCAAATCCACATGCATGTTGACCTTTTCAAAGAATTCTAAAAGGTTTGTCAGGCAAGACTTACCCTTGCAGAAGCCATGCTGATTTTCTCTCAGCAAGGTTTGTTCTTCTATGTGTTTTAAGATTTTCTCTTGGATGAGGCTTTCCATCATTTTCCCTGGGACTATATCTGTGCAATTCATTCTTTTTAACTAGATGTAGCACCCTACATTTCCCTCTGTTGAAATCCATTCCATTAGCTTTGGCCCAGCACTCTAATCTGTCAAGATCAGAATGCCATGCAGGGCCTCCACAGAAAAAGAGCTCTCCTGTTCAAACACAGCACCCAAGTAACTTTAAAGTGTGTGTCTCCACCTCTGCCTATTTAGGTTATCCTGATTCAGCCCCCCTGAATTTCCATTGAGTGTGAGGAGGGCCTTTCTTTTGGCTGTTCTCCTCTTGATTCAGAACAAGGGAGCCACTGGATTCTCACATGCAGAAGTCAGAAAGGAAATCTTTTCTGCTGCTCCTGTACCTTTGCACAAAAAGGCGTCGTTGTCCACTGGATCTCTCCCCCACCCCGTACACCGCCCCCAGTCTGGTTGACAAACTGGGTACCACTTTGCAATGATCCTGACATGTTTGCAATAAATGCTGGAGCATCTGGGATTGGTGAGCCATTTATGTGGGAGGTGTTTTGTTTAGTGCTTAGTTGGACTGGAATGGGTTTCAACACCCACACCCACACCGCTGCCTCCTCCTCCTCCTCCACCACCACCTGGTTGCCATACCAACCCAACTCACTGAGCTTAATTTCTCCGAGGTTCATCTTTAACTTTATCAGGATTTCTGGGTTTAAGAACAGAGACCTCCTGCCACCAGAGCACAGTTAAAAACACAAAATAAAAACAAAAACTCCCATTTGAAACTTTGTGAGGTTTTGCTCTGTGATCTTTCTTTCACAAAGGAAAGTGATTATCCGGGTGTAGAATGACCCATGTCCAGGTCTTTGTTTTTCCTGCCTTGAAATGTGTACATCCTCTCTTGCTGCTTTCATGACCTACACCTTGGCTATCCAACTATACGTGGTGGGTCTGCAGACTGCTGGAACTTTTCCAAACTGGCATGCTGCCTTTAGTAGGTGTGACTGGGAAGGACCTTTCTGGGGTGTGCTCACTGTCAATCTAACAAGCACTAGCCAATTGTCCCTCCTCTCCCTCTGAATTCAAAGAAAGACCCGCCTCTCTGTTCATTGTCTCTCCCCCCCCCTTCAGACTGCTGGAAGTCAGTCAGTTTGTCTGCCGTTGATCTCTGTTCACAACTAAAATGTTTTCATTCTTTCTAGCAGTAAGGTCTTGGGAGTGGGTTATTGAGCCTGCAAGTGCCAGTTAAGGAAAAGGGGATGGACTCTCTGGGGAATTTGTTGCTATTTACTGCACTTCTGTTGCATTGCAAAGGAATTTTGCCAGAAATTCAAAATGGCAACCCAAATCCGGACATCAGAAAAGAAATTATTTAATCCGTAGCCAGGGCCGGCGCGTCCATTAAGGTGAACTAGGCAGTTGCCTAGGGCGCCAAAATGGACAGGGGGCGCTGGCCAGCCTGCTTCCCCCCCCCCCGCTGCCGGCCCCTGCCGTCTGTCCCCGTCGCCGGCCGCCCCCGCGCCCGCCGCCGCCCCCTGCCCGCCACCGCCCCCCCCGCCGCTCTGCCCCCCGCCCCTGCCATCCCCCACCAATTCCCCACCCCGCCCCGCCGCCCCCCGCCCCCCGCCCCTCGCCTAGGGCGCAGAAAACCCTAATGCCAGCCCTGTCCGTAGCCATCTCCCACTGAAAACTACACCATTCCCTTTGCCCAAGCAGAGCTGTAAGGAAGGATACTGCCCCCTGTTTGGTATCTAGGAGAGATATAGAATGCTATGCTACTTTTTTTTACTCTGAACTCCAGCATTCTTTCAGGACAACCCCTGGCACAGTTCTGAAAAAGAAAAAGTAAGAAAGAAAGGCACATCCTTAGACGTGCACATAGGAATAAGAGAGTGAGAGGGGATTTTGCCACTAAGTTTAGGGTTCTTTCCTCCTGCACTATCCCTGTTTTTGTGAAACAGTAAGTGTTTATGGCATAATTTTGCCTCGTTGCAAGCTTCCAGAGTAGTTACTTTCCTCAAATATCCAGAAGCGGAATACCAGCCTTCTACAACCATGAATACCATTTTTTAAAAAGTCTTTTGCATCTTGCCAGTGTTCTTGGTCATTTTTATGGCCTATCACCACCGAAGTGTGGTCAGAAAACCCTGCCGACTGTCTTAGCAGAAGAGGACAAGACATCACTACCAGCAAGGTCTTTGTTTGCCCTGCTGTGTGAAGGGACCTTATTTTCCCCCCATCGTCCCCCCCCCCATCTCCAGTCTTTCAGCTTTGCAAGTCCTTGAACTGTCTGCTGGAGTTAATTTGGTGGCGTGCGATTACATAAGCCTGCTGCAAAGGCAGGTCAGCGCTGAGGCTTCTGCTTGTGGGCCGGATGCTTTTAAATCCTCCAGCAATGCAGCATGAATGGATTGGGGGAGGCAGGTGTGGATTTCAGAAGGGGTAGTCCCGCTGTGCCTTGCAGGTACCCGGGCTTGGCCAGGGCCCTTTCAAGAGTCAGGACTTTGCTTGCAGCCAGAGGCTAAACTTTGGCAGGGGAGGGGGAGAGAGGGGCTCAGGAGTGCTGAAAGCAGAAAGTGGCACATGGGATGGCCTGTCCTTCATAACTCCATGGTTGAGATTCAGTTCGATTCCTTAGTTGCACCTCCTTGACAGGGGCTGGACCCCCATGCCCCCCCCCCGAGCAGATTTCTGTAGGTAGGAAAAGGTTACAAAATCCTCCTGCATGTCACAAGCATGACTTTGTGGGTCTCCGAAGAGATTTTCCACTTTGGTTGAAACTGAAAAGAGAAGGGGGGGGGGAGAAATAAATAAATAGCTTTTAATTATTTGAGAGGTAGGCTCCAGCCATGCCTCACGCAAACGGATGCTTTTCTCTAAAGGGTGCTATCTCAATTTGAATACTATTAATTGAGGAAGGAGATTAACGGACGGAAGCTTCCTAAATGAGCTGTCTCTGTGAATTAATAGGACTGCTCCTCGCACTTTGAAATGGGCGAGGTGGTGGAGAGAAATTATTTTGGGTTTTTTTTAAAAAAAGCACAAACCAACCTAAATGGAAAAGCTCTTCTGGCTTTTTCTTGATGAATGAAAATCCATCAAAAAGCCTTTTTTCTGGTGTTTAAAATTTATCCCACAATGCTGACATATCTCATCCTTCCCAGCTTTATATCCCGAGCGAGATGAATTTGACACTCCCCAACGAGATCGTGGGGCTGCTTGGCTCCCCCCCCCCTTCCTTCCTTCTTCCTTGCTGCAAGGAGCTTCTGTCTCCAGTAAGAAATTCCTGGTGCCACCTAGACTCGAGATGAGCTGCCTTGCCTGCCAGCAGAAAAGGCAGGGCTTGCCTTGTTGCAACTCCGACACCCTAAGCAGGGTTTTTGCTGGTTTTTGGCCCATCTTGGAAGGGCCTGGCCTGCGAAGGACTGCCACGTGGATGTTGGGGGACATCAGCAAGGAAGGGGCATGTGTGTGAACTGGGTAGCATTCAAGGACCAGAGCTGGTAAACATGAACAGAGGAAGGAAATGTAGTGAATTGCCAGAGTGGGAGTCGAATGGCAAGCAGAAGGCCCAAACACAAAGCTTGTGGGGGGTGGGGGCATTTTGGTAGGGAGTCTGGCCAGAAGCTTAAAGGTCCAGGACCCCAAAAATGATGTGAGGAGGAGACAGGATCAGCCCCCTGTCTCTGAACTCCGTGTCACAGGCAACAAGGGGGGAATAGTCCTTAAATTCCATGTTCTTGCACCCTCAGGGCATCAATTTTAGTTCTCCCCCTTTATTTGCATCAGAGCATTGCACAATTTAAAATTATGAGTGTATATGAAATACGAGCAATTTTTTAAAAAAATGTTAAGATAGACTATCCTTGACTAGTTGCCTCAGCACAACAAGCGTCTTCCCTAACAAATTTCCAGATCCTGTGATGTTCCTCATCTCCATGCTGTAGTGATAGCAATGGTTAGAGAGAGCGAGCGAAAGTTTGGAGAAGAGGAGCATTATGGTGGAGCATTAAGAGATTTTGACCCGGCATTGGCAGGTCATCCTGGACCCTCCACTTAAACGGGCAATTTTCTGTGCCCTGAGGTTGGTGTCAACATCACCCGCCCTTGAGTTCAGAGAGTGTCAAGACAGGGTAAACTACCCAACAGGCGACACCAAAGGCAAGGGGGCATCTACAGACATCCTTCCCCTAACAGTCAGTTTCTCACAGCAAAGGCAGGAGGTGCTGGACTCAGGTGGAGGAACCGGAAGATTTAGAGTTTTTCCTGTCTCCACCCCACCCCACCCCACTGTTACCTTTCCCTGTCACAGCATCCGGTGGGAGCTGATCAGCTTCTGTCCCCCCCCCCACACACACACCTCCACCCAGGTCCCAAAATGTTCAATTTCCCTTCTTATGATCTGGCCGCTTGCGAACGGAGCCCAAAAGCAAAACTATCCTGATATTTGGCAGCCGAACCTCCAGGTTTTGGTTCACCCAGCACCACAATGTGGCCGTCTAGAACTTCTCTAAACCCTGGCTCGTGCATGGAAAAAGTTCCTCTGCTTGTATTTTGGACGGGCCCAGTTTGCTTTTATCCGCCTTTTCACAAATGTGTTTCTCCATTTTGCTCTCCTTCCTTATTCATTTATTTTCCCTTTGAGCTGAATTTAATCAACCTCTGCCAGCCCTTTGATGGCCACGATGGTTGTTTTCTGTCTCCTTTGACGTGTCTGTTTTTGTGATCCTGGAAAGAAGGGAAGGGAACCCAGACGGCATCTCTGTGTTGTTTTTTGTCTGTTTGTTTGTTTCATTTCTGGGTCTCTTTTTCTGCCCCCTTTGTCTTCCGGGGAGTAAACCCATATGGGGAAGGCAGTGGATCAAATGCAGGAATAAATGCATGGGGGCACACGCACACACACACACATGGCACCCTTGTGTAACTGACATTTATCGGTCACAATCCTTCAAGATACAGAAGTAGGAACCTACAAACTCTGCATGTGTTAATCTCTCATTGTTTAGATCTGCACTCTGGGACTTGAACCAGGGAAATGAAGGCTGTGTTTCCCTGCTTCTTTTGTTTCTTCGCCTTCTTTCTAAAGAAAAATGTGGTTGAAACTTTCTTCTAAAGTTGCAAAGGGCATTAAGTCACGGAGCAGAGACCCTGCTTCCACTACACTTAATCAAGAGAAATCTACAATAGGATGAGAGATGGAACCAAATCTGTCCGGAATGACATTGACGAGTTCATTTCCTGCCAGCTTTGCAGGAGTTTCTCTTTGTGTGGAGCCCTATCGATCCTAAAATCCTCTCATCATGATAAAGGCCAGGTTGATTTCCCGGCTCTTGTGTTGTCTTCAAGGCTTGTTCTCCTCGTGGCCCTGGTGTTTCCCAGCACAGCCGCTATTGTCGGCTGGACAGTTCAATCAGGATTCTACAGGGAGCAGGGGCGGCTTAGGGTGTGGCTTCCCATTAATTGACAAAGCCCCCCCCCCAAAAGGCCAGTATCCAGTTGATGGTTCTCCGCTAGATTCGCCAAATCAATTGGTCTTTCAGCAATTTCTACTCCAGTTGGCCTTAGGAAGTGGATTTAGGACTAATGGGCCTGGCTGATTAAATCTTTGTAGACATAACCGTTATGAGGACATATTGACCCTACAGGTGGAACGGTCCTGATTCTCCAGATGACTGCAGAATCCTCATGATAAGTACTAGTCATGCATTGGTCTAGTTGTCTGAATTAGTACAGCCCTTTCTGGAGTGTACCACTTCCCCCACAGGTAGGGAGTGATTCCTAATCATCGATCTCATGAGCTTGGACAAACCTGCTTCTCTCAATGGAATTTGCAGCCTGGGAATGATGCCCTGTCAGTATATGGTTGCCATACAAAGAAAACAACTCAACACCAATAACCACAATGAGCAATGGAAAGAGGTTGCAATGACTGGTTTTAAGAACCAGTCAAGGAACTGTTACCGACTGGTTTCTGACAAGGACTCCTTGTTGAGCCAAGCAGGCGGGCAGGCAGGATGGATGCCCGGACTTTAGCGTGAAACAGCTTGGTCTGCTCCTGGGATCTCCAAGCTTGACTCGGGTCCTTGAACTTGGTTGGCTGACTGCCCTGTTTTTAAAGACCCTTTGAAGGATTGGGAACAAGCTGTTAAATGAAAGAATTCCTCTGCCCATTGCATCCAAAAGCCAGGGCATTTTATTTCTCCTTCCCTGTAATCTTTGGAAGAGTCCCAAGGACACCCTGAAACCATCTCAGGACATTGAAGGACCCCACTGGAACATCTGCAGCCCCTTTCCCCCCTGGTCTGTCTCAAGACGCCAGCCAGATGTGAAGTTCCCCTAGCCCAAGCCTCAGCTCCTGCTTCTCACTCTGGATCCTTGGTTTCGCATCTTGCGGAGGAACTCAGCATCTCAAGTAGCATCTTCTGGTTTACAGTCGGACCCCGGTATCTCCTGGGGATTGGTTCCAAGCCTTCCTGTGGATAATGAAAACCATGGATAAGAGAGAACACCTGCCCACCCAATCCCAAACTGCTGTTTCCTGACAGTAGCTTGCTTTATGACTGCTGTTTTGAGACAGTAGTTTGCATTACAGATGCTGTTTGTGACAGTAGCTTGCTTTGCGGCGGCTGAATTATTTATTTATATATATATAATTATACAGTTTGTAATATAGCTGTTTGGTTTTAAGAAAACTCTGTCTCTGGCTAACTATTTATCCAATAAGTATTTGCTTCTGCTGGCTGATCAAACAGCACAAAACTCTGACAGGAACATAAAAGGTAGTTTTCAAAACAAAAGGAAGAAGAAGAGAAGCAGCACGCCGTCAAATTGGTTCCGATTTCTGGCGACCCTTTCCAGAGTTTTCCAGGTAGAGAATATTCAGGTGTTTCCCCTTTCTTTCTTCCAGAGATGCCCTGGGATTGTGCAACTTGACCAAGGCCATCAAGGCTGGCTCTTCTCCATAGTGGGGGAAATCAGACTCCAAACTTCTGGCACTGTAGCCAGAGACCTAAACTTCTGAGCTAAGCTGCCTAAATGCCCTAAGCACATCCGATCTTGCCTGATTTCGGAAGCTAAGCAGGGTCGGCCCTGGTTAGTACTTGGATGGATGGGAGACCACCAGGAAATACCAGGTGCTGTAGGCGCCTGGAGTAGGAACTGACAAACCACTCCAGTATTCCTGCCAAGAAAACTCCATGGTCATGGGGTCACCAAGAGTCGGTCACGACTGTAACAACGCAACACACACACACATGCAGCCAGCTGTTACAAGGATAATGGTAGCTCGTTACTTCTGGGGCTGGAATAATTCACTTGAACAGCAGTTAACTGTTGCAAAAAAGGAACTTTCCAAGCACCCCAGAGACTAGTGGCTTCCACGTCTCCGAGCTAAAAGACATTTCTAAAATCCAGTTCACTCCGAGGAAGGAGGACAGGGCGGTATCCATAAAAAGACTGGATGCTGTGGGTGGACTTTCATTAGACTCCGATAGCTAAAATAAAACGTCGCGGGCTGTTAATTTTGTGGGTTGTAGCCATAAAGCAGCAGAGAAAACATCCAAGTCAGCAGCTTTGAGAGCAAGTGGAGAAGGCAGAAGGGAGTTGGAGAACTCACTGGCTTGTGGGGGGGGGGGTGAGAGGAAAAAGAAAGAAAATATTTTGTGGCCCAAAAAGTTATCAATGGAGCAGTGAGCGGTTGTTTTCTGTGGTGTACCTTTTTACTTCGCTGCAGCCTCTAACCAAGCCTGGAATGCATAAAGACATCCAACGGCATTTCCCCCCAAACTGTAATCTTGTTTAACTGCAATTTAGGATGGTAGAGCATCATGTTATTTGTGCCCCTTTATTCGTCACTGTTTTTCTTTTTTCTTTTCCGAGGGAGAAAACCAGCCCAGGATCTCCCGATCAAGAGGTCTCTCTTAATGCTGCAATGAAACCTAATTCCCTGTCACTTAAGCCTCTGAAACCGAGTTCTGCCTGCCTTCATCTCTTTCGTTGGGGGGGGGGAGAGACAGCCCCTCGCTTGTCTTGCTCCCCATCTTTTTAGCTATCTCCTTCCATCTTTTTAGCATGCATCGTGTATATTCCACTCAGCCTCTAGAAAACCTGAAGCGTTCCTCTGCTCTGGCAAGCCTTCTCTCCCAGGAGAAAGTGTCTCATTTGCCTTTTGAAATGTTACATGGATGCATTCGCTTTGTTTCTGTCCTGTTTTATAGCTGCAGCATAGCACCAGATGATACAAACACCACACTTTAATAAAACTGCACACACAAAGGACCACCAAAGGCATACAGGAGAGGAACAGAATCAACAGCAGCAAATGTAGGGTAAATTTTTTTAATTAATCATCAAAATGCACCTGCAGCCACCGCTAAATCCTTGAGATCAAATCTGAAATGTTTGAGAACAAAAGGCCAGCCATACTGAAAAGGTTTGGCCTCCATTTTTGTGATTTGCATTTACCTCGAATGTAGTCTCATTGTTGTGCACGAGAGAGCGACAGACTCGGAATCAACTGTGAGGTTTTTTTTATCCTGTTGTTGGTGAGAGTTCTTGCAGCTTGAAAAATTATTCTTCCTAGCATCCCAGAAACTGAACAGAATTGCTCTTCCTGTGTCCTTATTGAATAGGTTTGTAAGAGCTTGAAGCACTGGATGGGTTGTTTTCATCTTTTGAGTCTGCAAGTTGTTTTGTTTCCTTTGCAAAGAGAAATAGCACATGTGCGCTCGTGCACTCACACACACACACACACACAAAGAGAGAGAGAGAGAGAGAGAGAGAGAGAGAGAGAGAGAGAGAGAGAAACTTAAAATCAATTCTCACACTCCTTTTATTCCCGGAACAGAAGTGAGACTTCACTAGGACAAAGGATTTCTCTACAGGACGAAGAGATTTCAAAAGAGTTTCACACACTTTTGCTCTTTCCAGAAGCCAGGCAGTTCTGTGCAACCAACTTTTGTGTGTGCAAAATTGTCCTGCTGAATGTGTGAACTTGACTAAAAGCCCCCACTCCATCCCAGGCCAAATCCTTCCCTCCCACAGCAGTTATTCAGCCTGGACTCTGAGTGCGGTTTTACATCCTTGAGTCCTGATTAAATGGTCTTGGCTGAGTCTCCACCTGTAAAAAGGCTCACTGATCCCTTCAAACCTTTACCCTGAAGAATTAAAGCTGGATCTCGCCATGTTTCTGACACGATACCCATGGGAGTTGTTTTCTACCCCATTTTCTACCTTTCCTCCACTGTTGTCCTTCAAGTCTTACACTTTTTATTATCCACAACCCATGAGCTGGATGGTGTGAGATTTTTTTCCCGTCCAGTGGACCTTGATTCTATGGCCATTTGAAAGCATCCCCGTTTTGCTGTACCAAATGATTGTGGTGCCGAATAAATGAATCCTTAAGCACAGATGCATTTTCTCTGGAGAGCACTCGTTCCAGTGGCATCACAACCCCCGCAGTTCTGCCTCTGACATCCAATTTAAGACAGCACAATGTTTTAGCCAAGGGAACAGCATTCAGCCGAGGCATATAGCCATGGCGATTCGGAAAGCCCCCCCACCGTCACCACTGGAGAGTTCAGTTTGTAACCTAGGACTTGATTGTCCTCAGTGCACAGAAATTAGAATAATCTAATACTGTGGATATTTTTTAAAAATGATTTGGAATATACTCTGGAGACATTTTATTCATCATGTTAAAAATAAAGCATTCCATAAACATTTTTTCTTTCTTTTTTCAAATTTTCAAATTTTCCGGGGGGGGGGAAACCAAAAAAGGCTTCAGGGGGAAAAACAGCGGGGGGAAAGGGGGTCCTGAATTTTTCTGGGTCCCCCCCCCCAGGCCTTCACATCTCTACTAGGATGTTTTACTAACTCTCTCGCCCCCAACAGTCCTCGGTCATGCCAAAAGCTACCCCCAGACCGTTGCCTCTGCCCCTCCTCCATGGGCCATTTAGAGGAAGCATGGGGTCCGTTGTTGGGTCCTCTGTTTGGGGAAATGCCCGACTAAGTCAGAACATTCATTGGTGGCATTTGCTCACTCGTAAGTCAGGAAATGCCCTCCAGTTCTTGAGGGCCGGGACAGCAAGAAGCATAGCCAGACATGGACCCTACGAGAGAATATTCAGGTAGCACACTGCAGCCTCTTGCCGCCGCCTCTTCCGCATCAATGCTTTGATTGAACAGTGAGTCCAAGGCTGGATCCCAGCGCCCAGTAAAATGAGCAGGATGATTCTCACCTCTCTGAGCACTGCCAATCTCATAACACCAGAGGTAACTGTCGAGGGTTTATTCTCCACCCCCATAGCACCAAAGCCCTCCCTGAATTGTGTCAAATAATTGGTGCAAGAGAAAGCGTGAACTTTTCCCTTTTGGCAAGCAGACGCCAAGAAGACTGTGCAGCCTTGCAAATCAAGCGGCTTTTGCAATGTTATGACAGCGGCTTTTTGGAAGTATGTGGCAGCCGGACAGACGGTGGAACCGAATCATTGTCTTCAAGACCTGCCATGGGGGGGGTGAATTTCCTTAACTGTTTCTTTGCTCCCGGCGTTGGGACTTTCTTGATCTGGAACTCCTTTGTGTAGGGATGTATGAAGACTTTTTGTTTTCTTCCTTTTTTCCGAATCCACCCGCCATGCTGATCTGTGTTGGCCTATCTTCAACCCATACACTTAAAATTTGCTTTCCCACATATATTTGTCTGTTGTTCACCTTTGATGTACACTTCTCAAAGTAGTTTGGCAACTAGATGGGTGGTATAGAAATCCAACAGGTAGATACCGTATTGTTCCATCTATAAGACGCCCCCATGTATGCGCTCCCAAATGCATCTGGTGGGGCCACTGTGAGATACAGGAAGCTGGAATGGATGGGCCTTTGGCCTGATCCAGCATGGCTCTTCTTATGTTCTTATGTTCTTAAGATGACCCCCACTTTTCCAACCCGGAATTATAGTTTTGTAATTGCACAGTTCTCTCCTTGGTCTACCTCTGTGTATAAGACGACCCTCACAATTTTAGACAAAAACATAGTCTTATACATGGAAAATACGATTAGATAGATGGATGGATGGATGGATGGATGGATGGATAGATGGATAGATGAATAGATGCAAACTCAAGGATGCATGGGAAAGATGTGACAGTTTCCATTAAAGAATTTCTGCTCCTCATGAGGGGATCTTGGCAGAGTTTGTAGGAATGGCATAATGTTGGCGCATATCTATGACAGTTGATAGCAGCCTTGGTTCGGTGCTACTCTGCGTCATTCCATCTGCGACATGTTTCCCCCTTTAAAAATTCTGGCATTCCTCTAAGAATTGTAATGGAAATTGGTACAAGTGGTGTTGTATTCCAGTTCAGGTTTCTATTGGCAGGCAGCTGTTGGGCCATCCCGGTACGGCTGAGCTCCTCCATTCGAACCTCATGATAAACCCCTTCCCGCCTCCCCTCCTTGCTGGGGCCCCCTTTCATAAATAAGGTGGACGGTCTGTTTTGAACCAAAGGGCCTCTGTTTCTAGTCATCCGGAGCAGCTCCTTGTAACGCTCCCAAGAAACATCACCGCTGGGGAGTCTGGAGAGAATCCCGTGGGGGCGCTTTTGAAATATTTTCTGTTTTCTTCAGAGAGAACAATGTTTTTAAAGAAGTTTTATTCTCTGGCTGCTTGTTTGGCTGTTCCGGTGATGTTTTTGCAGGGCTGGGAGGCAGCCCGCTTGGAGAGAGCGGCTTCCTTCGACGTGCTCCTCTCCTTGTGACCCATCAGGTGGCAAACCACCTTGGTCTTGGGTTCAAGTTCCATTTAGGTGGCAAAGCAGTGGCTTGTTCCTTCCAAAAACAAAGGGAGCCATCCCGGCAGGAGACCCAGGGACGATTCTCCCAAAATCTAGTTGGATCTAGAGAGCCTTGATAGGTTCACCCGTTCCACCACGGTTGCCTCCTGCCCAGTGATGCCAGCGGGGGCCCACGCCGTGCCATCTGAGTGCCTTCCTCAGCTACCCAAATGAGCCTCTTTGCTTGGCCACTGCCAGCTCACCAAAGAGAAACTGCAGGTAAAAAACAACAACCTTCTTCTTAAAATGCTCCATCTTTGGGAAGCGCCAGGCGGAGGATGCCAAACGATGTCGGGGAGCATAATGTCATTTCCTCCTTTCCAGGTGGCGTCAACTTGCTGGTGTCCACAAGGAGCAGCTTTTTAATCAGGGGAGGGGGGGAGTTTCTCTGCTTCCCATCCACCCACCCCAGTTCGATTTGCTTTTTGGAGAGTGTTTAACCCATTTGCACGAGGGTGTGTGTGTGCAGAACAAACTCCCTTAAGCTCTCTCCGGTACAATCTGTGAATCACCCTTGGTTCTAATTAAAGTGTTAATCAGAAGCGGCAGCCAGAACGCCTGGATCCAGCACAGCTGCCTGGCGTGGAAGTCACGGAGGAATTCTTCACCCTCACTGCCAGAAGTACCTGTGGCTGGCCAGAGGTCGTTGGACTCCAAGCCCATCCTCCTCCACCATTTCTTACAGCTCCCATCATCCTTCACTATTGTCATTAAGGGCGTTTATACACGACCCCTAAACTCCGGGGCAAATGGCTCCCAGCTCCGGAGCTTTAAAATGTTTAACCACCAGCTCCGGAGTTAACAGGAAATTAAGTGCGACCACGCCCACTTTAGCGCGTCCCAGTGCACCTTTCAAGTACCTGCTCTTCAGAGGTGAAAATTATTTGATCCGGTGTAACGATAGTGAGTGCGGAGCTCTCCTTGCTTCTGTTTGTTGTTTTTGGGCTCCCGCCCCTTTAAGAGCTACTTTTACAGAGACGAGAGGCAGAACGGAGGTGAGCGGCATGCTTTTCTTTCTCTTTTTCTCCCTCCCCTCACGCAGCCAGCAGCCAGGAAGTGCGGAGGGGGTGGGAACGCAGGAAGAGCGACGAACCCCTAAGATCTCTGGTCCGAATTTAAGTGGCCAGCGGATCTTAGGGGTCGTGTAAAAAGGCCCTAAGTCGCATCTAGCTTTGGGTGTCTCTTATAGGGTTTTCAAGGTGTGGAAGGAGCGGAAGGAGCATCTTTGCCTGGGCCACCCCTTGATTTGAACCCAGGGCTTTTAACCTCTTTAATGGCAGCACCGTGCTACCAGAATAAAAAACAGATATTCTGCAAGGAGAGAGAGAGAGAGAGAGAGAGAGAGAGAAGGTTTGCCTTCACAGAGCTCCATGGGATTACCCAGTGGCAGCCTTCGAATTTGACCCTGTGGCATCTTATTCCTTGTGAGTCAGCTTTCTCGCATAAAATGTGAGAAAAGACACCGCCCTGAAGAAGAGAAGGGCAGAGGGACTGAGCTCCCCCTCCCCTCCCTGGCCGCTGTGCATGTTGTGGGTCCCGGCCAGAGTTCCCTTCCTGCACTTTTTTGCTCTTGGGCCTGAATTTTGCCAGTGAAAGCGATAATGGAAGGAAGAAGGGCCTGGGGCAAAACAAAAAACAAAACAACCCCACCCCCCACCCCCGTGCCCTAGAGGCACTGAAGAACAGCATTCAGCCTCAGTTGCTTGGCTTAATTTCTGGATTTCTGCTCCACTTGGCTTATTGCTCTTATTATTTCTTCCACTTGAAGTGTCTGGCTCAATGTGCCTTGCCTTACTCTCAAGGAACCTCAAAGCGGGTTCCCTCCTCCCTCCTTTGCTGTCATCTTAGTGTTGAACTAGGGATGAGGATTGACAACAGCCAGACTGGCCGCCACCTGTATCTGCTGGCTCCCTCTATCCTAGAGTGTTGCCTTAATGAGAGGGAGGGGACCATGGGCAGCAGGTGCAGGGGCTGGTTTTTCAGGAGCTGGGATCCGGGGGGGGGGGGGGGGGGGACGACGACTACATAGACTGCCCCTGAAGACCCTGGAAAGGGGAAGAGGGATGTTGCTGGACATCAGATTCCAGTTTTGAAATTTTTTTTTTAGCTAATTTGGCTGTGAAACAGTGCACAGAGACCGGGCTGCCCAGTGACTCACAATTCCTAGGAACTCTCAGAAATGACAACACGGCATTGTCTAAAAATGATTGTCTCTGGAGTCAGCGAAGGTAGTCTTAAAAGATGCAAGCTCCTTCCTTCCTTCCTTCCTTCCTTCCTTCCTTCCTTCCTTCCTTCCTTCCTTCCTTCCTTCCTTCCTTCCTTCCTTCCTTCCTTTGCCGAACTAGCTCGCTAACTAACTAACTAACCAACCGCCTTTTACTTCCTGCAAATTGGCGTATGTTTTCCCTGCCTGTCACCAGTGGAGATTTCTCATTGCAAGAAGTCGCCGGCATATTAATTTTGCTCCAAGGCTGCCATGCGACTGGAGGCGGCAAGGAAACGTGTCGTTTCTCAGACCACGTGGCTTTACGAACGTGAAATTCTCTGAGGAAACTATCGAAGGATTTCTCCCCAAGAACGTAGATTCCATCCAGGAGCTTTCCCCCTTCCCTAAAGTGCCACATTGCTATGCAATCAGTTGGGGGGGGGGGAATCAAGAGAAAACTTTTAATAGAGGACTGGCACGTGTGTGTGTGTGTGTGTGTGTGTGTGTGTGTGTGTGTGTGTGCACATGCATATATGTACGTATATGGTTTAAAGGCCCATCGGTTTTTCTGTGAGCAATGTATATTGTTCCCTCATTACCCCTTGGGTCCTTTTCCAAGGAGAAAGATGGGATAAAATATTCTAAATAAATAAATGGATCCTGACCCTCTCCACCTTTATGGGTCAAAGGCACCACTTTCAATTGACCGGAGACATGTGGGCCACAGATGAGGTGGGGTGGGGTGCACCTGGCCAGGACCTCCCATCTCCCTCTCAGCCCTGGGGAGCCGAGTGCCACTTCTTCTTCAATGGGCAGTCCCTTTAAAGTTGCACTCGGGTAGGGATATAATGGGTGGGCAAATTGTCCTTTTCCAAAAGACCTTTGTTTCCAAATCACTAGTTAATGGTGATGTCTTCTGAGCACCTTTTCTTAGCAGGAGCAGAGCCGGTACAGTGTGTTCATTAAAAGTTTCTATTAACATGGCATTGGTTGGTTTTTCACTTATAAAAACACTGCCTGGCATCATACAATGCACAGTATTAGTTTCCATATTAAACTACAAACAATGCACCGAAACAACAGCAACAAACTCCCTCCTTTTATATACTGAATCATGTATACGTTTATACATTTTCTTCCTTAGTTTCCAATCTTGAAGCTCAGGGCACGATGAGGATCAACCATACAACACCCTTGCGAGGTGGGGTCAGATTGACTGAGAGTGGTGAGTCAAGGTCTCAAAGGGGAAAAGGCAGTCATTGGCTTAGGCAAGGGAACCAGGGACTCCACAATTTCATGGGGGCAGCCAATCCGTTCTGGGTTTTCATCTGAACTTTAAAGAAGCCCCACAAGGCAGTGAACTATTGGGAGCAAATGCTCCCTCACCTCAAAGAGCTCCTGTAAATTCCAAAGGGGTGAATCTTAAATGGATCCACCAAGCCCATGACATTGGACTCTCCATCTTCATCCTCTGCAACTACTGTATTGTTTGTTATTTTAATAGTTCCGTACTTAGCATTTTTAGCTTTATTTATAGCCTTTTAATGATGGATGCTACCCTTGTATGCTCACTGTTTTGCTCTTAAATGTTGTCTTTCAGAGTTGTAAACTGCCCTGGGTCCTTTTCTAAGGAGAAAATCAGGGTAATGAATATTTTTGATTGATTGATTGATTGGTTGGTTGGTTGGTTGGTTGGTTGGTTGGTTGGTTGGTTGATAATTCTAGGCCAGCCCTACCATTACGCAAAGGAAGGCAACCCAATCAGCAAACAGATTTTGGATGTCTTGAACAAGCATCACGCTGTCGTTTAACTTACTGCCTTTTTTCAATTAAGGAATCAACCTTCCTTTGGGGATTTTTACTCCCCTTAAATCATTTATCTGGTTTTCATTAACTACATCCTTTTACTTGGTGCTCATAAAGGTTATTTCTGGACTCCTGCTCTTAGAAACACCCCCTCCCCAAGAGACTGGCAGGACAGGGGCGGGGGCACAGGGAGGACTGACATTTTGGGAAATATCTTTCCCAAACTTCTTTCCTTGGTAGAGGAAAGATTGATTCTTTCCCATCTGCTGGGGTCAGCAACTACTTTGGGTGTCAGAGCCAGGATGCCCGTCTGGTACCAACTGCTTGGAAATATGATCTGGGGGTGAATATTTACACATGCATCTGGCAGGAGGGATTTCACCATGGAGGGTCCAGATGGCTGCTGCAAGTGTGAACCCCTGAAACCAAAGCAAAGCAAAGTATTCTGCTTATATACCACCCCATACCACCTCAAGTAGTTTCTGGGTGGTTTACAGTTTTAATTACAGTAATGAAGGCTACACATTCCGCCCCCCACCCCCCAGCAAGCTGGGTGCTCATTTTACCGACCTTAGAAGGATGGAAGGCTGAGTGAATCTTGAGCCTGCTACCTGGGATCGAACCTCAGGTCATGAGCACAGTTTTAGCTGCAGGACAGGCATTTTAACCACTGCACCACGAGGCTCCTGAATGAGATGCAATATGAGTCTGATCTATTTAAGCACTTTCTGTGCTCTTGACATGGCGTAATTGTGGGCAGGTAGAGAGTCGAACCTGAGTCACCCTATCAAAGAGAGAGACTCGATGAACTCTTTCTCTGTTTTAGAGACTAAAGCGACAGCAAACATGTTGGGTTACATTTTCTCACGATGATCTCATGTTTTGAAAAACTGTCTCAGTGCCACCCAAATATAGCCAGTCTCTTGGGCTACATAGGGCCTGCTCTGGTTATTCTATTCTATTCTATTCTATTCTATTCTATTCTATTTATTCTTATTTTTATTTTTATTTTTATTTTTATTTTTATTTTTATTTTTATTTTTATTTTTATTTTTATTTTTATTTTTATTTTTATTTTTATTTTTAATTTTTTGCCTCATCAGATGCCTGCAAATAGCAAGGCCCAATAAACCTCTTTCTTTAACGGTACTGGAAAACATTCTTCCGATGTAGCCGTTTTTGATACTTTTATGCAACCTCTCAGGCTGCCGAGTCTTCTGAAGATAAGTTTCGAAGTAGCGTTGGGCACCCATAGATAGAATGATTTATAGCAAATGCGAAACAAATAAGGCAAATGCAAGATTGTGCCATCTAAAGCCAGGAGGAAGATAACGCCAGTTGTAAAAGCTTGATTTGAAAGCCTCTCTCAGTTTCAAATTAATCGGGCAAAAGTGAAAACATGCAGGTGAAACCATTTAAAAACACACCCAGAGAAAGCCAACGAGTTTCCTGTGCCAGGGAGTTCCACCGTCAGAGGCCACCACCCAGAATGTTCTGTTTCTTGTCCCATCTAAGAGCCTTTATACACGACCCCTAAGCTCCGCAGGAAATGGCTGCACGGTCCGGACCTTACAAGTGTTTTCCCACCAGCTCCGGACTTTGCAGACAATTAAGTGCGACCCCGCCCACCTAAGCGCGACCCAGCTGCACTTTCTTGTACCTGCTTGAGGTGGGTGAAAATCCCCAGGTCCGGATTTAATCTGGTCAGTGCAGGGCTCTCCTGGCTTCTGCTTGTGTTTTTTTTTTTTTTTCCTGCCCCTTTAAGAGAAGAGGTGGGAGGAAAAAAAGCAAGCAGAAGAGAAACGGAAGAGAAACGGAGCTCCGGGAGGCTCCTCCAGGTGAGCTGCATTTTTTCCCCTCATTCTCTGGTGGGGAGGAAGGAAGGGCAACGAACCCCTAAGATCTTTGGTCCGAATTTAAGGGACCAGCGGATCTTAGGGGTCGTGTGAAAAGGCCCTAAGAGAACCACAAAACACTCCAGGCCTTCCCGGGTCCTCCGACACTTAGCAAAGTTCTCTTACCATTCTTAATGCTTTGGACATGGCTCTCCTAAAATGATACTCCAGTGAGTTTTGTTGTCCACGAGGTATCGGTCTCTATATTGGGTGGATCCTTGCCCACAGCCACCACCAAAGACAGACTTACGGGCGAGTTGGCTGTGGAAACACAGTAGGTCTTTCCCCCTCAGTTTTTGCGCGAGATGGGTGTCGTACCTGAAAGGCGGCGACAGAGTAGCTATTTTGGGCTGACGGATGGCATCCGTCAAAGCTGTACAAACACTCGCAATGTTTGGGATGGATGTGTATATTAAGGCAGGAATAAAAATGATGGCACCAGAGATCTGGCGTGGACACCGTTCTCTCGCTCTCTGTTTCTCTCCTTTTCGTAAAGCTGGATGCGTTCCTTGTTTTAAGAGAGACAGCCAAGAGCGACAGTGTTCAGGGAAATACCCCTCTTAGTATTCAATGCTAACTCCTGAACTTGGCCTTCCCTGGTCGGCGCAGTCCAGATGGGCACTGCAATGCGCTCGGCGTTGGGCTGCCCTTGAAGATGGCACAGGGAGGGTAGCCTGCGGCAGCTACTCTGTCAATGAGGATACACTTTGGGATTTGTGTAGGATATCAGTTTTGAAATCATTGCATGAGCTACCAGAATGACTATGCTTGGAGTTCCAGGCGTTGGCCATGACTTTTAAAACCTACCTGTAAAGTATTTGGACTGAGCTGGTTAGGGTTAGGGTTAGGGTTAGCTCAGTGGGTTAGGTCTCCAGCTGCAGAGCCAAAGGTTAGGAATGGGTTAGGTGATGATGACGACATCTAGAAGGAGTTCAGTATTTCAGTTTAGTCAGACTTATAGAATCCAGATTTCTATAAGATGGAGCTATGATGGTTATTGTACTCCCCGTGTCCTGCTGATGCCCTTAAAGCAAGAAACCTCTTGACATACCTGAGTAGGGGGTTCAGCTGGAAAAGGCAGGTGGGACCGCACTGCAACTCTGTCTGGCTTGCAGATGTATCTGGATCAAGCCCTCCACCCCTCTCCCTAGAGACGCTTGGTCATCTGACATCCCATTTTGGACAAACTGCATTCAGCTTCCCATGGACGCGTCTTGAAATATTTCACAAAACAAGCCAAAACGATTACCTTGTTACAGAGATAAACTTATCCCAAGTACGGACTTATAAGGCAAACCCCAACTGGAAATGCTTCTCACTTTGGTGGTTCGGAGGCATGGGATCTATTTTTATGAATCTTTAGGACTGGGATATTATTTATCAAATATGCCTTGTTGATAAAACAGAGCGTGGAAAAATGTATATTCTAGTAAAGGCTTTTACTTCAGTACCGTGCTATCTCCTGAGAAACACATGAGATGTTTTGACTCAGTTGCAGTAGTTATTTATATTTTTTTATTTTTTGCAAAACAAAAGCAGAGCAGAATGTCAAGTTTTTGGAAATGGTAAAGATGACAGAGAATGCATGAAATAGGCTTACACACACACACACACACACACACACACACACACACACACACACACACACACACACACACACACACACACACACACACACACACACACACACACACACACACACACAGGCAAATGTCTGCCTTTATAATAGCTTGGATTCAGTTATACGTTTAATCACATAAAGTTCTCAAAGAAGAAAGAGGAGACTTTGATTTTCTTTTGACTGATGTGGTTGGGTGCTTTCATGACAAATTCATATGTAAATCATTGATTTAATTGTCCCAGTTGAAAGCAATAAGTCTCAGCTATGCTTCCTTTTACACAAACAGCCAGAAAGGGCAAATAAACACTGCTAAATAGTGACTTTTGCATTCAGTGGTGTAGCTTGCTCTTCCCTGAACCCAGACCAGCTAAGCTCTGAACTCAGTTCCTCGTGAGTAAGGATACTAACAACTACATCTCTACCCCCAGACTGTGCGGCTGAGGCAGGCGGTTTGTGAGGGTTGGCATATAGCGCGCACGCATGCACACGCACACGCATGCACACACACATGTACAGGGATGATGAATGCACTGGGTTTTCTCCTCAAACATCACATGTGTTACATAAGAACATAAGAACATAAGAAGAGCCCTGCTGGATCAGGCCAAAGGCCCATCTAGTCCAGCTTCCTGTATCTCACATTGTGGCCCCACCCAATGCCTCTGGGAGTGCACGAGACTATATATCTGTCTCCTGATACCACTCCCCCGCATCTGACCCTTGAAGTAACCCGGTTTTAAGCTTGGAGGTGACACCTCTCCATCATGGTTTGTAACCTGTGATGGACTTCTCCTCCAGGGATCTGTCCAGTCCCCTTTTGAGGGCATCCAGGCCAGAGGCCATCACCACCTCCTGTTAAATGCTGCAAGATGGGTTCTCCTCGGTCGCATCACTTGGGCTGTTGTTTAGGGGATTGAACCAAGTCTTTCTAGCACAGAATTTCTGAGGCAGTGGCGGTTATGAGCTGTGGCTCCCCTGATTTAAAGGCTGTTCTTGCCTGTTTTACTTCACAAATCAAAGCAGCCGGACTTACGGAGAGGCTGATCCTCCAAGCCCCTCTCCCTTCATCTTCTGAGCAGCCGCAAACATGCCACAACCAAACACTGGAAATTAGATGAGAAAGGAAAAGGTCACTTTCCCATCACTATTGTTTGTTTGTTTGTTTGTTTCTGTGAAGATTCTCAGTCCTCCACGTGAGATTATCTGGAAGTTGAGTCATGGCAACTGGACTTATTTTTCTTGTTTGTCTGTTTTGCAAATTGACTTATATTTCTGTTCTCTTCTCTCTCTCCCCCCCACTTCCCTCCTACCACTTTCCTGGCAGACAGTGAAGTCTTGAAAAGAATTTTCTTCAAATCAAGAAAGCTAGCTTTGCAAGGTTGTGTTTCAAGTTGTGTGACCTGCTGCCCCCTAGCGTCCTGAAATGTCATCACATTCTGGGTTTCCCGCTTTCCCTCTGCCGCATCACGGGACTGAGATGGCGCTGGTCGCTCTGCATGATGATCTGTTGAGGAGAGCTGACAGGGGTTGCTCTACCCTGTTGGTTCTTCTCGACCTGTCAGCGGCTTTTGATACCGTCGACCACGGTATCCTCCTGGGGCGGCTTTCTGAGGTGGGGATCGGGGGTCTGGCCTTTGGCTGGCTCCGCTCCTTCCTTGAGGGCCGCACCCAGCGAGTGAGCTTGGGGGGTGAGTTGTCGGCTCCCTGGACACTCTCTTGTGGGGTGCCACAGGGGTCGGCTCTCTCCCCCATGCTCTTTAACATCTACATGAAGCCGCTGGCTTAGATCATCCAGAGTTATGGAGTTTGCTGTCATCAGTACACTGATGACACACAGCTCTATTTCTCCTTTTCCACTGGTGCAGTGGAGGCCGTCCAGACCCTGGATCGCTGCCTGGCCGCAGTTTTGGACTGGACCAGGGCTCACAGACTCAAGCTCAACCATGGGAAGACCGAGGTTTTGTTCTTTGAGGGAGGCCCGGAGGGGTACAGTGACCCTCTTCCCAGTCTGGATGGGTCCGTCCTCCAGCTGGTGCAAAGAGTGAGGAGTCTGGGCGTTGTCCTGGATCCGGATTTGTCCCTGGATTCCCAGGTGGCTGCCGTGACCAGATCGGCCTACTACCATCTTAGGCTTATCACCCAGATTTGTCCGTACCTCGATAGGGATTCCCTGAGGACAGTGGTGCAGGCGCTGGTCATATCGAGGTTGGACTACTGCAACACTCTCTACATGGGGCTCCCCTGGAACCTTGTTCGGCGACTGCAGCAGGTCCAGAATGCGGCAGCCAGGTTGGTGGTTGGCGCATGTAAGTTTGACCGTGTCACCCCCATCCTGGCCCGCTTGCACTGGTTGCCCGTTGCCTCCCGAATAAGGTTCAAGGTGTTGGTTTTGGTTTACAAAACCCTCCTTGGTTTGGCCCCTGTCTATCTGGCAGAGAGTGTCTCCCGACGATTAGACCTGGCCCAACCCACCTGATCTTCCTTGGCCCTCTCGCTTCGGATTGCCATGCTGAAGGAGGCCCGTAAAGCGACCACCCGTAATCGGGCCTTTTCGGTTGTTGGACCTACTATTTGGAACACTTTACCAAGCGAGATGCGGCAAGTTCCCTCGTTGGCGTCTTTCAAGAAAGCCTTGAAGACCTGGCTATTCAGGGACGCCTTCGGAAACTGCTAGGGGTACAGTTTTTTTTTTCCTTCCTTTCCCTGCCCCTGCCAACACTGGTTCGCCGTCTTGGATGCTGCTATTTCTGTTTTTAATTTCTTTTAACTCTGTGTAAACCACCCTGAGTTCCCGTTTGGGAAATAGGCACGGTATACAAATTTGAAAATAAATAAATAAATAAATCAGCCTCTGTCTTGCTCTCTGCAAAATGGGGAGAATAAGGACCAGCCTGTCTCATGAGTCCTTGGCAAGGATTTTTGAGGTGAAATATGGGCGTGAAGCACTCAAGGGACTTCTGTTTGGGTCAAATAAAGAGAATCCATAAAATCTTTTGTTGAGCAGAGCAAAATACTGTGGTTTGTCTACCTGTTTGACGTGTGTGTTGTTTTGGGTGGTTTTATTCCTGCCTCCCCCCAAGGGAAGGAGGTGTAAGTTTCTCTCAAGTTTCATGTAATGTCTCTCTTTGGGTGACATTTGCTGGTCAGGTCACCTCAATTGCAAAGAAATATTTCCCTTTTCTGTTTTTCATCCCTATAGATCGTGCAGAATATCTACTCCTGACTGAATTTCAGAAAAACATTGCCTTTTTTGGAAATCTCTCTCACCAGACCCCCTTCCCTCCTCCATGACTCACTGGGAGCCACTCCTGAACTGCAGAAAACCGCAGACACAACTTTGTTTAGGGTTTGGGGTTGTGCGCCTGGTGTTTCTTTTCTTTTATAGCCCTTGACTTGGAAGCAAAGAGAAAGGGAAAATACCGACCCGGCTTTTCCTGGTGTAGCGATCGGAGTCCCAGATTTTCAGTGGAGAGTATCAGGGCTGGGTGTCAATCCGCATCTTTCCAGCCTTGCTCCCTCCATGGTTATTTTATGAAGAACATCCTTACTCAAGGTTACCATTTCCCGCTTGGCTCATCCTTGTGCGAGGGAAGAATGGCCTGCAAAAGCCGTTTCCTCAGTGTCTAACAGGGCGAGCCATTTTGCTGGGCAAGATAAGGGGGAGATTCTGCTGGGCAAGTCAGGGGGAGATTCCCCACCCTACCTCCCGATCTGACAAAATTGCTCAGATAACCCTTTGGCATAAATTACGACAAAATAACCATGCTTTGTTGCATGGGGGTACAACAACCGGAAGCACCTGGGGGAATTTTCTTCTCCCCGACTTGTTTTCCCTGCACCCTGCTTGCTCTGTTCACGTGCGCCATACCTGCCTCGTTTGCGCAGACATTAGGAAGAACATCATGACATTTAGAGCTGTTCGGCATAAGTGGAAGATGCTGCCCCAAAGGAGGGTGGTGGAGTCTCCTTCTTTGGAGGTTTCTAAGCAGAGGCTGGATGGCCGTCAGAAATATTGTGATGGGGTTCCTGCATGGCAGGGGGTTGGACTGGATGGCCCTTGAGGTCTTCCAACTCTGGGATTCTATGATTCTATGACACAGTTTTGCACAAACGGCAGAGACCTTCAAGAGAGAAAGCCTGCCTCTGTGTTGCAGAATTGCTGAGAATGAAGAACGTAGCTGGGAGCAGTCTCTGCTTCTTTGCGAGGTGCTCACAGTACAAAGCAGGTGACTGGAAAGCCATTGGAGGGGGAAGGGGGGGAGAGAGAAGGAAAGTCCAAATGAAGATGGCGGATGTGAATGCAGACCACTCATGGTGTGCACTTTACAAATGTCCACCCTCGAGAGTTGTCCTCTTCAATGTGCATTGGGTCACACATGGCCCTTGGTGCCACCACACCTTTCATCAGAGGTGGAGGGTGCCAGGGAGCAAAGAATCCGTGAAAAGCAAGAGTTCAGAGGCCACCCCCCCCCTTCAAAAGAGAAAGGTGGTATCCTCTTCCCTTGTTGCATGTGATGTTTGAGTGTGTCCATGCAGGGGGAGTTTTAAGGAGCACACACAAGGAGTGGTCGAGGCGGGGGTCCTTGCACGGGAATCAAGTTTGACGCTCTCCCATCTCTGGCTTGGTTTGCCCACAGGAGAACGGCGGTCGTGGCCAACCTCGTGAATGTTAGTTGCCCTGTCAGAATCCCAGAGCGTGCACCTTGCCTTCAGTTAAACCGTCGGTCCGTTTGCCCTCGTCCTGCCAACTTGGACCAGCGCCGAGCACCGTTTGTGTGCATAGAGGGCAGAACTGATGGCCACCCTTTCAACACAATGGAATGCCCTAGAGACGGGTGGGTTCACAACAGGTGGAAAGGTGAGGTCAGTTGCGAAGGGCACACGTGCTTATTTTGTAAGTGCGGGCGTGTGGAGGCTTGCACACTTGTGAAGTCGGTGGCGCATCAGGAAGAAACGCATGCGGGGGGGAACAGAGAGAGGCTTCAAGGACCAAAAATTATCACCTGAAGTGCTTCTCACAGAGCAGTAGACAAAAAAAGAAAACCCCTTCAGGACACTCCTTGCCAAAGCTGTTGTCTCGCCTCTTGATGCGCTTTAATTAATGCTCTGCAAAATTACAGTTTGATGAGGGATAACTCCTCAGCCATGATTGTAGCAGCACAGTAATTAAATGGGCCACACTAGACCAGATGTGAATTATTCCAGCCAATAAACTGCTCTTTTCTTCACTGCCAATGGATTGGCTAAGAGGTAGTCGGGGTGGGGGGTGGGGGGGAGAGGCAGGGGCTGGTGGGTTAGAGGAAGTTGTGTTTTAAAACGGGAAGGGGGGTAAAATAATGTGTAATGTCAGAGAGAGGTAAACATTAACTAAATTAGCCTCCCTGGGGTATTGTCTGTTTTATTTCTCCTTTTCCACTTGAAAAGAAAGGAAAACCCTTTAATACTATCCCAAGTATCTATAAGTATGGATTCTTATTAAGGCTGAAAGCCCAAATGGGACTCAACAGTTAGCACCTCATTAGGAGCAGTGTTGCAAACATTGATTCTTTAACAGCAGCACAACTTTACAAGGGAAACAACTGCACACATACCCAAATAAAATCTTACCAGAATCGCCATTATGTAGATCCCCCTTCTTTTCTCCTTGGCGTTTGGTCCCAAGGGGACCTTGGCTGCTTTCCTTGGGCTCCCTGGTCACACGGACATGGAGGTTTGAAGGATATGCGTGTCTGGGAGGAAAATGTTGGAAGGGCAAGCCACATGCATTTCCATTCATGCACGATCGGACCATGAATTGGGTGAAATGGTCAGAAAACACTAGCAGAAAAGAATATATGTGCATGTGTTTGTGTGTGTGTGTGTGGGGGGAATAGCTTGGAGATTATTCAAAAGGTTGGCACATCTGGCTTGCATGAAATAACCTTTCCTCTCAACAGTCTCCCCTGCCCCACCTTTCTCCTTCCCCAATTGCTCATATTTGCAGGCGGTGTGGAAAGCCTTCCAATAAAGGACCTTGTGTCATGGGAGTCCCCCAAAAGAGTGCCCGCAAGGTGACGGATAATAGAGCAGGCCTGCGATGCTCCTAACCAGAGTCAGCGAAGCCATAAATCTTGTCAAGAGCCAGGCCGGGGGTGGGGGTGGGGGGCTCCTGCTGTGTTCTCCTCTCCCTTCCCAGCTCAGAGGGACGCAGCTTCTGAGGGAGCTCCTGCAATTTCGAGTTAACCTCCCTGTCAGGAATCGCAGGTGGAGCATTTGAGCCGACAAGCGGTTCCCTGGTGGGAGGTTTCGAACGCTTCCCTCTTTTTCTGAGAACGTTTATTGCTGATTTGACCTTGGGGCTGATCAGTTTGCTAGTGCAAAATCCTGCCAGTTGCTCCTCTCTCCCAGCTCCCCTTTGGGTCAGGTGGAAGCAGGCGGGCATCCCGCCTTGCAAAACTCAGGTCCAGTTTTTCAATAACAGCTCTCTCTCTCTCTCTCTCTCTCTCTCTCTCTCTCTCTCTCTCTCTCTCTCTCTCTCTCTCTCTCTCTCTCTCTGTGTGTGTGTGTGTGTGTGTGTGTGTGTGTGTGTGTGTGTGTGTGTGTGTTCCATTGCTTATTCAGGTGACTAGGAATTCCCCTTGCTTCCTCTGGAGAAAGACTGGAACCGTGGCTTTTATTGGGCTCTGCCAAGCAGCCGAAACAACGCAGACGGGAAGATTGGTCACAGAGATGACACCCACCCACTCCAAACACAGAGAGAGAGACACACATACGTGCACACACACACACGCGCACGTGCACACACACACACACACACACACACACACACACACACACACACACACACACACACACACACACACACACTCCCAGTTTGATCCTCGTCAGCAGCTTGCAGCCATGGCAACAAGCAGGCTGGTGTACCAGGGGCGGGTGTGTGTGTGTAAGGGGGGGGAGGGGCAATTTATTAAATCAATACACCCCAGGCAAGGCAAAGTGTCCGGTCTTGATTCACTCCAGGAGCATCCCGTTGATGGAAAGGGCAGAGGTTCACCTGCCGCCCCCATCCCCCACCCCCACCCCAAATGGGTGTACAAAAGTGTAAAGCCCCATGAGACCATTTTGAACCCACACCTCTTTCTCTGCTCAATAAAGGGAATGGTGTGCATTTTACTGTATATGGCTTTATACTGTATGCAGTGCCTTATATGGTGTGCATGTACTGTATGTATAAATAATAATTTTAGAAATTGGAAGGGACTCTATAGATGCTTGAGCCCTGCCCTCAAGGAGGCACAGTGGGCATGTGTGTGTGTGTGTGTGTGTGTGTGTGTGTGTGTGTGTGTGTGTGTGTGTGAGAGAGAGAGAGAGAGAGAGAGAGAGAGAGAGAGAGAGAGTATTCTAAGATTATTATCTAATATCTATAATAACCTTTCTCTATAGAACCTCTCTCTAGTTCTAAGATTATTACACATGCTGTATATATTCAGTACTGTATATATAAGCTGCAGAGCCTAACTGTGATGTGCCAGGACAGGAGTGTAAGAAAACCCAGCCCTCCTTTCTCCATGCCTTCTGGGTATCAAGGTCACAAGGGGCGTAGAACTTTGCAGTTTATTGCTGGCATTTTTGAGCCGTGTGTCTGACCATCTCGGGAATAGAGCGTGTGGCCAGATCATCAGCGTTCGGTGTTCTCCTGACTGGGTTTCTCTCTAAACTCTCGCCAAGGGGACGGGGTCAGCGGGCAGGCCCAGGGGATGTTATGGGGTGGGCTCCCCGCTGCACCCGTTAGGGGTATAATAGGTGTGTTTGGAAGACGAAGACAGGCCAAAGGAATTTTCCCCATTTGAACCTATATTCAGATGACCCCAGGCTGTAAGGAGCTGGTTGTGATCTTGTCCATCTGTCTTGGGCCGTCGAGTTGGCGAGCGAAATTATCCAGCTGATGGTGTGCGATCAGGAAGGGCCAATAGAAAGCGCTTGACTCCAAGGTCATCTCTTTTCCTTACCTTGCCAGACTGGCCCGGCATGAGATGTTTCTCCAGGTTCGTTCCTCCTTCCTTGAGCCTGGCTCGGCGTCTTTGCAGTTTCATGTAAGCCTCCTTGCGTCTTTGATGTGTGTTTCTCTTGGCTGAACCATCTGTATCTCACTGTCGCTTGTGGTGTTCACCCGGTTGTGACAGCCGGATGGCTCTCCCTTGAAATGATCCTATTGATGTTCTTCAAAGTGCGCTTTCTCTCTCTCTTGCTCTCTCTGGACCCCTGTATCGTTCCCCCCCACCGCCACCCCCAAAGACCCATCAGCTTTAGCCAGCCATGGCCAACAAAAAAAGCACAGAGAAGTCCTCCCCAATGCCAATCGGCTGACTGGGAGACCTCATCTTCCCAGCAATGTTGGCATGAGTTCCAATGTGTGCATCCCCACCCCACCCCCCACCCCGCAAAAAAGAAAGAAAAAAAATCACAGGGTCATTGGGTTCTCATCCGCCTGTTTCCTAGCATAGCTCATAAATAACACCCCAGTCTCCATGGCTGAGAAATATGTACCGAGAATTGTTTATGAATCGGGCTCAATGTTTGGAAAGTTGACTTTAGCTGCAAGAATGTTATAATAACTGGAAAACTTCAATTGAGATGAAATGGCTCGGTGCAATTGAATTATTTCTTCTCATGGCAGATCTTTTGCCATTGCAGGGCAAGAGGCTTTGAAGTGAAAATCCTTGGGCCAAACAGCTTCAAGCATCCAAATTACAAGCTCTAATAATACCCAGCCTGTATTAAGCAGCAAGGGTAATTTTTTTTGAGGGGTGGTGGTTTGGGGAAGTATTTAAATGCTTCCTCCTTGTACACAACACAGAGGCCAGACAAATTGATCCAGGTGCCTGGAAGAGGCATTTTGGAGGATGCAAATAGACCACCTGTGGAGAATGAAAACAGGCTAGCTTTTATTTCCTGATGATGCCCGGGAAAATAGTAATCATGGGGGACTTCAATTATCCCCACATTGACTGGGCCAATGCGAGCTCCGGGCAAGAAAGAGAAACTGGGTTTCTTGACTTGCTGAATGACTGTGCCTTAGAGCAACTTGTCACGGAGCCCACCCGAGAACAGGCAACTCTGGATCTAATATTGTGTGATACTCAGGACCTGGTCAGAGGTGTGAATGTCACTGAGCATCTGGGGAACAGTGACCATGCTGCTATTACCTTTGCCATGCATGTCGGAGGAAGAGTGTCAACCAAATCAGACATAAAAACCCTTGATTTTCGAAGGGCAAACTTCCCTCAGATGAGGAAACTAGTTAGAGAGAAACTGAAGGGGAAGGTTAGAAGAATCCAGTCTCTTCAGAGTGCATGGAGCCTGTTTAAAACAACAATAATAGAGGCCCAGCACAAGTGCATACCACAAAGAAAGAAGAGCTCATTTAAGTCCAAGAGGACACCGGCATGGTTAACGAGTGGAGTTAGAGAGGCTCTAAAGCGCAAGGAGAGGTCCTTCTGTAAATGGAAATCCTCCCCAAATGAGGAAAATAAAAAGGATCACAAACTCTGGCAAAAGAAATGTAAGAAGATGATAAGGGAGGCAAAGAAAGACTTTGAGGAACGAATGGCTAGCAATATAAAGGGTAATAATAAAAGCTTCTTTAAATATGTTAGAAGTAGAAAACCTGCCAGAGAACCAGTTGGCCCTCTGGATGGTGAGGGAGGAAAAGGGGAGGTTAAGGAAGACTTGGACAATGCAGAGAAATTGAATGAGTTCTTTGCGTCTGTCTTCACGACAGAGGACCTTGAGCGGATTCCGCTGCCTGAGCCGCCCCTCTTGACTAAAGAATTAAATCAAATACAGGTTAAAAGAGAGGAGGTTTTAGGACTAATTGATAAATTGAGGATTAACAAGTCACCTGGCCCAGATGGCATCCACCCAAGGGTTATTAGGGAACTGAGAAATGAAATTGCAGATCTCTTAACGGTTATATGCAACTTGTCTCTTAAAACGGCCACAGTGCTGGAGGACTGGAGGATAGCAGATGTCACACCAATTTTTAAAAAAGGAAGGAGGGGGGACCCGGGAAACTACAGGCCGGTTAGCCTTACATCTGTCCCAGGGAAGATGGTGGAAAGCCTCATCCAAGAGAAAATCTTAAAACACATAAAAGAACAAACTTTGCTGAGAGAAAATCAGCATGGCTTCTGTAAGGGTAAATCTTGTCTGACAAACCTCTTAGAATTTTTTGAAAAGGTCAACAGGCATGTGGATTTGGGTGAACCGGTTGATATAGTCTATCTGGATTTTCAAAAGGCTTTTGACACAGTCCCTCACCAAAGGCTGCTGAGAAAATTGCACAGTCAGGGGATAAGAGGGCAGGTCCTCTTATGGATTGAGAACTGGTTGAGATCCCGGAAACAAAGAGTAGGTGTCAATGGGAAATTTTCACAATGGAGAGAAGTGAAAAGCGGTGTGCCCCAGGGTTCTGTCCTGGGACCGGTGCTTTTCAATCTGTTCATAAATGACCTGGAGACAGGGATAAACAGTGAGGTGGCCAAGTTTGCCGATGACACAAAACTTTTCCGTGTGGTAAAAACCAGAGAAGATTGTGAAGAGCTCCAGAAGGATCTCTCCAAACTGGGGGAATGGGCTGAGAAATGGCAAATGCGTTTTAATGTAACCAAATGAAAAGTAATGCATATTGGGGCAAAAAATCCAAACTTCATCTATCAACTCATGGGCTCTGAGTTATCCGTGACGGATCAGGAAAGAGATCTTGGTGTGTTGGTGGACAGCTCCATGAAGGTGTCTCCCCAATGTGTGGCAGCGGTAAAGAAGGCCAATTCCATGCTAGGGATTATCAAAAAGGGGATTGAAAATAAAACAGCCAACATTATAATGCCATTATACAAAACAATAGTAAGGCCCCACCTGGAGTACTGTGTACAATTCTGGTCACTGCATCTCAAGAAAGACATAGTGGAACTGGAAAAGGTGCAGAAGAGAGCGACTAAAATGATTACTGGGCTGGGGCACCTCCCTTATGAAGAAAGGCTAAAACATTTGGGCCTCTTTAGTCTGGAAAAAAGGCGATTGAGGGGGGATATGATTGAGACATACAAAATAATGCAAGGTATGAGTAAAGTGGATAGAGGGAAGCTCTTCTCCCTCTCCCAAAATACCAGAACTAGGGGACATACACTCAAATTGAGGGCTGGGAGAGTAAGAACTGACAAAAGAAAATATTTTTTCACCCAGCGCATTGTAAGTCTATGGAACTCCCTGCCATACAATGTGGTGATGGCATCTGACCTGGATGCCTTCAAAAGGGGATTGGACAGATTCCTGGAGGAAAAGTCCATCACAGGTTACAAACCATGATGGAGATGTGTAACCTCCAGGGTTTAAACCAGGGTACTTCAAGGGCCAGATGCAGGAGAGTGGTATCAGGAGACAGATATCTAGTCTCATGCACTCCCAAACACATCTGGTGGGGCCACTGTGAGATACAGGAAGCTGGACTAGATGGGCCTTTGGCCTGATCCAGCATGGCTCTTCTTATGTTCTTATGTTCTTATGTTCTTAATTGCTCAGGGTTCAAATCCTGGCTCGATCATAGAAGTGCACAAGGAGTTGAAAGCGGTAAGGGCCTCCTTGGACATCTCACGTACCTGTAAAATGTTGCAGAGTTTTGAATGTTGGCTAAATTCCTCTAGCTGTGAAGCAGAAGTGTGGGGAGATTCGCAGATCAGAATAGCTTCATGTTCCCCGGATGAGTCCACCCCTTTTCCAAATCACTGCTTCCCTTTTGGAGCAGAAAGAATTTGAAACAGGCAACCTCATGTGTTAATGAGTTGGGAGAAAGTGGGTGCCCAAGGAGAGGAAAGCCACCCTGGCTTCAGGGTTCTTCTCTGGCACCTTACAGGGCATAGAATTGTCCTTCAGGACTACCACTTGAAGTCAGTTGGCAAGTGTTTTAGGGTTCTGGTGAAATGCCACTAGCTGCCCAGCAGAGTTACGGAGATTCAGAAAACAGAACAGGCGTCAAGTTCCCCAGATTGGTCCTTTCCTAATCAACTGGCACTTACAGTCTGAGGCATTAGTAGGCAAAAGAATAAAAAGTTCCAGTTACTCACAATGCAACAGATTAAACAGCAAACTAACACGACTGCTTCCAGCCGCGACTTCAGCAGGCCGTTGACTGCCAACAGAGCTGAGAGGTGGGACTTTCCTTGTAATCACCAGACAGGAGGGAACAGTTGGTTAGTCCCAGATAGATTGACAGTCAGCCCAGCCCAGAAATGTTCCTCCCAGTGAAACCTACGAAAGGCAGGATGCAAGGATGCAAAATTTCCAACATAAAGACCCACAGTGGCTTGGCTGTAACAACAGCAATGAAGATCTCCCAATATCTCATTGAATGGCCCACCCACCTGCCATCTAATCCTCCTAGCCCAGAAATACTTATGGGTACCATTAAAAAGGTAAAGGTTTTCCTCCCGCATTTGTGTGCTAGTTGTGCCCAACTCTAGGGGTGGTGCTCATCTCTGTATTCAAGCCAAAAAGCCAGTGTTGTGCAAGTCCGTGGCCACGTGGCCGGCATGGCTGCAAGGAAGCATTGTTTTTACCTTCCCGTTTTTTACAACGGTACCTATTTATCTACCTGCATGTACATGCTTTTGAACTGCTAGGCTGGCAGGAGCTGGGGCTAACAGCGGGAGCTCACTCCGCTGCATGCCACCTGGGATTCGGACTGCCGAGCTGCCGACTTTGCAGCCAACGGTTTTCAGCGCTCTAGCCCGCTGAGCCACCAGGCCCCCATATGGGTACAAAGACTCGTGTGTAAAATGGTGGCCGAATGGTCGCTACTGCCTATGCCCTCCCTAGGCGTCTTCCCTCCGTCTCCTCCTCGGCCACCGCTCCGGCTTTCTTCCAACCATGATGCAGCTGTTTCTCAGCTGTTTCCTTTCACGATCTGCCAGGGCAGAACCAACAGAGACCCAAGCCATTCCAGGCATAGCGGTCTCTTGGCCTCCTTGCTTTCTTTGTTGATCCCAACAGTAGAATAAATCTCCCCCATGGGACCTTCCAGGAACAGCTGTCCACCTGGGACATCCGGATGTCTGGCATTGCCGTGATGCTCTCCTTCAAAAGGCCGAGAGGGAGAGATGGCGAGAAGGAACATTTCAAAGGCCTCGAGGGAAATCTGTGCCCTTTGACCTTCTCTTTGCTCTGCAAATGCGTGGTTTTTTTGTTTTTGTTTTTTGTTTTGTTTTGTTTTTGTGATCTACCTATGGACCTTTGCACCTAAGAAGTCCTAGCCAATGGCCACGAAAATACTGTTGACGTAGCTCACTGTTTGGAGTAAAATCTGGTCTGATTGTCTTAACACAAGCCTGTTTTCAACCTTACCTCTGTGGCAGAGTGACAGACTAAGATTCTGGAGAACCGAGATTGAATCACCGCTCGGCCAAAAAGAAAAAAAAAACCTTCCTGGGGGGAGCAGAACTGGTAAAACCAGTCTTAAATAGCTCAAGACAGCCCTCGTAGGGTCTCAAATAAGTTTGTTCTGACTTGACGGCCCGGAATGCACGCATTTCACGATGTGGCCATATAGTCTTAAATTGCCAGCATAAAAGAAAGAAAGAAGACTGTGGGATTACTTTGATCTCTCTGTATCTTTCAAGGGCTTTGGGGACGGCAAGGAAGGAGGCGTCAGTCGCCAAGCTACGGGGGATCTTGGTACCCAGGGTGGGGAATAAGGCAGAATAGCACCAAGCTATCTCTCTCGCACCAGCTTGCCCCTGAAAAGCAGTCCACCATAAAGGAACAAAACAAGTGTCTTCTTTCAAAATAACAATAACAACAATAAACATGAAATCAGCCGAGGCTGCCAAAGGAATTGCAGAAGAACAAATCTCAAAAGGGGGGTTTCTTTGTTTCGACAAACGAGAATCAGGAGTCCTGTAAAGATCTGATAACAAGAATTCCCCACCATGCAAGCATGGGCGTACATTATTTCCAAAACTGGGAGAAAGAGGCCTTTTGATCACACCTCAAAGCAGACAGCAACTCAACAGGGGTGCTCCTGCCACAGTATGCGGTGGATTTCTGCCACGGTTTGGGAGAGCCACGCTGTGCCAGAAAACAGGAAGCAGTCAATTCCACTCAGGGGCGTATCTAGGGAGGGGCAGAAGGGTACATCTGCCCCGGGTGCAGCAATATGCGGGCGCCTGGAGGGGGAGGGGGAGGAGGAAGCCATGCACCCTCCCACCACCCTCCTTTCCCCTAAGCCTGGCAAATGCACCCCCTCCACCACCTCTGCCACCGCATGCCAGGCAAGCAGCAAAGCAGGCAGGCAGGCAGGCAGGAGCGCGGTAGCCGCAGCGCCCTCCTCCTCCTCTTCCTCGCCTTGGTGGGAGAAGTGTAAGGGTTAGGGCACAAACACAGACTTTGTCCCCTGGCGCTCCAAATCCTGGCTACGCCTCTGGTTCCACTGGAGGGCAGAGCTGGTTCCACCAAGCAGAACAGAGAAAGTCAGTGTTTAGAAGGAGGGTCTGCTGAAACTATCCAGACCTGCAGAACAGCCTTGACTCCAGGCCCTGCCAGGGAGGCACAGAGGGTGGCCAAACTCCCGACCTCTGGCTCCGGAGCTGGAGACCCCTGAGCCGTCCAGGACAAGAGAAACTTAGGGATGAGAACATAACTCTATGTTCAATGTGACTCCCAGACGCGAGCTCCACAACCAAAGGCCTCAAGGATGGATGCTTGGAGTCCCAGAGCCCTCTGCTCCTGCTGCTGGGTTGTCAGGAGTGAAATACGGGAAGAAAGAAACTGCTGAAGCAGAAGAAAAGGACGAGAAAGGGGCATCGCCTTGTGTTTCTCATCCAACACCCCTTTTCTTCCATTAAACTCAGGGGAGCTTCCCTAGCCAGCGGCCAGCTTACCGCTCGACACATCTAGAGGTTGGGAAAAGGCCATCTGGTAGGGACCAAGCAGTGTTGATGGCATTTCCGTGATGGACATGGAAGTCTCTCATCCTGGTGGTAGTTCAGCAGCTGCTGACCCGGGGGTGGGGTGGGGGTGTTCCCCTCGTTATGCTTTTAAAAGAAGGAAAACGAAATTTGCCAGAGAACTACACTGGCAACCCATCTCCTCTTGTTAAGTTGCAAGGCGACCCCCGCAATTCAACTATTTTGGTCGGCCAAGTGTGAGTGCCCTGGTCTCCACGGGTGTGTCCTAGCCTTTATTTTTAGATCTGTCGGCAGCCGGGGCTGTTCAGACTTGGGGAGGGGGCATGCGATTGCATTCAGACTAGACATTTGACCAAGGGGAGCCTCCGGGAGCCACCCTTGTAACCTGAGAAGCTGTGTGCCTGTGGGATGCCATTCCTCGTGATTGGCAGTTGCCCCCTGCGGCAAATGTGGGCTCCTTCCACCCTGTGCATTCCAGGAGCCAGGCAGCGTTACCCTTTGAACTGTGAATTCCTCCACTCGGACTCTGGGCAGATATGCTGGATGGAAAATTCTGAGCCAGTTTCATTTGTCACCCATGAAGGCATGTCAGATATAGTGATGCCGATCCTTGTTCAACTCATCCTTGCGCTCAAGAAGGGCAAATTGCACGCAAGGAGACCTCCTGTGCAGAGCATTGCCACCGCCGTCTCCATTTTCCTCAAGGATTTGAAAAGTGTTTTGCATTTCTGGCAACGGTTTTTGCCCAAATCGCCACCGTTTAATGGCCTTTTGAAACGGGAGGCTTTCTGACCCATCAGTCAGCTTTTCCTTGCTGGCTATCTATGTGCATTTGCTTCACAACTGTAAGAGGTCCTAGTTTTGCACAGAGACCCTTTGTGAACATTGGAGGAGAAGAGACAAGCAGCCTAGATGGGGCGTTTAGGAGCCTGAAGTTGGAAGTTCGATTCCCCACCGTTCATCCATAACAAGGGGTGGACTAGGTGACTCCCAGGGTGCCCTTTCAGCCCTGAAGTTCTAAAATGACAATCATGCTGTGTTTCGGAAATGAGGACACACGAGATTCATGAATGCCATGCTCAAATAGGTCACTGGGTTTCCAAAAATCTAGTCTTTTCCAGTGCAGCACAGAATTATTATGTAGCCGTGTTTCTGCCTGGGCAAACCCCCCGCTTTTCACATCTTGCTCTTGATTTATTATTCTGAGATGCAAAGTAGGTCACTGTCTTTCTTGGTCCATGTGCAGCACCTGGAGGATTCAGGAAGGGAATATTGTAGCTTATAGGGTCGTCCGTGATGGTTTCACATCGCATAGAGAAAAAAAATTAAATGATGGCTCATTGTTTTTGAAAAGGCTGGTTTAAAAGTTTTTTTAAAACAGCAGGTAGGAAATTGGGGACCTTGAAGGTACTCATCATCTGCAGGAATGGAAGGACTCAGAAACAGGCACAACCGGTCACCATGTTGTCCACTTGGGTGGGATGAGTGCAATCCCTTTTAAGTCCTACAAATTGCATATCATTCCAGGCAGAGTTATTAGCTTATACAAGGCAAACAAATGTCCTCTTCTGTATGCCTTTTTTTTCTTCAAAGAAATGTATGTGAGTAGCCACCCACCCAGACCTGGCCTCTAACAATGTCTCTAGGGTGAGGTCATATCCAGTTGTTCACCCCATGTTTCATTTTTGCAAATGGCAGCATTGTCCGATCCTGCCCATCTGAGTCAACAGGCTGAGAATGCCGTAGACTCTGTTTTAACTCTTGAAATGGTTTTCTTTTTAAACTCTGGGTGGCTTTTATTCTTTCCCCAAAGCTAAGGATTTCCTGCATTCTTATTTCGTGGACAGCAGGGGAAGGTGTGTGAGCAATTGCCTGCATTTGGATCCCCATTCTCCACCTTAAAATTTGCAAGCAGACAAGCACTAGGTCTCCCAAAATCACTTGCTTAATTGAACGATAATTGCCTTAATTAAAAAAAAAACAAGTGGAGGGGGGAAAGTCTGTGAGGGAGTGCTGACATTATTTAACAGTCTGTGAGGGAGGGAAATGGTTCCTTGTATCTCCAATGTGTGGAGGCCTGCAGCTTACCTACAGCTCTCCAGAAACGTATTCTTCTTTTAATCTCTTAAATCTGCTTTGAAGAGAACAAGACCAAACCTCGCACCTTATCTTTTCTTTCTCTCTTTTCTTCACCCTTTCCTTTCTCCTAATCCTCTCCGCAATTTTCCCTTGGCTGAGTTGTGAGGTCCCCTGACAGGTTTCTCATTTGCAGCTTCTCATTTGTCCATCTTCCGTGCGGCTTCTGTCGAGAATGCAAACTGCGTGGGAGCTGCTGAGGATGGCCACAAACCCGTTTTGTCTGTTGTTCTGAACTTCAGCGGAGCTTTCCAGGGTGCTGAACTTGAGTACGTTCAGCGCCTTGACCCCCCTGGATCTGAGGCGCTGGCCTCAGGTCTGCAGAGTCAGGGTCATTTAAAAGGTGCCACAGAAAAGATGAGTTGTAAGGGGAAACTGTGGGGGAGAGAGAGTGTGGAAAGAAGCGTTTGTAGGAAGCCCTTCCTTAAAAGAGAGTCATCCCTTCTTGCTGAAAGCATCTGAGTGTGCAGCAGGAGCTCTCCTTAGGTGATCTGCAAATAAGTTAGCTTTGGTTTTGGTCATTGGGCTCCCGCTGGGGGGCCCTCAATGACCCTTTTGCAAAGTTTGGTTTTGCCGAATTGAAGGTTCCAGATTCATCCTTGGTTTTGCAGAGCACCAATCGGTGTAGCAGGTTTGTAAAAAGACAGAAGGAAAAAAAGAGAAAGCCTCCCTTAATCTCTCAACGTTTACCATTACCTGTGCATTTCTAAGTGTTGTTCCTTTTTTTAATTGAGAGACAGAGAAAAAGAGATGAAGCTATGTTGACTCTCCAATTTGATTTTCTTTTTATCCTAATGCTGTTTTTGAAAAAAAAAAGATTTATTTGCTTTTGATCTGGCTTTGCTCCCTGGTTGTTTCTTCCATCCCTCCCCCTGCCCCCACCTGCAAACTTCCTTTTAAAGCTGTATTCATTTCTAATCCATCATAATACCATCTCTGCAGCTTTTAACGTGATTAAATAAAAGTACTGGTCGTGACGACACTGAGGCGTGCAGTATTCCGAAATATATTAGATTACACATAAAAGGGGCAGAGGCAAGGGCCTGGGCTATCTACGTGCCTCTTGAGAGTGGTTCATTTGGGGATAAAATTAGTCACCATTGTGATTTTCTTATGTTTTTTCTTAAGAGCCCCATACTGAAACATTGGCAACATATGGGGTGTGGGAGATGGCAGAAGTTGTTCATTTTTAATTTCTTTCTGCTCTTATAGCAGTAATTTTCCTTGTAACGTTTTCAGAGTTTCCCCTCGACTCATGAGGACTAGACACTTAGATTTCCTGAGCTGGGAGCTAAAAGTGTCATTGCTGTGGATTCACAAGGTGAGGTCAGTCCCCCCTTGAGACAGCTCTGGATGATAATGAATTTAGGAACCTATTGAATCAATATCCCAAGGTCTACGTACAGAGAGGCAAGTAGATCTGGGCATATTAGCCTGTCAGATGGAATAAATCTTCATTGTGGTGGCTGTGGGCCAACACCAGTGCATAATCTTGGCTGCCGGTGTTTGATTAGGACTGAATGCTACACTTGAAACCTTTTCTTTCTTCATCTGAATCACGAGGAGAGGTAAGAGGCTGGGGAATTAATTGGTTCATTGAAATGGGTCCAGGCTCCAATTCCCTCCCCCACTCTTCTGTTAAAGCCCACGTCCTGATGAAAGGAGCTGGCAGAGATCCACGGGCAAAACAGAAGAGCCGGCCTTCCTGTGTCGGGAGAGCCATTCGCTTCTTTGGCGTTCCCCAAGGGTCAAAAACAAAAGGGGCTTCTTTTTGTGCAGGATGAAGCCTGAGGGGTCCCTAAAACCCACCCCCTCCATAGCCTAGAACTAGGAACTCCGTGAGGGAATTGGGTAAAATTTTGCCACCGACCCAGAAGTCTCCACACCTCCAAACACCAGGTTGGGATGATTCCTGATTTCCGTGCCACCCCACAAATTCTCAGCCCCCCCAACCTCATATGGGTCTGCATGAAGCTGCTGGAAGCAGTCTCGGGAACCTTTGGGATTGTTTTGATGATGGCCGGCCACTCGGTCATTTCTCCCCAATGCAGAAACCCGAAAGGAGCAGTCATTTAGATGTTGGCACAGATAAGGGAGAATGAAGAGAAACCTAGAAAAGAGGACAGTCCTTTCAGGTGGACAGTTGTCGTACTGGCATGGTGCATAATTTTATGCACTGCTTGCCTCTAGGCCAGTGGTCTGCAGCCCTGGGTTGCCAGAGGTTCTCAAACTAAAATTCCCAGGAGCCTTCCCCACTAGCTGTGCTGGCCAGGATGCCTGGGAGTTGACCCCCCCTGTCTATGAACATCTGGAGAGCCAAGGTTGGAAACCACTAATCTGGACTTGTTATAGTGCCTGTTTTAAAACTGCTGCCTCTGAAGATGACGCAGAGATCTTCAGGTGGTCCTGGTGAGATCCGGAATATCTGAAAAACATTAGTCTAGTTCCGTGCCAACCACTGGGGTTCGGGAAAGAGACTGGGGAATTAATTGATTCATTGAAATCTGTTCCACGTTCTCCCAGTGTGTAGTGGTGTGGGTGTGAAACAGACAGCAACAGGAGAATAACTGAGTGTGTTACTATATCCTTGACTTTAGCTGGATTGAAAGCTGTTTATGAGCTTGGCGGTTACCCTAAAACTGGGAATTTCCTTCTCATGGGCTTCCCTCTTCCTCCTTCCATCCTATGACTGATGTATTTTCTCTTTCTGAGTTGTACATCTTCCGTCATTTCTTAGTCTTCATTCATTCACTTCTGTGCTTCCTTGCTGGCCATACTCTTGATCTAAAAAGTCCTTGGCAGCCTGCAGGTTTAGCAGCCCGTCAGGACAAGGAATCAACCCTTCTGTTGGTGAATATATAATACAGTGGTGTCAAAACTTCAGCCCTCCACATGTTTTGGACCACAACTCCCGCAGTCCCACAGCCTGCCTTGTCAATGTCAATGCAGGCTGTGGGACTGCGGGAGTTGTGGTCCAAAACATCTGGAGAGCCGACGTTTGGACACCCCTGATATAATATTTGAGCAGGAATTAGGTGGGGCTTCTTGCTTGCAGCAGAGATAAGCCAGTGAGTTTGTTTTAAGCTTTCCCCACATTTGGCTTCCTGCACGTTTCCTCTCTCTCTCTCTCTTCCCTTCTCTCTTGATGTCTGTGGCCCACAGCTGTGATCCCTTTTTAATATTCCACGAATGGAGAGATAAATCAAATGAGGCAATTTGCAGAGGACTGGCAATACTTTTAAAATAAGTAATGTTGCTTTTAATGTTTTAAGTAGGCATGTGATGGTTTTACCAAAAAAAAATGCTCCAACCCCATCCTCTGCTTATTGCAGCCACACTGCATTTATACTGCTGCTGGCATCTTGTTGGCATGGCGCTCGATCTGACATGAAAAGTGCTACTATCAATTACCCACTTCTTTCTTCAAAGGGCAAATGTCTTGTGAGTCTAATCTGTAAAAAGAAAATAATACTTTATATAATGTAACTTACAGTTTTTAAAAAAATAGAAAAGCACCCAGTTGGGTTCTTGCAACTTTTAGCAGTTGCCCAATGGGTAGAAGTGCAAGAGGTTCAGATTTGTCACTGGGTAGAGAACCTGTGGGTAGAGGGATGCTCTTCTCCCTCCCACAAAATACCAGAGCTAGGGACATGCACTGAAACTGAGGGTTGGGAGAGTGAGAACAGACAAAAGATTATTTTTTTACCCAACATGTTATTAGTCTGTGGAACTCCCTGCCACAGGAGGTGGTGATGGCACCTGGCCTGGGTGCCTTCAAAAGGGGATTGGACAGATTCCAGGAGGAGAAGTCCATCACAGGTTACAAACCATGATGGACATGTGTCATCTCCAGGCTTAAAACCGGGGTACTTCAAGGGCCAGATGCAAGGGAATGGTATCAGGAGACAGAGATCTAGTCTCGTGTGCTTCCAGATGCATCTGGTGGGGCCACTTTGAGATACAGGAAAGTGGACTAGATGGACCCTTGGCCTGATCTAACAGGGATCCTCTTATGTTCTTATGTTCTTATGTCACAAAGTTTCACCACTTGACTTTCTACACATCACTCATTACACTAATTTACTATCATTGCACTAATTTGATATTCTTAGGAAAGAGGTATACTTCTGTATCTCTTGAGACCTGTGGCACAGTGGTTTTAAATGCCTGTCCTGCAGCTAAAACTGTGCTCACAAACCTGGGGTTCAATCCCAGGTAGCAGGCTCATGATTGACTCCGCCTTCCATCCTTCCCAGGTCAGTAAAATGAGTACCCAGCTTTCTGGGGGGGGGCAATGTGTAACCTGCATACTGTAATTAAAAATGTAAACCTCCCAGAGACTACTTGAAGAGGTATGGGGGGGTATATAAGCAGAACACTTTGTTTTGTCTAGGACTAAAGCATGGACCTAGGGAAGCCAAAACCAGAAGGCTTTTCCATAGCCTTAACCACTAATAAAACTAACATTGGCATGAGTTTTCATGACATGGTGATGCCCCTTTGCCTCTAATTCCAGGGGTTTTCTTTTCTCGGGGTATCCACATTTATGCCTACATGGTTTGTTGGAAAAGGCCATCACACAAGGTGAATAGCTCATCAAACCGTCCCTAGCTTGATGCGCTCCAGGTGTTGGCCTCATGAATGGTGCAGAATGCTGGGAGATGCAGTCCACCATGCCAGGTCGGGGGCATCTAATATACATCGTTTTCTCCAAAGACATGCCAGGTAGATGGAGTGCTCAATGGCTTAAAAGTTGGGAGTTGGATTCCCTGGTGTCCCCTCTTGACATGCGCTGAACTCAGTGATCCAGAGGGTCCCCTCCTTATTGTCATCATCATCAACTATTTCTTCCCAGTTGTCTGTGCAATAGACAACGGGTGCTTCAGCACCTGGTAGGATGCTACTGATTCTAATTATGAGGACTTTTTCAGCACCAAGGAGAGCGGCTTATGGGCATCGCCCCGGCCATTGGCTTGGAAAGGTTCTTGCCTGTCTCTGCCACACACACACACACACACACACACACACACACACACACACACACACACACACACACATCAGCCAGTCCTCCTACGTTTTCCTTGTTTGTGTGTGTGCGCGCGCTTTGCTCCATGGAAGGATAAGATTCCAGTTATGCTTGGAGGCATTTGGGACAAATGGTGATACGTTTTTTAAAAAGTCTTCATTGTCTTCTTCTCTTGAGCAGCTCATGCAGGCATGTCCAAACTTCGGCGTTCCTGATGTTTTGAACTACAACTCCCAGAATTCTAACCTTAGACTGCCAATGACAAAGGACTGTGGGAGTTGTGGTCCAAAACATCTGGAGGGCCGAAGTTTGGGCATGCTTGCCGGCAAACTCTCGGTAGGTTGCCTCGATGTATCTTGAACAACCTGTCTGGTTGAGAAATGAGTCATTTAATGAGATTTCCTCCAGAATAAAAGCCCAAGTCCTTTCACACTGTTTGGAAAGTATAGGCTGGTCTGTTCCATGCAAACCTTCAACTGGAAGCTGCCTTTCCATTTGCCTGTTTAAAATGTGCAAGCAGGCATCTTTGCAGAGTAACTAATACCACAGTGTCAGTTTGAGAATGGAGGAGTAGTGGGCACTGATCATAAAAATCCTGCCACAATCCATAGGCAGAGCTTGTTCGGATCATGTCCTGCAGTGTGTTCAATTGCAGGCCACTAAGCATTAATCAGGAGTGTGGTGGCTCAGCAGACTTAAGGCTCTGAAAACTGTCAGCTGCAAAGTCGGCAGCTCAGCAGTTCAAATCCCAGGTGCCACGCAGCAGAGCGAGCTCCCACTGTTCACCCCAGCTCCTGCCGGCCGAGCAGTTTGAAAGCATGGAAATCCAAGTAGACAAATAGGTACTGTTGTAAAAAGCAGGAAGGTAAAACAGTGTTTCCTTGCAGCCATGCCAGCCACATGGCCATGGACTGGCACAACACTGGCTCTTTGGCTTGAATATGGAGATGAGTACCGCCCCTAGAGTCGGACATGACTAGCACACATGTGCAGGGGAGAGGGGCAGGGAACCTTTACCTTTGCCTTTTTTAAAGCACGAATCATGTGCCGCCTTGTGGCATCTCAGCACAAATAGGGTATATGCACAGCGCAGATAAGGGGACAGGGAAAGAATGATGTGGATTGGATTTAGCTTTCACATCATCATCATCATCATCATCATCATCATCATCATCAAACTTCAGAACTTCAGAGCTGGAAGGGGCCCTGGAAATCATTGAGTCCAACCCAGTGGGGAAACTGAACTACGGATGTCTGTCTCTGCAGCCAGAGAACGACACCACTGAGATGGTGGTGGTTGATTTGTTCAGGAGATTGGGCCAGAAAAGCCAAGGGAGAGCCTGAAGGAAGGGGAGAGCACCAGAATTTAAATAAATAAACACCTGGCAGGCAACAGAGGGGGAGAACAAGAGGGCATCAGATTGGAGAGAAGAATCCACAAGGGGTGTAATTTTGTTGTTAAGGAAAACGAAAATGGCTGGCCGGGCTGTGGAAAAGACAGAATGGCAGTAGCCACTGGAAGGCGAGTATATAATGGCCGTAATTGACTTCAGCTCTCGCTTGTAATTGCCATATTGACTGCTTCGGAGGGAGGAAGGGAGCCTCTGTCAGTCCCACCTGTCAGAGGAGCGGGAAGGGGGAGGTGAGCCGATATCAACATGCCGATAGCACAGCTTTGTGTGCAGTTGTGATGGCAGCCGGCTTCGTTCCCCCCTGGAGCGAGTCTGGGTGCTTTAAAAGAGCAGAGGGCCAGTCCTTAGGGAGCCCCGTGCCCCTTGTTGGAAGACCGGACCTCCCAAGGGCCAGTCCACACATGCACCGGCAGCATTTGGACCTGCGGCTTCCTTGTTTGAGGGATGCAGCATGACGGGGCATTGTGCTCGTGGGAAAGGAACCTCGTGGGTTGAGCCGGTTCACACAACCAGTGCCCTGTTCACAGAGACAGGCCAGGGATACCCCGGGTTTTAGAAGCGTCTGTGGATTTGGGGCTCGGATTTAAATTCACAGAATTCAGAAAAGTTACTTTTGGCAACAGAGCTCCCCAAATCCAGAAAGTCACAAGGGTTGGTCCTTGAAGTTGGTCAAGGAGGCTCCACTTACGGCCTCATCCTGTCACCAAGGCTTTGGGTTAGCAAAGCTCTGTAGAGCCCCTGATTTTGTTGAGTCTCTGTCTTTCTGTCTCTTATAACACTAGAGCCTCAGAACGTTTGTTTTTAGAAAATCACAGTGGTCCCCAATCACCCTGGCATTTTGACTTCCTTCTTCCTTCTGTGGAGCAAATGCAGAGTAAAACAAGAGAAGCCACAGGTGCTGGTTGTGAGCTCAGTTTAGTAAAGGAAGGAATTTGGGCCAATGGAAGTTCTCCTGCAAGGGGAAAGCAGACTCATAATGCCACGAATAAGGCCATGAAAGGGCCTTCTTTTCCTCGAACTGTGATGCTCTCTCTCTCTTTTCCTTTTTGGCTGGCACAAGTGGGCATTTATTCCCTTAGAATTAGTAAAAGGCAGTGATTGCCCAAAATGTGGGTGTCCTACAAAGAGAAAAGCCAAGGTGGGTGTTGGGGATGGCCAGAAATCTAACAAAGGAACTATCATCCGCCCCTCTTTATTCCATCTCTCTGTTCATTTTTTTTTTGCTGATCCTCTCCTACCAACAGTGAGCAAGCTGAAGGGAACTGCAGAGGAGCAGAGAAAGGCACACAGAGAGGCTTCTGGCTATGCCTGCTAGGAATCATGGGGGTTGTAGTCCAAAAGAGGAAATTTTCCATGCTGTGGGTAACAGGGCTGGAGTAGCTTCAGCCAGATCCATGAAGTGTTGGCCGTGAACAGCTTCCCTTAAAAATATCAATTTTCCAATTTTCAACTCCACTTTGGTCCAAATATTATTTATTTATTTGTTACATTTATATACCACCCATCTTCCGGACGGAACAAAGCAACAGGAGAGGAAAGACAAAAAAGGCAAAGACTACCAATAAAATGGGGAGGGACAATACCCTCCACGAAAGATGACTTCGGCGGCAAAAAAGAAAGAGAAGGGAAAAAAATTAAGTAAAAGATTGCCATATGCCTCCTCAAAAAGGTGTGTTTTCAGGGTCTTTTTAAAGGCGGGCAGCGACTGTGCAAGGCGCAGCTCACTAGGGAGATGATTCCACAGCGTGGGGCCCACCACAGAGAAGGTGTGGTTACGCGTGAGCGATTTCCGCGCCACCCTGGGTGCGGCCACCCTAAGTGAGCGCGCCTGTGCCATTCTAGTGGGCCTGACCCCAGTTGACCTCTGGGAGATAAGCTCCGACAGGTACTCTAGTCCCAAGCCGTGGAGGGTTTTGAAAATCAAAACCAAGACCCTGAACCTTATCCGGAGGACAACGGGTAGCCAATGCAGGCGAGCCAGAACTGAGGTGATGTGCTCGAATCTACGAGCACCCACCACCAGTCTGGCAGCCGCATTCTTCACCCGCTGGAGCCTCCAGACAAGTGTCAAGGGCAACCCCACGTAGAGGGCATTGCAATAGTTGATCCTCAAAATCACGAGGGCCTGCACGACTGTCCTCAGAAGGATGTAGGGGCTGGTTCACCTTAATGTTGTGCTGAGCATCTATCTATTGATCTCACTTTTTTTGAGCAAATATGGCATTTGAGGAGATGTTTCCTCTGTCTTTGTTGTCGGATATGGGGCTGACTCATTTGCACATGTGAGCCATTGCTTCCTCAAGGCAGCGCATGGTTAAATCACAAGCAACACGTAATTTCTCCAACCACTAACCCCAAGAACTGAAAAACAACATCGGGGAGCAGCTTGAGAACCCAGCTCCAATGTACAGGAAATGGACAGGATCCCAGCCAATTATGTCAGAAGATGAGAGGAGTTATCATGAATGAGAACAAAGTGCTGTCTAGCCTGGGTTTCTGTTCTGAAAGCGGATACCTGGATGCCTCCAGGAAGACCTCCAGCAGGAGGTGAGTGCCATAGCAACCTCCTCTTCATGTGTTCCCCCAGAAGTTTAGATTCAGGGGAATTCTACCTCTCATCGTGGAGATAATATATAGCCAGGCATGCCTAGTGACTTTGGAGAGCCCCATCCTTCGTTGATTTATCTAATCCCCTTTGAAAGCCCTCCATTTTGGTGTCCATGTCACATTCTACTCATCCTTCATTCTCGGGCAGGGCACAGAAGCACTGCTTCTCCTGGACTACAACATCCAGAATCCCCATCCGCCATGGCCACTAGGCTGGCTGTCAAGGGGAGTCTGGGTGCCAAAGGGGCTAGTGACTCCAGCTTCATGGGAGCTGCAAATCCACACCTGGTTTTAGTTTGTCCTCTGTAGGAGCTATCCAGGGTGCTGAAGTTTCTCGCCCACTGGGTTTCTTCCAAACTGAGGGCAGAGACACCATCTGTGCAAAACCAGAGCCTCTGGATTGGAACTGTACTCCCCCCCCCAAAAAAGTAACTTTTCACAGCCCTGCATGTAGGGTGTTAATCTGGCAGTTTGCTAAGGCATGGTTTTCCACTTAGATATAAAGTGCCAAGAGAGGAGCAGAAAATTCATAACTAAGGATCTCCAATCCAGTTACATTAATGTGTGTAATATAAAATGGCAGATGGGAAACGGATATAATAATTTATGACTACCCCCTGAAGGAAAACCTCCAAAGGAACTCTTGTAGCTACAGCTGACGAGCCCCTCTCTGTCCTGAGCAATAAATCCAAAGAGAGCAATGCGAAGGGATGTTTCTGGAGCAGGAACGTCTCATTTTTCAGCAAGGCCCAGAAGATCCATGGTGACACGCTGGGATTTTTATGGATGACAGAGCAATCCTGCCTTCTCGTCTCATGAGGCAGGAGGGAATTTGATGACAATGCCGTTAGATGAACCGTGGGGCCAAGGAATTAAATTCCAGGGGTGGGGGAGGGGTGTCTTAGGGATAACATGTTGGACTAAGAGGAGAGCCAGTTAGGATGGAGGTGGAGGCAGATTTTGGCATAAAACAGAACAACAGCATTTGTTGTTATTGTTCTGGGCCACCTGGTTGCTTCTGGCTGATGGCCACCCTGTGGATTCGTGACCTCCAAGGGGTCTCAGCGTGAGCAGCCCCACTCTGAAGGCACACCGTGTCGGAAGGCAGCTTCAAAACCATTGCCTTTTTCTCACTAGAGGAACCCAACCCCCATTGAATGACACTCACCCCCCCCCCACTCAGGAACTCCAACGCCACTACTTGTCGTCGTCTTTTTGTGGCCTAGTCATCTAAAACTCCTGGCCAGCCCTGTCCCCTGAAGTCCATTGGACACAACAAGGTGTGACAGGCTTTGGGGGGAAATGGGTACAGGTTGTGCTCATGACAGGTACAGCTGTAATTGGACCCCTGTGGCGTTTGCTGAGGCGGTCCGTGCCAGCATGAATGCATCTCTTTCTCTTTTTCAAGTGCAGGAGATGGCAGTCCGGAGGGTGGCTTCAAAGCAGCGGAATCGCGGTGTTGTCTGCCAAGACGGGGGCCGCTTTTGACGGGGAGCAGAGACATGGGTGTTTTTTAATCTCTGCTGGAAAAGATCCAGTGAAGACTGGCTGGCCACCGGGCATGGGTGGGTGGGAGATAGTGTGTGGGAAGGGAGGGGAGGTGGGGAGCTGCTGAGTTGCCTATTATGGCAACCTTGAAGAAAGACTCCTGATGGCATTATTGCATTATTGCACTTGGGGGCAATAAATCCTGCGGAGGTCAGAAGGACCTGGTGCTGAGGAGCAGGGAGGTCAGTGTCTTGTCTCTCCCCCTTTTCAAGGAGGAAAGAGGAAGTGGCACCATGCTCATCCTCATCCGTGGATGAGAGTGTTTGCATTTCGGAGAGCAAAATTTGCACAAATAATGCAGGTTGTGCTACTACTAGAAGAGCAGCGGTTTTATTTAAGGCTCGAGAGCTGCCCTGGGGCCTTCTGGGTGTCATAGTCTAGCAGAAGAACTGTCCCAAGTTCAGAGGGGGCTCAGGCTGGAGGGACCCCCCCCCCCACACACACCCCTGAAATTAACCCAGATGCATTCTTCTCAATGGACCTACCCTCAAGAACAGCAACATACCCGATGGACAGGGCCCCTTCCAACTCTGCAGCTCTAAGATGATGATGATGATGATGATGATGATGATGATGATGATGATGATGATGATGATGATGATGATGATGATGATGATGATGATGATGAGCACATTATAGAGGGAATCCCTCACTCTTCCCTTTCATGGGATGTGTTTGTAATGATCTCTTTGAGACAGTGTTGGAGATACAAGAACCAGGGAGCTCTCCTGAAGGTTATTACAGCATCCATGCTTTGGGTAAATATTCCCAGAGGATGCTGCAGCCTTGGGCTTGGCATCTCACAGGCAATGACCCCAAAGAGCCCCACCACCCCCCCCACAATTGGTGCCAACTTTGCACAATAACGGGGCTCTCCAAGTAGGCTTGTGGAGGGGGCTTTGAGAGTGGCAGAGTATATTTTTATTGCCAAGTCGTTACAGCCTCGGTGGTGGCAAATTTATCGGCAGAGCAGTTTATTGCTGCCTTATTTACTCCTGAGCCCTTCTGGGAATGTGAAATCTTTGCTTTTAATACCCATTTGGCGCATGTAACATAACAAGCATCCCTTTCTCTTCCAAGTACCCCCCTTCTGCACTTGGAGGGCAAGCACACCTCGGAGGGGATTTCCTTTCTCGGGTTTTGCTGTTGTCGTTGTGGATCTGCTGGTGCCAGACCTGAGCCTGGGGGTGCTGGCTAACGCAGTGGCAGAATTGCTGGTTTGTCACAGATGCCATTTTGCCCGTGTGGATTTTTATTCATTTATTTATTTGCTTTAACCACCACTCACATGCAGCATGAGAACACTGTACGTCAGCAGCTCCTCCATTTCCCGACAGGAGTTATCTATTCCCTTATTTATATAGTAAAACTATTGATTGCTTTTGTGCCTGCAGGGGGATACGCAAAGCTCCAATGTGGCAGCTGTCGACAATGGAGGCCTTGTCGGTCTTTCCTTGGAACGCCTAGGAATTGTAGTTGCTGGCGTCTTGCTTCCTAATCCAAGTTGTTGGATCCAGGAGGCGTCATGGACTATAATTCCCAGGAACCAAGGGATTCGAATCTCTATCATGCCTCCTGCCCGAAGGATATTGTGTGGACTTAAGAACCTAAGAACCTAAGAAGAGCCATGCTGGATCAGGCCAAAGGCCCATCTAGTCCAGCTTCCTGTATCTCACAGCGGCCCCACCAGATGCGTTTGGCAGCGCACGAGACTAGATCTCTGTCTCCTGATACTACTCCCCTGCATCTGGCTCTTGAAGTACCCTGGTTTTAAGCCTGGAGATGACACATCTCCATCATGGTTTGTCACCTTGGATGGACTTTTCCTCCAGGAATCTGTCCAATCTCCTTTTGAAGGCTCCCAGGCCAGAGGCCATCACCACCTCCTGTGGCAGGGAGTTCCACAGACTAACAACATGCTGGGTAGAAAAATATTTTCTTTTGTCTGTTATATCACTCTCCCAACCCTCAGTTTGATTGGATGTCCCCTAGTTGTGGTGTTTTTTTTGAGAGGGAGAAGAGCCTCCCTCCATCCACTCTACTCATGGGCTGCTGGTGGTAGAAAGCCCTTGGGAATAATTTCTTCCTGTCTTCAGTAGATGTAGTTTTTTTTTTTTTAATCTTCCTTCTGCTTCAGACCCTGTTCTTTGGTGCCTCAGGGTCCTTTTCTCTTCACACCTCGTAAAGCCTTCCAAACAACACATCCTGTGAGAAAATAGGTATAAAAAGAGAAGTAGAGGTTGTTTGTACTTTGAGCTTGGCGTAAGTTGGGAACCATCAGAATCATAACAGACAGACTCTTGTCTTCACTGTTGTTTGACTTCTCGTTATCCCTCAACAGAGAGAGCGCGCAAGAGAGCGAGAGAGCGCGCAAAGCACCAGCATTGAGCACTCGAGGAGACAATGCCCGTTTCCATAGAAGCATTTTGTTCACTTTGTCGGTGACTCCATGCCACAGAAGAAAACTCCCGGTTACTAGGTAACCGCGCTGTCTCTCAACAGAACTTACTCTCAGCTTTAAGTCTGAGGAGGAATAAATTTCTTTTGTTCAATGAGCATTTGGGGAAAGTTGGGTTTTGTTTTTGGCTTTTTTACATCTTTCGCCGCTCTCGAGTCCTTTTTCGTTTAGGATGCGGCGAATGAGAGAGGAGACCCTGCCAGCAGGGAGAGGTGTGCGAAACAGGGTTATAAAATGATGCAAATTCTCTGTCATTTCCCCCCCCCCCTCCAAAAGTTTTGTTTTCATTTCACTTAGAGTGGATAAATCTCTGCATCAAAACCCTGACATAACCTCTTGTTAACCCATGTCATAAGATTAAGATTTATTCTCTGCCTGTAATCATTCTATTATCAGTCCTATCCTTAATCAGGGCCGTTCTGTTCCTCGCAAGAGGTCCGGGGGAGGGCTGGGCAAGGGGTAAATCCAGCATTTCAGCCATTTCGCCTCTTTGGCCAAAGTTTGTTTCTCATTAGAGGGAAATCAGCCGGGGTCTTTTCAGGGAGGTCCCCTCTTCTTGCCTAGGTGAATGAGCCTTTCGCCGCTGCTCGAGAGCACCCCCCCAGGGCAATATGAAGGCAGTTCATTCGTCAAATGGAACGCCCTGGACAAGAGTGTCGGTGACCAGCTTTGCCGGCTGCCCCTCCAGGTGCTTGTCTAAGAGCCAAACCCGTGGCCTGCTCTCAGCTCCACGCTCTGCCTTTTCATTGCTTCCTTTCAGGAGCAGAAAGAATTTGAAAGGGGCAACGTAACGGGCAACATGGGTTTGCCCATTGGGAGAAGGTGGGTCCCCAGGGAGAGGGAAGCCGGCCTGGTTTCAGAGCAATTCTTAGAGCATGAAAACTTCACTTGGTGGCTACCACTTCCAGTCAGTTGGCAAGTGAGGCCAAGTTTTGAATTTCTGTTTAAAGCCCTCTAGCCACATGGCAGAAGGTCAATGAATCACAAAACAGAATAGCCTCAAGTTCCCCAGATTAGTCCACTCCTTTTTCTCATTAACTGGCACGTGTGTATGTGTTGTGTCATTACAGTCATTACTCTTCATGACTCCATGTCCATGGAGTTTTCTTGGCAGGAATACTGGAATGGTTTGCCAGTTCCTACTCCAGGCGCCTGCAGCACCTGGTATTCCATGGTGGTCTCCCATCCAAATACTAGCCAGGGCCGACCCTGCTTAGCTTCCGAAATCAGGTGAGATCGGATGTGCTTAGGGCAGTGGTTCTCAACCTGTGGGTCCCCATATGTTCCTGGACCGTGACTCCCAGAAGCCTCCACCACTCGCTGTGCTGGAAGGGATTTCTGGGAGTTGCAGTTCAGGAACATATGGGGACCCACAGGTTGAGAAATACTGGCTTAGAGCATCTAGGCAGCTAACTGGCACATACACATACTAGTCCCAATAACTCCCTCAAAGCCCTTTATAAGAGAAAGAGTAAAAAAGTTTCATTTACTTACAGTTGAACGGATCAAACAGGGAACTGACAAAACGGAACTGCTGTGAGCATCAGGCCCTCAATAGACAAAAGAGGGTGCGGGAAAGAGGCAGAGCAGAGAGGCGAAGCTTGGATTCAGAGGCAGGGAAAGAAATATTGCTTCCTGGCTGGATGAATTGACAGCGACCCAGACCAGAAAGGCCCCTTGCAGCCAAACCATTGCAAAGAACAAAAAGAAACATAACCCTTCCAAACTCAACCTCATCATGAATCATGGCACACCACAATACACCCTGGTTCGATGTTGTCATGGTACAAGGACAGCCCTCTGCTAGCTGTCCCCGTCACCTCTTTTCTCAAAGGTAATGGTGCCTTGAAACATGGAGGTTTGACAAACCTGTCGCACCTCTGGCATGCTGTCAGTGGTGTCCCCTTCTTCCATCCCTTCCCCTAATCATGTTTTTAGAGCCGGGGTGATGCCCTAACCCCTGAGGCCTCGTGTTCCAGAAATTCAGGAGGGCGACAGTATTTATCAGCTTGCCGCTGCCACCATTACTGTTCAGCTAATTGGTAAATGGATTTCAATTGCCTATAAAGGTAAACACTCATTAACTGGGCTGTGCTTGGGCATTGTTTCACATTATTTGCACCGCCAGCGCTTACACAGACCGGTAAACTCCATCTTTGCCAAGGCAGCGTTCACACCCTGTCGTGAGATAGGAATCTTAAAAATTGAGGAAGCCGGTTTTCATTATTTTTATTATTTATTTCTGGAGGGGGGCATTTTCCCCTCTTTTTCTTATACCTCAACATGCAGATATCACGGATGGCTGAGTAAACTGGGGGATGAACTGTCTGAACGAGTCCTCAACCCGGGTGGTGTTAATGGGACGGCAGCCTAATTAGCTACTCATTGGGCAAAAATTCTCTCCCAGTTGATCAGCTCCGTTGGGTCGCTCCCACATGCCAGACTTTGGGGGACAGACGGCAGTTGCTCTCCATTGGATCTTTTTGCAGAGTTCTATATTTTGCAGACCGACCTTTCCTCTCCCTTCACTTTTCCCTCCTCAAACCAGGCAATGGGGGGGGGGGAGAGAAATCCAAACTATTTCAGCAGATTCTGCTTGAGGAACAGCTCGGGCTCTTGGAGGTTTTCTCCTCTCCCTGCTTCTCCGGTCTTGTCTTCTCTCTCCTCTCTCCTCTTCCGGATGGCTTCCAAGCTCATCTCCTATCTCCTGCCTCATCATTGCTAGCTTTATGGCCCATGAAATTGGCCCAAAGATCGATCCCTTGTTTCCCAAACTGGAGGCAGGAGGGAAGGGGGTGTTTCCACTTGGCAGCCCAGCGAGGAGTTGAGTAGAGACCCCGGAGGAACAAGGCTGGACTGTTTGTTTGTCTTGATTTACCTCAGTGCCCGGACAGGCAGCAAAGGTGGCAGTTGAGCGAGCAGTGAAGGGCATGCAGTGACCACCAAAGAAGATGGCGTTCCTTGCTCCAAACCCAGAAGGTCACAGGTTCAATCCCAGCAACTCGACTTGCAAGGAGAGGCCCTTCCATCTTGACATGACAGGAGGACCAGGAAGACACCCGGACAGACCCGTTCTTGCACTGGAAGACGTTCAAAGGAGAGCAACAAGGGTGACTGGAATCCAAGCTGTCTGAGGAAAGGCCTAAAGAACTGGCCACGTTTAGCTTTGAGAGAAGGAGACTGAAGGGAGACAGGAGAGGACTCTTCAAAGACTTGAAATGCAGTCCTACAGAGGAGGGGCAGGATCTGTCTCTGATCATCCCAGAGTGCTGGACGTGTAGCAAAAGGGCTCATGATACAGGAAGCTAGATTTCGGCTGAATATCAGGAAAAATTGAGAAGTGCCAGACCTGAGAGGTGGTGAGTGCACCAGCGCTAGACACATTCAAGAGAAATTTAGACAACCATCTGGTGGATCTCCTATGATTTGCATCCCTGATTTGAGCAGGGGGGTTGGCCTGACAGCTTCCTCCCAACTTCATGATTCTATGATCCCAGAACTGATATGAAGATACAGGAGAGAAACAGGAGAGAGAGAGAGAGAGAGAGAGGGGCTGGAGCAAATTTTTCTCCAGGGATCGACCAAAGCAGCGGCGTGCTATTTTAAGCTGGTGAAGAGAAGGAGCAGCAGAGGTGGACAAAATAATTAGTGACCTAGCAAAACAGAAGAGACCTCCTTCACCCAGAATCCTGGTTGTGGGGGTGATCTAATAAAGCAGATGATGAGGATGATGGTTTCCACTTATAGCCTGCCTTTCCAAATAAAAGCTAGCTCTCAAGGTGCCTGTTTGAGACGAATAAAAACAGATAAAAGTCATATTTAGTTTAAAATTGTAAAAAAATACATAAATGGCAGGATGCACCAGACAGACAAAAAGAAAGCAACTTTAACCCTACAAGGATTTGGACCCTAATCTGGGTCCCTTTGCGGGCCCCAAATTAGATGGGCCTACATCTAAGGGAGCAAATAAAGCAGCAACAGGATTAATCGGTTTAGCTGGCACGTCCTTTGCAACAGAACTGCCTTACAGAATAAGCCATGTCTGTTTATCCTAGCCCAAACTTGTCTTGTTTCTCATACTGAAAATTAAATGGCTTTTGGCTGGCAATTAGTCTTTGCAACTCCAGTGGACACTCCCTAAGGCTCTTCAGCTGGTAGGGAAATCTGACCTGGTTGGTCTGCATCATCCTCATCCATCCCGGGCTAGAGAAAGTGGTTCCCAACCCACTGCTTTCTGGAAGAAGACGGCTGAGGATGTAACAACACCCTCCCCCTCCCTACCACCCACCGGCAGGATTACATAAGCCCTCCACTGTTGTCTGATGAATTTATTTTGCTGGTACGGAGCACCAGCCCCATACCTGAATAATCCATCATTTTAATTGCTTCCCTGAAAGCTCAGCTGACAAGGCCATCCGGTTTCAAGCTTAGCTGCCCCACGCAGCTGGAAAGGGTGAAGGGAAAAGAGGACGGGGTTTGTTTGGTTTTTTTTTTGGAAGAACGTGTCTTTGGGGGCTTCCAACCACATGTTGCACAGACAGGTGATATGTTTACAGAGGGTTGGGCCATGCGAAATGCAGCCGAGATAAATCACTTCCGGGACCCTTCGCTCCAGAAATGTTCTCCCGGCATTATGATGTTTGTGAAAGCAGTCGGCAAAAAACCTTGCTGTTCATACCTGACAGCCACAGGTGCTTGATTTTGGGGTCAAATTGGGACAAGGTCACATAGTCCTCGGCGCAATTCAAATAACGGGAACAGGCAATGCCTTCAATGGACCATTAAGAAAGTGTATTGGTTTATTTATATTTTTACTGGTCCAATAAAGCTATCACCTGTTCCTGCATTGGGATTGATTTTAGAACTATCCTAACTGCAAGAGGCATTGCCTGGTGGAAGCACATTTCTCCAGGAGAGCGTGGCATCTTCCTTCACTGGGGGAGGTGGGCGCTATGACGTCGCACTGCTCTCTTTGCATCACTGCGCTGCAACCAGAGTATGCAACATGGGAACTAGTGCTTGCGACAGGAAGCATCGGGTACTTCCTTGAGTGGGTGCAGACAGTGCCCTGCCGTTTCGGGAAATGGGAGTTGCACCAGCAGAGAAGGGCCATGGCCGGATCCAGGTCCAGGTTGGGGGGGCTTCTTCCTCTACCTCCAAATATTTGCAGGGATGGGATTTTCAGAGTTAAAGATCTTCATCTCCCATAATTCAGGAATGACTCCCCAGGATGAACCATGAGGGTAGATTTCTTTAGTTCTCGAAATCCTATCCCTAGTATTTGGGGTCTGAAGTCGCTGGACTAGTTGTCAAGTCAGACTTAAGTTGCACTGGTTACTTGGCTCAGAATTCAGGTGTATTTGGATTTTTGTGTTTTTACATGGCTTGGGCTCAACTCACAACAAGGAACCTACTCATCCCTCCCCTTTTTCTGAAAGGGGGGGGACTTATTTTTAATACGGACTCAGACTTGGTACTTGGTACCAAAGACATGTACTTGGAAGCTGATACCAAAGTCTCAGACTTGGACATGGGACCTGCCAATATCCCTGATGTAGGCATCCCTCAAGAGATGCAAGGATGCTGAACCAAATACCCACATCCCTTCCAGTCCAAGTGATGCTCCGGCCCTGTTTGAGCCTCCTCCTCCATCATTCTCCAACTAGACTCTACCTACAAACAGAGGAAGGAGGCAAATGTACTTGATCCGTTCCCCTCATCAACCCCAACCAACCACCCGCGTGTTGGCTGTTTGTCTCCAGCGTGAGCTGGCTCAACCCACAGAGCCTCCCTGCACAATTTCGGCACAACGATCATCCACCTTACTTTCCCCTTTATCTTTCTTTCTAAAGGTTCTTTTCTGTAACCGAGCGCTTCCTGGTTGCCCTTTAAAGCAACGCCATGACATTTCCTTAGACGTGAAGCATTTGGGGAGGTGGTTTCTTTCTGTTTTTGTTTGCTTGTTTCCACGGCATTAAAAGCCCCTCAAGTTTCCATCCCCGGCCAAAGGGAAGGAGAAAAACGTGATTTAAAATATGCTGCTAAATGCTGTTTGTATGAAAAGGACAGCAAAACCTTTCCCCCTGTCACCTGGAAACAAGGAGATGGATCTCTTTGTTCTCCAAATGATAGGATCTGAAAGGGCAGAAATTGGAATACAAGCCGAAGGAAGGTCTTTATCGGTAAAAAGCTCTTATCCTGGAAAAGCCTTTTTAATTGCTGGGACCTACGCCTTTCGGCGTACTGGGATGCACCAGGATTCTATGTTCTATACCCTTTTATATTGATGTTGTTTATTTTTAGTATTGTATTTTGTTGGTTGTTTGATCGGCGCTTGGTCGCCCGCTGTTCGCCGCTTAGAGTTCTATTTTAGAAGATAAGCGGGATACAAATATAACAAATAAATAAATAAATAAATTTTATTTTATTTTATTTTTATATGCCTTCATTTCCCTCCAGAATGAAGTTTCCCTTGGTGGACAAGCTAAAGCAGACAGATCTGTTAACCCTTCAGAACAGGGGTTCTCAACCTTGGGTCCCCAGATGTTCTTGGACTATAATTCCCAGAAGCCTTCACCCTTTGCCGAGCTGGCTAGGATCTCTGGGAATTGTAGTCCAAGAACATCTGGGGACCGATGGGTTGCCAACCAGTGCTCTGGGGCCGTCTCATCTTCAGTCTTCTAGACAGATGGCGTGCTGTTGTCCAAAATGTGAACTATTTGATCAATTGGGGAGAGAGGTGCTGTATGGGTAGCTGAGTGGTTTAGGACTCCAATTGCAGGGGTCGTGGGTTCAATTCCCCCATGATGCCTCCCGGGAGAATAGCCAGCCAGCCTGAGCGGGCTGGGGCAAAAGCTGCACAGAGGGATCCCAGAGCAACCCCAGAAGGGAAGGGTAGGGGAAACCCCTTCTGGGTTTTTCTCTACCTGGAAGACCTTGAAAAGCATCACCAGTAGTCAGAATGGACTTGATGGCACATGACGATTCTTCTGACGGAGTGTCTGTACATAAAGTATGAGGAGAACTGAGAGAGCAGAGTAGTTCCGGATCAAGATATTGGATGCATCCCCATCCTAAGGGTTGCATAGCCCAGCAGCTTAGGTCTATGGCTCAGGAGCCAGAAGCTGGGAGTTCAATTCCCCATGGGACTTGGATGGTCAAGAAGGTCCCTTCCAGTTCTGCTGCTCAGAGATGGTGATGATGTTTGGTCACCATTGGCCATGCTGGTTAGGGACTTGAGAGCCAAGACCCTCCTAAGACCCAAGGTGGAGAACTCCTCTACGTGAGGCTGTTTGCACGGCCGTTACATGATCCTTGGGGTCTCCCTGAAGACCGTTCTAGAGGCCATCTCCTTGGAGAGTGACGTTCTCTGAAGAGGAAAAGCTCCCCTCTGTGTTTATGCTCCCTCGGTGAGTCAGGGCTTTGGAAAAGCAGCACCTTAGATCCTGCAGAGAGAGAGAGAGAGAGAGAGAGAGAGAGAGAGAGAGAGAGAGAGAGAGAGAGAGAGAGAGAGAGAGAGAGAGAGGTAACTGAACTGTCCCTCTTTGAGCACATCAAGACAACCTGTCCTGAGACTAGGACTCGGGGCAATGGTTTCAAATTACAGGAAGAGAGTTTCCATTTGAACATTAGGAAGAACTTCATGATGGTTAGAGCTGTCCGGCAGTGGAATAATATGTTGCCTCAAAGGAGGGTGGTGGAGTCTCCTTCTTGGGAGGTTTTTAAGCGGAGGCTGGATGGCCACCTGTCGGAAATACTGTGCTGGATGGCCCTTGAGGTCTCTTCCAACTGTATGATGCTATGAATCTATGGTTTTGTGTGCAAAATCTGAGTCGCCGTGAATTGGCAAGGGCTGGTCCAGGATAGCATGGCTAGCAGAAAAACTCGCCAGTGGTAAGCGGAAGTCAATAATTCCGTCGCTGAAGGTGATTAGGAAAACGCCGCCAGCCGCCTGGTTAGATGTAATTTAATTTAATTAGAGAAGCTGCTGGCCACTGGGTTCTGGAAGGGAAGGGTGCTTTGGGGTGAAGGCAAAGGGAAGGGGTGTGTGTGCCTGAGTGCTTGTTTCTAACTGAGATGGTCTCACGCAACGGCCAGAGTAATGTTGTAGTTTGAACACTGGACTAGATGGGCTGCTGGAGGTTTGGAGAACATTTTTTTCATTCTTATATAATTTTATTTGTTTCGTATCACATTTACCCCATTAAAATGAGAGAGGCTGGCAGCGCATCTTAAAAAGACAGCAAATAAATCTCCACTGTTGGAGTAACTATCTGCAAGACACAATACAAAAGGAAAAAAGGAGGAGGGAAGAGGGGGAGAAAACCCACCCAAAAGCACCACTTCTAGATTACAGAGAATTTGCCCATGCCAATGGCCAGAGGGAGTAGAAATGGGGAAAAGGTGTTGAAAAGCAAAATGAGGCTGATGTCTTAGCAGTGACTGAGGAACCTGGCTTCCGTACTCTTTTAAGTTGATGGAGGTGGTGTTGCAGGTGGCAGAATTCTTTCCAAACTGAGAAATATAGCTGTTACGCCAAGATGCACTTGCCTGATGGTGCCAGGAGCTGCCAAGAAGAACAGGCCAGGTTCAAATCCTGGTCATCTCCAAGTAGAGTTGGACGAGTCAGCATTAATTCCTTGGAGTAAGTTTATAGGCCTGACTGTTTTTCCCCACTTTTCTGATTTCCATCTCTCAGAGTGGCCTTTCTCATCCCCCCTCCCAATATTCTTTCCCATTGCCTGTCTAACATGTAAGATGACTCTTCACACTCATTGTTCTTGGCTTTAAATATGGCCTTTAATGTGTTGCCCACTGTTGTGTACTCATGGCCTCTAACTTTGTATGTTGCCCTTCAAGTGGTAAGCTATGCAGGGTCCTTTCCAAGGAAAAAGGTGAGGTAAAAACATTTAAATAAATATTTAAATAAAATAATAAGGCACTGGTCCAGAAGACTAACCCAATCAGGGGATCAAAGTTCAGGGTTTCCACCATGTTGTGGAACCAATGATCACCAATTTAGGCAGGAACATTTAAATTCACTGTCAGCCTCCAAGCACATGTGTTGCCACCAGTACACAGTTAAATCTCCTGAAGGTCTCCAAGGGACGGTCCTACTGACCTGAACAGGCATTGCTAGGCTGCTGGATCATCCCTTTGACTAAACGAGATGGAGCTTCATCTCTTCTCCAGAGGTAGCTGTAGTGTGATGACGGAACACTTTTTCTTTTTTTAAAAGATTCACTTTGCGAGGGATTGTGATCAGGCAGCTGGGTATGTGTGCAGGCAGAAATTTGGCAGGTGCAGAGAGAAGGGTGAGGAAATAGAAAAAGGTGGAGAAAGGGAAAGAAAGAGGTGTTTATGTGTAAAAATAAGTGGGAATAAAAGTGAATAAAAGTGTGTCTCATTAGGAGGAGGAGGAGGAGAAGTTGTATGTTATCCAGCAGGGAGGCTTGGGGTTGTTTAATATTGCCATTTGATATGAAAAGCCCTCTTCCATGGGAGCTCATTTGAAGCATTGCGTTCAAGTTGCTTCCAGGAATCAAAAGCAACTTGAATATCTGTAAATGAGAAAGAGGAGAGAGAAACACAAAGGAGAAGTTATAATTGCCTTGATTCATCAGCTGGACATTCAAGAATGGCCAAGCTAAGCTTGGAAGCATGGGCTGGGGCCGTTATTCCCTTCCAAACTCTTTGTGTGTGTGTGTGTGTGTGTGTGTGTGTGTGTGTGTGTGTGTGTGTGTGTGTGTGTGTGTGTGTGTGTGTGTGCACGCACAGACCACACACAGAGAGAGAGACACACACACACACACACTTGGCCTTGTGATGGAGCCTGTATTGATTGCCCAACTGTGCTTCCTCCAACAGAGAGGTTAATTGATCAACAGCTCCTAGCAAGGAACAGGGTGTGTTGCTATCTGTCACCCAGAAAAGTTTTCCAGCTCAAGAAACAAGTCATGTTCCAGGATCCCAAGATGATTATCTCTCTGTCTGTCTGTCTGTCTGTCTGTCTGTCTGTCTGTCTGTCTGTCTGTCTGTCTGTCTGTCTCTCTCTCTCTCTCTCTCTCTCTCTCTCTCTCTCTCTCTCTCTGTGTGTGTGTGTCATAAATCCTCCCCTGCTTTTAGTTAAACCTGAGGAGGGGGGGTCTTCTGGCAGGAAATCCCCAAAGGGTTAGTTTGTAGGCCAAAGGTGGTGGCTCTTTGGGGACCTTTGCTGGCCACATTGGCCACCACAAGGTCAGGATTCAGCCCAATCATTGCTGAATCTGCTCAGACACCTTGTACCCAGAGGCCCTTTGTGATTCTGTGTGTGGGTGGGGGGGCAGTGTCAGTCTCTCATTAGAGCCTTCTGGGATGCCCCATTATATCCTGGCATGACACACAAAGGAGCTGTAACACACCAAATGTAATGCTCCATTACATTACAATACTCCATTAGCACCAGCAAACATGTGGTTCCCCCAGCCCCTGTGTCTTACACCAGTGCCTTCCAGTGTTCCATGAAGGACCAATGTCTCTCTCTTTCTGTCTCCTTTGTATGTGGCTGGAAAGGGAGAGATTGAACCCTTCCTGGAGGCAGGATTGTGTACAGCAATAATGGGATCTTGGCGTCATCAGAGCCCTTTCCACCTCCTAAGCGAGGATAAAATGCAAGGCAAGGGGAGTTTCTGGAGTCCTTTCTCAGCTTCAGGAGAGCTCTGTTTTTGTCTCCCAGTAAGCGAAGAGAGAACACAATGGTGAAGCTGTGTTTTAAGGACAACATGTTCTGCAGAAGCAGCCAAGGGCAGAGAAGGAACCGGCAAAGGTGCTAAAGCACAAAAGCCCAGCTCTGTGGATTTCTAAGAATGCGATGCTTTGGGTGGGTGTTCTGCCTTAAGAGTAATTTACTTCGCCTCTGCTTCCTCTGCACAGAAGATAATGTGCGACTTTTGCTCCTACCACTACAAGGACTTTTCCTGGAAACTGCACACGCTTGCGTGGGCAGATGGCCGCGTCTCACTCTCAGGCAGGAGGTGAAGCGTCTTGTGGGGCTTAGAAAGTTCTCGTTGGTGTGCCTCCCTTTCTGACCCAACCTAAACAGGTGAGAAGGAAGGATTTGGCAAACTTGTTCATGCCTCTAGGGAAGAAATGGAGCAGTTCGAGTCTGGAGGAGGTGGGGTCTAGCTGAGGAAGTCAGAGAGAAGGCAAGCAAAGGGCAACAGGGATGGGTTCAAACAAAGCAAAGTGTTCTGCTTAAATACCGCCCCCTACCACTTCAAGTAGTCTCTGGGCGGTTTACAATTTAATTATGCAGGCCACACATTGCCCCCCTCCCCCAGCAAGCTGGGTTCTCATTTTACCGATCTTGGAAGGATGGAAGGCTGAGTCAACTATGAGCCGGGCTACCTGGGATTGAACCCCTGCATTGCCCTTTCCATGGCAGATTTGGCTGAGCCCCAGTCAGGACCCTGGAGAGCTCCCCAGGAACTCAGGGAATTGAGTTGTAAACAGACTTCTCTGAAAAGGACAAGGTGAATCTGAAACCATAAGAAAGTTGCAAACCCCCACCTTCAAGGAGGCCAGCAGCCTTCTGCACCAGTCAGTCTGTCAAAGAACATGAGAGCAATGGGGGGGGGGCTCTTCCTCCCCCCTTTAAGGACATTTATGCCTTTACAGACAATCTGTATTTATCATTGATCGTAAATTGCGGGAAAGGAGTTGAAGAAATTGAGAGTTACAGGCAGTGGGAGGCATGAAGCCACAAATGTTGAGGGAAGGACAAAAGCTGAGGAAGAGGAATGGCTTAGGAGTCGTTATGGAAACTCTCAAGTCCCGTGACTACACTAATCCCGAGCCTCGTCATCAATTATGTGTGTGCCCTTGCGTCCTTTCAGAGATGTAAGTGGCCATTCCAGGTCTCAAGGGGCTGAGTGGAGATTTGGGTGGTGGTGGTGGAATCCTGATAGTTCTCCTGGTCTGCAGGAGCTGATGCGGACCTCAGGACGAGCAGCACAACAGGAGAAGAACCTATGATTTGGGTGTGAGAAGAAGTACTCTGTAAATCCTAGACATGCCAAAAAATGGATAGAAGAGAGAACATCACAGCTGCAGAACGGGTGAAAGAACAGGGAGGGTGGGGGGAGTTATTATTTTTTAAAGTCAGCTTTATGGACGCCCTGTTGTGGGATGCCTTTCACCACCGCCTGAAAGCCACCGTCATAGGACTGGCTCAGAAAATTGAGAAGTTCTTTCTAAAGTTTGTGGTCAAAGAAAGAGCCACGTCCTCAGGCCAGGAGGGGACAGAGGGACTTGTCTTGTCTTCTTCCTCCTCCAAGACTGGTCTGTCATTCCCATTATGATTCTATGATTCTGTAAATCCCACCACTGGGGTCCGGATGCAGGGGGCACGGCAGCAAAGAGGGAAAGGTCCCCTGGGGACTCTGAGGTTGGACATGTTAGTGTCTTCTTCTGACATGGTTTGATTGATTATATAGAGTGGCACAATGCCCAACAACCGTATTTCTGCCTTACAAACTAGTGCATTCAATGGATTCCTTTGCAGAAAAGATGGATGGATGGATGGATGGATGGATGGATGGATGGATGGATGGATGGAAGGAAGGAAGGAAGGAAGGAAGGAAGGAAGGAAGGAAGGATTTTTTTGTAAGTGAACTCAAGGGAAATCTCAACACAAAACAGCCACAACCCAGAACTATGTGGTCATAATAAATAAAGCAAAGTGTTCTGCTTATATACTACCCCATACCACTTCAGGTAGTCTCTGGGTGATTTACAGTTAAATTACAGTATGCAGGCTACACATTGCCCCTGCCCCCATCAAGCTGGGTATTCACTTTACCAACCTCGGAAGGATGGAAGGCTGAGTCAACCATGAGCCTAATACCTGGGATTGAACACAGTTTTACCTCCAGCCCCATGACTACCTGGAATGCTTCCAGGAGCCTGAGCTCAGGACGTGAGCAGAATGGCACCCTCCATTCTCATGCCGTTTCTCAAAAATGGTGTTCAGAGAGACACTTACTTCTCCACACCAAGTTTCAGGACTTTTTATAACTGTATAAGCTTTTAATTGATAAATATCCATGCCAGGTTGTCACTGCAGGTTTTTAGTTCTGACTTCCATGAGCTAATGGGAAGAAACTTTTGACTTGTTTGTCCTGAATGGGCTGCCAATGAAATGCATGGAGCCGTCGGTAGTTTCTAGTATTACACACAACAAGGAAACCATCACTTTGTGTTTTCCTGGTGAAAACATTCACGTTTGGCTCCAGCTGGACTCGCTGTTTATTGAAGACTTCCTACCTGGTTGTGACGCAGGGCGATGATTGCAGCCGCACAGCTCGTGACATCTATTCTCTGGGAAGCAATCGAGAAACATTAGGCCCATTTGCAAGGATCAAACTGAGGTTGGCTTTGCCCTAAATTCTTTCCACTTGGTTTATAACCCTTGCTCAAAGGAGAAACCTATTTCCCTGCAGTTTTCTTTGGGTAACTGATGGAGAAAAGGCTGAGGACCTCCACCACACCCATGGCCATCCAATTTTTTTAAAAATCCCCTATCTGTGGGGATTCCCTACCCCAATAGGCTCTGAAGCCTGAAATAACCTGGCAGCACTGAGGCAGCCTAAGGCCTGGACAAACATGCCCAGAGAGCAAGCAGGGAACCCAGTGTGTGGTTAAACTGACCTGGACCTGGCATAGATCCTAAACAGATGGCAATCCCAGATATCAGATATCAGGCACATCTGGTCTGTGACCAGCCCGAAGCTCTTTCCTCTCTCCCTTATCAATGAGTCCTCACTAGCCAGCATTTCCTTCTAGATATGGGTGCATGCTCCCCCCACCAATGGAAAGCATACGTGACCAAAGATCATCCTTCCTCTGCTTTCCTCTGTCCTATTGTCAATGCTTCTCTCCACCCCTTGTGTACTTGTTTACTGTTACCAATAAAGAGCCTTGGGTCCCAGGCGCAGCTCACACATGCACACAAACAGACACCCATGAACAGAGAGACGCAGCCTGGGACCAGGAGATGATTGTACCCCAAAACTCTGTGTATACATAATTAATAACACTAAACTTGTCCATTTATTAATGCGGTCAGCCTCTAAAGTCCAGCATGGCTAGAACCTGATGGTGAGGATCTCAATAAATAATCTGCATATTGCTCTGATCAACAAAGAAGGTGCCATACCTGGAAAGATATCAGCCTCAAGAATGAAGTTCTGGATAGCTTAGGTGTCCCTAATCTAACAAAAGGCCGTTGTTTTTCCTGTAGCATGCTGAGAGAAAAGTACGAACCGAGTCTGCAAGAGCTTCAGGTCCAACCCAAGAGATGATTAGATTCTGGAGAACAAAGGATCCATCCAGCCTGGATCCCCTAACTTTAAAGGGTTTAGCGCAGTTCAGGAAGCATGACACAGGAGTCAGCAACCTGGGAACCCGTTTCCGCAGAACACAATGTAATGCCTGCAAATTGCACTGATGGTCTCAGTTTGCCACTGGTGCAAACTAGGTCATTGCTTGCTGTGACTTGGAATTCGTTTCAGGAGCTGCAGCAGCTGGCAATCCCTTTGTGTATTCATGGGCGTACACGCACGCACACACACACACACACACACACACACCGCTGGCACCTGCCAGATATATCCTAAAATAAGAGACGTGTCCCTTGCCGTAGGCGAGAATTTCTGAAATGGCTTTCCCCAGCTCTGACACTTGGGAGGGACTGGGAGGGCCATCGACCCCAATGGGGAGACATGGGTGTTTCAGATGGTTGATTCCCTTCTCCCAGAGGTCCTTGGGGTCCTTGGCTGAGCCTGATAACTGATATCTTAGGATCCAGCTGTCCCCTCTTTGGTTGTTAGAGATCCAGCCTTTCCCGGTGGTTGTGGAATTGTTGCACAATGAGCACTGATCCTGTCCTTGTTCTGTGCAACAATCCCACAACCACTGATGGGAAAGGGCTGGATCAAGCCCGTGGCTTCCTTGAGAAAGGGAGTCCATCTCATATTTGGCTCTTCCTCTTTTCCTGTTTCCTTCAAATTTCCCCAACCAGCATGGTGGCCTTTTCCTGAGAATCCTGCTTTGGTGATCCAGGCACTGCCCCAAAGATCCTGGGGACAAAAGACTCCCCCCCCCCCAACCATGCTTCATGAAGGTGAAGGCACCACCCTGAAATAGGGCACAAGCCCCGTACAGTCATTCCAGGTTTCTTTTCATTTTCATTTATTTTCATTCAAGTATCTCCCCACCCCCACCCCCATTGTTATCTGGGGAACCTACTCAATACATGTATGTTTCACTATTTGAAACCCTCAGCCCTTATCTGTTGTGGGCTTCACTTCACTGCCTGCATATTAGTCAATTAACCATCTGGTTTTGCATCCAAACCAGTGACAGAAATGGTACTTGTGGTCCTGGCTGGCTGCTTCTGTCAAAACAGGCACGGCAAAAATGTTGCATTTAGCACAGTGCCTTATTCTGCGTTCTCTCCCATGCTGATGGTTGAGAGAGAAGCCCCCCCTCTCTGTTTTTATCTAGATGGTTGTGTTTTGGAGGTTTTTTGTTTGTTTGTTTTACACTAGGCCACAACAACCTTCGGCACTCCAGATGTTTGGGACCACAACTCCCAGAATTCCAAGCCTGTGTTGCCAACAACAAAGAATTGTGGGGGTTGTGGTCCAAAACATCTGGAGTGCCAAAGGTTTTGTCACCACTCCCTTAGGAGGTAGCAACCAGGTAGCGCTTTAGGCGGATAAACAGCAGCCTGTTATAAGCCAATGCTTCTGTAAAGGGGATCTTTTAAAAAAAGAAAAGAAAAATTGAGATGTTACCCTCCTTTTCCTGTTGTAATACAGACGTAAACCTTCTCTAGAAGACATGGCAGCCAGCTTTCACATCTTCTTACACTCCTGAAATCCTATGCGGCAGGGGAACTGACTATAGCTGCCAAGGTCTCTCTCTCCCCCCCCTCCCGAATTAAGGACCCTGCTAGGCAAGGACCCTCTGCCCCTCTCCTGCCAGTTGTTTCAGAGTGTAGCCCTTTAAGAACTCTGAAACTACACACACAGAGAGAGACAGACACAAATAAGGACATAAATGAGTTTTTTCCCTCCATGCTATTGGAAGGAGGACAGGTCTTGGCTTATCTGCTAGACAAGCAATTTCAGCACAAATGCATTGCACAAGCCAGAGGGAGATTTGTAGGGTTGGTGGTGTCTTTTGCCTCCTCCTCCTTTAAGACAGTAAGAATGTGATTATTAAGTAAGACAGATGGAGTCTTTCCTCAAACCAGCTCTCTGAGCTGCAAGGTTCCCGAGGCTTCTTGGCGTCTTTTCCTTTCAAAATGCATTTTCCCTGCATTTCTAAGGGCACCGGGTTTCTTAGCCCACCCCTGCCCACCCCTTTAAAAATGTGCTTTTCCACCTGCCCCAGAGGTTGGCCAGAGAGAGGGACAGGAAGAGAAAGAGAGAAGCCAGTTTGGCAGCTTGAGATTATCCAAAAAGCAGCAACAACGCTTCCAAGGTCACAGCAGAGGTTGAGGAAAGGGACTTTCTTTGGACTACATCTCCCAGAATCCCCCAGGCAAGGTGGCTGATGGGAACTGCTGGTATGTGCTGTCAAGTTGTCCCCAACTCACAGCACCCGCTATGAATGGGCAATCTCACAAATGTGCTGACTTCAATTGTCCAGCACAGCTCTGGCAGATTCAAGCCTTGTGGGTTCCTTGAGGGAGTCAAGGCATCTCACATTTTTTGTTCCTTCTTTTCCTGTTGCCTTCTGCCTTTTCCCAGTATTATTGCCTTTTGCCGAGGTTCTGGCTTGGGAATTATAGACTTTGGCTCATCTTTTGACCCATCCCTGCTCTGTAATTCTTAAGATCTCCAAGCCAACTCCCTTGGACTCAACGGAGATCTGCTGCCACCCCCCAAGATTCTGGGTGTTCGTTAGGACAAGGTTTATTTGCCTTCCAGAGAAACTAAAAAAATAAATAAAATTGTATGGGTTTGTTTGTGTTTTGTGTTGTTTTTTGTTTTCTTCTGGAAGAGTCAGTTCCCCCCCCCCAAAAAAATTCTAGTCAACATTTCACCCAAAGCTGTTCTCAAATTATTGCGGCTTTTATCGCAATAAACCCATGCCACTGTTTCTCTTCCTGTTGCCTTCACCCAGTGAAAAAGGCATTTAATTCGTTTAGGGGCTTTCTTTCTTTCATTCCCCCCTCCCTCCATGTTTCTGAACATGCACCGCTACATAATTTAATGCTGCCGGCCTGGTGGGAATTCCACTTTAAGCCATTCCCCACAACCCCCCCCCACTTCCTTTCCCGCTGTCTTCTTGCACTTAACAAACAGAGATCAGCTTTTCATTTCCCTGGCTGTGTGGATCCTTTCGATTAATGGGGAAGCCAAGCGGTGATATAAAAGTGCCTGCTACCCACCGCCCAAAGATCACTTTCATAAGGGTCACCTTCCCCCCCCAACACACACACACACACACACACACACACACACACACACACACACACACACACACACACACACACACACTGGCCCCAACGTTGACAGGAGAAGGAATCAAGTGTGTTTCCCTTTGCCTCTTGGAGATCCGTTCTTTCTTTCTGTAATTTTGACATCCATGCCACTCCCCTCCAACCCCGGATTGAGACTCAAGGCAATGGTGGCAGCCCTTCAGCTTCTTGAGAAAAGAAGTCAGAGGGGAAGTAAACATAAGAACATAAAAAGAGCCACACTGGATCAGACCAAAGGCCCATCTAGTCCAGCTTCTTCTATCTCACAGTGGCCCCACCAGATGCGTCAGGGAGCGCATGAGACTAGATATCTGTCTCCTGATAACACTCCCCTGCATCTGGCCCTTGAAGTACCCCGGTTTGTAACCTGTGATGGACTTTTCCTCCAGGAATCTGTCCAATCTCCTTTTGAAGGCACCCAGGCCAGATACCATCACCACCTCCTGTGGCAGGGAGTGCCACAGACTAACAACACGCTGGTCTAAAAAAAAATCTCTTGTTCTTACTCTCCCAGCCCTCAATTTGAGTGGATGTCCCCCTCGTTCTGGTATTTGGCGAGAGGTAGAAGAGCGTCCCTCTATCCAGTGGACTCATGCCCTGCATAATTTTGTATGTCTCAATAAGTACTTTTCAAAGACTTGGGAGGTTGTCCTACCGAGGAGGGGCAGCATCTGTTCTCCATTAGCCCAGAGTGCAGGACCCAGAATCATAACGGGCTCAAGCTACAAGGAGCCAGATCAGGGAAAAACTTCTTAACAGTTAGAGCAGTACAACAGCGGAACTCATGACCTTGGGAGGTGACGGGCACTCCAGCGCTTGAGAAAAATTGGACCACCATCTGTCTGATCTGCTTTGATTTGCATTGGACTTGATTTGCGTTGGACTTGATGGCTTCAGAGGCCCCCGTTGACTCCATCCTTCTCGGATGCTAGAAACCCAATTAAATGCAGGCAGAAATAACAACAAGAAGTGTAGCGACATCAGAGCTGCAATTTTTTTTTAAAACTGGCAGTCTTTGAAACAGCCTACACATTTTCAGTGTTGTGCTTGTTTGATCCTTTTTAATATTTGTTGTGCCTTTGGTGTTTTTCACTTTTAAATACAGTACTGCCCTTTCATGACATGAGCTGCCTTGGTTCTTTTTCATTTTAAGGAGAAATGGGGTTTGGAAATATTTTAAATAAATAAATGATACACATGACACCACGGTTGAACTGATATGTAGGCTTTTGGTTACAATAACTTGTACCTGTTGTATAATAATACCAGTCAAAAATGGTACCTTTTGTTTTTGAATAATAATCATAATAATACCATCTCAGCAGAGCAGGTACACATTAAGAACAGACTAAAAGTTATAATCATAAAGCACAATTAAACCAATAAAAGCATTAGAACACTACTGAGTTGGAAAGGGGATTTAAAACAGGCTTTTACAAAGCCGGACACACCGTGCGTCCTCCTTTTAAAAGCCCCTTTTGGCCACTGCTCTGTTAAAAGCAATCTTTGGTTCCTACCCATCTCCTGGCCTGAGTCACTCCTCACCCAACAGAAGGTGCAGCACAGAATCAATAGTATGTGCTCAGTCCCAGGGAGGTCCACCCCCCCCACACACACACACACTCATTCCGGTTCCTCCATTCTCCCCCTGCATCTTCCAGCCAAACACTGTGCAGGCTCAACCAACTGGCGCTAGCAAATTCCTGGGTACCAAAATAATTAGTTCCAGTTCTAGTTACACCACAAGTGGTGGTCCTTTCCAGTGAAAAAGGCCTTCCCAAAGATCCCTTGACTTTAGGGCCAGCTTAGATTGGAGAATATGGTCCTTTGGATAGTCGGTTCTCATGCCTTCTCTCTCTCTCTCTCTCTCTCTCTCCTTTCCAGATTTCATTGTACAGTATCTCCTTTTATATCTGGATATTCTTGGTTTTTTTCTTTTTTTGGAGAGGTTCACAGTTTGCTTCGACTGTTCTGTTACTTGATCTTCGGATTGGTTGTCTTTGGATTTGCCCTCCCCTTTTTTTAAAAAAAAATGTTGCTTATCTGTAATTCAGCAAAATATCTATCTATCTATCAGTTATAGATAGATAGATAGATAGATAGATAGATAGATAGATAGATAGATAGATAGATAGATAGATAGATAGATAGATAGATAGATAGATAGATAGACGGACGGACGGACGGATGGATGGATGGATGGATGAAACTACTATGTTTCTTTTTTCTTCTGTCATTCTTTTCTCATTTCTTTGGTTTATTCTCCTACCCTTCTGTTTTTTTTCCCCCCCATTTTTGTATTAAATCTGTTTTTCTTTTATACTCTTGCATGCTGTTTTTCTCTTGCCAGTAAATATACACAGGTACTGAACACCTTTCTGTTCACTCATATCAAGGTATGGAGAGAGGAGAGTTTGAGTTTGAGATACCAGAGCATAGATTATTCGTCCTGATCAACTATGTTATTGTTTTAATAAAAACATGTGGGAGTGAAGGTGGTGGTGCAGATAAAACAGCCCCAATTAACCTGTTGCTCTGTTAGATGAGTCATGGTCTCATCATTTCCCTTATGAAGAAAGGCTAAAACAAATTGGGCCTCTTTAGTCTGGAAAAAAGGCGCTTGCTTATGAGTAAAGTGGATGTGATGGGCTCATATTCCCTGTTTGTTGAAAAATGAAAAAAAAATTTTTAGACGTTTGTCAGCAACAACAACAGCTGCTGCTCACATCTCACTCGTGCCCCCTTTATGCCCGGTTGTTGGGGGTCAGTGTAATGATAGACGCCTGTTCTTTTTTCATCTCAGTTGGAGTCTGCTTAAGTTAGGAGGTGCCTGCCTCTGCAGCCTTAAGGAAAGCTCCCTCTTTGTGCCTCTGATTTTGTGTACGGTTGGGATTCACACCAATGGTTGTCTTGTTTTGTTGCTTAGCTGGGAGGACAGATAGTCTGATGTGCAGATCAATGAATGCTGGCGATCCCAAGTTGTGAGCGGGTGGGCGAATCCATTCTGGGCTTTAATCTGAACTTCAAAGAAACTGTCCAAGGTGCTGAAACCATGGCAAAATAACATCCAGCACCTTGGACAGTGTCAAGGATGTTTGGACCCAGAGACGTTTAACCGCCTGTTGGGAAAAAGAGTCTCCTCACTGCAAACGCCACTAGAAAAGCCTTCTCTGTACCTTCTGCCTATTGGGAGGCGGGGGGGGGGAGTGGAGGGGGCATTCTCCCATCATCAAGCCGTCTTCCTTAACTCTTTGCTCTCACCTGGTTTGAGCATGTCAGTATGCTGGTCATCCTCCTGAACTGCGTCACCCTCGGCATGTTCCAGCCCTGTCAAGACACCCGCTGCAAGTCGGAGAGGTGCACCATCTTGGAGGTAAGAGGTGACTGCCATCCTGCTTTGCTTTCCTAAAGACAGCTCGTGGCAAATGGCTTCTAATTCTGTGCAGAAGGTCGTAAGGCCTTACTGGCCCTGGATCTCAAACTCCACTGCATATGGACTGCTTGGGAATTCCCGGTCCATGCTGATTGAGGTGTCCTCATCACCACCACCATCTTAGAACTGGGTGTTTGACCCCCAAGCAGCAGAAGTACCAAGGGAGATATTATAAAAGAAGGGTGGGCATGGCCCTCCCATGGTTAATTGGGCAATGACCCCCATCATTCCTCATTGTAAGCTGCACTAGAAAAGCCTGATGGGAACAGTAGTCAAGCCACATTCCAGGGTGCCTATGTTCCACTCTTCAAATGCTTAGTCTCCACCGACACTTTTCTCTCTCTCATCTGCTTATAACAAGTCTGGCTGAAAGTAAAGTTGAATGCCAGGCTGGCGTGGGGATTCTGGGAGTTGTAGTCCAAAAAAAGAGAGGAGCTTTTCTAGACTCTTTGTCAGACCCGTGACATCCCACGTGCTGTTGGCACTGGGGGCTCCCCTTGGCACAAACAGACTTGCTGCCCGTAGCTCTTTTCTCTGGTTACTAAGGTTCATGTGTGCAAAACCACACAGGTCGTGGGTGGGAGTGCCCCTCTTTTCTTCCCCAAATGCAGATCTATTGTTGTCATGGTTGTTTTTAAGCCCACCTGCGAGAGAAACAGCAGATGCCCACAGAAGTTTTGCTTTCTCTCTTCCCAAACGTAGGCATTTGATCACTTCATTTTTGCCTTCTTCGCGGTGGAGATGGTGATCAAGATGCTCGCTCTGGGGATCTTTGGTCAGAAATGTTACCTGGGCGACACGTGGAACCGCCTGGACTTCTTCATCGTCATTGCCGGGTCAGTAGAAGGGTCACGTATGTCAGAGGGGGGGGGAGGGAAGGGATGTAAACACGACTCTCGAACAAGGATAGGTGGGTGGGGGAGTGTAAAACCTAGTTGCCTGCCCTTCCCCCTCTTACTGATCCTTAATTGTGGGGCAGACAAGAGTGCCATGGGCCAGATTTATGAAAGTTTCATGAAACAATATAAGGAGCAAGGGACCCCTTGGCTTAGTTTTGCAAAAATTATTCAGAACAAAAATTCGCTCAGCAGGAACCAAAATTCTTTCGGAATGAAGATTCCATCAGCCGGAGCCACGGATGTGAAAAAAAATCCCTCTTCTGATTTCATTGGAGCATCTTGACATTCCCATTTATTTATTTATTTATTTATTTATTTATTTATTTATTTATTTATTTACCAAAGGAACTCTGGGTGGTTCACAGCAAGAAAATCCATACAATTCAGCTATAAAAATATGTCTTCTTGCTGCCTTTGTTACGGGTTGGGTTGTGAGACTGTGCACTTCATTTCTACACCAAAGGCCACGTTGTGAGCCGTCGCCTTCTCATGTGGATGCCACATTGCAAACCACATTTGCGCAGGCAGCTGTGCCGGTCCTAACAGCTCCTTGGCTTTTTTTGGGGGGGGTCAAGTTTTATGAACCATGCACAAAACAAAACCAGAGGCAGTTGGAGGAGGTTAACTTTGAACAAGGCATGGTAAACCCAGCTGCCAGTCCCAGGTTGAATGAATTTCTGAATAGTGAGTCATGACATACACAAATCCTGTTGATGCAATGGACCCATAAAAGTTGGGAGCAAGCAACTGGATTTAGGTTGATATCTTGATAGATATTATGAAACAGAAATATCATATCCACAGCAAGTGGCGTTAAAATACTGTGCTTTCTCCTCCTCATGCTTTAAGCATGACTATATCCAAGAGTAGGTTCTAAACGTCAGTTGGTGCTACACAGCAAGGCAAGACTTTGGGGGAATCTCGTTCAAGCAACATCTGGGTGCAAACAGGGAGTGTGGGGCCGACAGTTTACCCATCCCACAAAATCCTCTCGAATTGAGCTCTTTTCAATTCTAGACACCATCTTTTGCCCTTGAGACACCTTAAAGTGAAGCAGAGGTGGAGGAACAGCTCTGAACACCTGCAATTCCTAGCAGTGAAAGGATTCGGGTTTCCAGAACGTGCATGGCATGGTATGGCACAAAAGGCCAAGCAAACAAAACCCTGAAACATCAGAAACTTTGTGGACCTTTTTTTCAGAGAGGGACCCGCTTTTGTCTGTTTCCACAACAACAGAACCTTCCTCAATTCCTGGAATGCAATAAAATGCAACTGCCCCTATCCGTTCTTGGGAAGACGATGGCGGCAGATCACTCTTAGCCCCTTACCATCTCCGACAAACTTGCAAACATTAAGGGTTAAAATCCATACATCTCTCTTTGTTGTCTCTCTGTTGATCCAAGCGGGCTTCCAGAACAAGCCCGGAAAAAAACCTTGTCTCTTCAAATTGAGGTGTTGCTTAAAGAAAGAGGGATGCTTTCTCAACTTTGACATTCAGAGCCTGTTTTGGGTTTCAGAGTTTAGACTCTGACGCCATCCTGTCCTCCACAGGGCCACTCAGCCCTTGATAACGGAGCTATTTTAGGGCCTGCCAGGATAAGGATGTGTAGGATGGACGTGTAGGAACCTCTCTTATCCTTTCCATCTCCTCGGGTGAGTTAAGAGGCGGCATCAAGTCCTGGCCATGGTAACCAGGGAAACTTTGGAGCAAACAGGATGGACCAGAGTGTAGTCAAGAGGCTGGCTTTTTTCTGCCTCACACCTCGGGGGGGGGGGGCTCTGGGTCCAGATGAGCAAAATATGGGCCCATCTTATCAGGGAGACTTTGTTCCCTTTGATCCTTAAGCGAGTCAGAGAGGCAGGGGAAAGTGTGACCAGCTCTCAGCCTCTTGTCAGAGTTCCTGCATCTGCAACTTTATCTCATTTAGGGCTTTTGCTTTTAGTCGGCGGGACCTCTTAAGTTCCAGAGCGATGAGACACTCTGTCCCAGTTGTGGGGCAACGAGAGCGGGCAGCCGTTATTACACCTCTAACCTGCTTGGGTATTTTTGTTCAGCCACCCTGGGGAAAAAGATACTCGTCTCAATCAAAGCTTGGGAGGGACTTCCCAATGCCCCGTATTTAAGTGCCTTTTTCAGCCTTAAATAACGTTACAGTTAAGCCACATCACAACTGGAACTTGTTCCAGTTGCAGTTCTAGTTACAGGGCATTGGTTGATGGTTCTGTGGGGTTTTTACATCACTGCCCAGCACATGTGTAGGATTCCAGTTTACATTTTTAAGTCAAGAAAAATAACATAGTTCTGAGTAACGAGAAAGTTAATATTTTAAAAGAGCAACTTAAGTAACTTGTTTTGGGCCCTTTGAACTGTAGTGGAGATGAGTTGGTTTTAAAAGTCACTTTCCCACCTCAAAATCAGCAGGAGGCAGATGTCAGGTTACTGAGATCTACTTTAGGTTTTATTTGTCTTAGATTTACTAGATCCCAGAGATATGGAACAGACAGTAGATGATGATATGTTAGTGAATGAACTTAAGATACCTCCTCGCATATGCCCAGCTCTGAAACCTGCATCGAAGCAAATCCACTCCTGGTTTGCCTCCAAATATTCCATTTTTTTTCTTTAGGTGTAGGAAATCTTTCCAATTGTTGTGTGGCTTAGTCCATTCAGGGAATCTCTTGACGGTTTGCTGTAAAATGCTGAAAGATCTACTAGCAGATCGACAATCTTACCTCCTGCTCGCCCAGCAGAGACTGGTGGCAACTCCAGTTTTGTAGGGGGTGGTAAGAATCCGATCTGTGCTTCATTCTGAACAGTAAGGAAGCCACAGAGTCCTACTTACTTGGGGGTTGCACCAGGTGAAACTTGAGGTCCCTTCAAGCCTGCAGTTCTAGGATTCTATGACTCTGTTGCCACACTTTTTATTTTATTTTTAAGTCACCCAATCTGGTAAAATGGATTTCCAAGACCTACAGTTTTTTTGTTTCTGTTTATATGGATTTAAGAGAGAAAACACCCACTCACATCCAAAACAAATAAACAGAGGTGTCCAGTTATGGTGGAAGTTCGTAAGCCTAGGAGGAATTGGGATCACTGCTAGAGAGCGCTTCAGGATTCTCCAATATTTGTGCATTGGCGTCAGACAAAGGTCCAAGCCATTCTTGAAAGCCCCTTCAGCTCTCACACCCGGCCTTTGGTGACAAGTCTCCCTGCCCTGCTTGAAAGGTGGAAACTGGCATTTGCAATCCAAACCTCCTCGCTGGGGAAGGCCCGCAGGTCAATGCAAAGCCGTTTGCTGTTGGCCGGAAGGCCGCTGCTCAATGTAGCTAAGTCCGTTTGGGACATACCCATTGGGAAGCTTATTGAAGATGGGGGCAGGATTCACCCGGAGGGATGCTGAACAGCAGCAGCATGCGAAGCAACAGCCAACAAGACTGGGGGATAGAGATGGGCACGACTCAAAAAATTGTGTTTCGTTTTTCGTTTGGTCGTTTGGAGATCCGTTTCGGTTCGTTTTTGTTTTTCTTTTTCTTTTTGAAAAAATTTTTCGTTTCATTTTCAGTTCGTAACGAAACAAAAAAAACCAAAACGAAAACGAAAAATTGCTGTTTCGTTAGCATTCTTTTCAGTTCAATGGATTTGCCGCAACGAAAACGAAAAACATGGCAAAATTGGTCGTTTTGTTTCCTTTTTCGTTTTGGTTTTTGAAAAAAAATTGTTTTCGTTTTCGTTACAAAACTAAATGAAAAAACGAAAACGAAAATGAAAATTTCGCTGAGTCGTGCCCATCTCTACTGGGGGAAGTAAAAAAAAAACAACAACCCCTCTTTGCTTCATTCCCTTGAAATAATTAAGTTTGGCACACTTTTTCTTTGCTGGAGACAGACGGAGCTTGCAAGCTCTTTATTTACATGTGGCTACTTAAGCAAGCACAGGACTTAGAAAGGGGTCTGTTTAACCACAGCTCACCATGCCAGCTGGGGGGATCATGGGCCAGGAAATCCAATGCTGTACCTTTTCCAAGCTGTCTTTGTTTCCTATGGGGGTTGGTCTGCAATTTCGCCCTTTGCCTCTCCGTTTTTCGTTCCTGCCCAGGTGTGCTTGGCGATCGCTTCCGTTTTCACCTGGTGGGACCCGTTCCTCCCTAAGAATTGGGTTTGGGGGATATACAACCCTTGTTGGTCCAAAATTTCATTGCTGTTGTTTTCAAAACATCCCCATTCCAATTAAATTTGGAGGGTGGCCGGAGCCTTCATGTGCACTGTTGCATATCTCTCTCCAGTAAAATAAAAGATAAATGCACAATAGGCGATTCCTTTATAGACCAACTAAAGAGTCCTCATCCATCTCTTCTTTCTTTATCCTCAGAATGATGGAGTATTCCTTGGATGGACACAACGTCAGCTTATCTGCCATCCGCACTGTCCGTGTTCTCAGGCCATTACGAGCCATTAACAGAGTGCCAAGTAAGTGGATTTGGGCTTCGTGTTGGCTTTGAAGCGGAAGGGGGTTAATGAACGGTGATTTGGGGCCTTTTCACACGACCCCTAAGATCCGCTGGCCACTTAAATTCAGACCAGGGATCTTGGGGGTTCGTTGCTCTTCCTGCGTCCCCACGCCTCCACACTTCCTTGCTCCTGTCTGCGTGAGGGGAGGGAGGAAGAAAGAGAGGGAAAAATGCAGGCTCAACTCCGAAGCCAGTCGAAGTCCCTGTTGTTGTCCTGATTCCTTCTCTTCTTTTTTTTTTTTTTGCCCCCCGCCCCTTCTCTTGAAGGGGCGGGAGGCAAAAAAAAAAAAAACAGAAGCGAGGAGAGCCCCGCACTCACCAGATTAAATCCGGACCTGGGGATTTTCACCCTTCTAAAGCAGGTACAAGAAAAGTGCGCTGGGACGCGCTTAGGTGGGCGTGGTCGCACTTAATTTCCTGCAAACTCCGGAGCTGGTGGGGAAACAATTGTTAGCTCCGGAGCTGGCAGACATTTGCTGCGGAGTTTAGGGGTCGTGTACAAAGGGCCTTAGGGAGGTCTTTCCAAGTTTATTGGCTAGCACCATGGGGATTCCAGATGAAGGCTGCATCCCGAGTCCAGAAATCCCTGCAGGCTTCTTTGTGGGTGTCTTTCTTTCTTTGGTGCATGGTTTGTTCAAGTGGATGTGTCTCATTCCACTTACTGCTCATTCTTACTGCTCTACTTCCCATGGGTTGTCCACCTGTGACCTTCTGACCTGCCAGTGATGACTTCAGACCTTCAGAAGCTCTCCTTATCTCTCATTCCCCCACCCACACACCACTTTATCTAAATGATACATATGGTAACAGGATGCCTACCAATGTGTAAATACCCTTCCTGGGACTCACGGGTCTTTTATTTCTGCCATGGTGAGCCCCTGGGTCCTGGACAGAATGATTGGTGGATTGTAAGGTGGGAAAGAAAGCTTGCACTTGGAGTGATTTAGAAAGCTTGTGTTTGGAGTGGGACCGCTTTCAACCTCCTAGCACAGCCACTGGTCAATGTAGCCGGGTGATTTTGGAAGTGGCACTTGGAAAAAAGCAAATTTTCCCAAGTTTGCATAAGGAAAAGGGAATGGGGCAACCCAACGAGAGGGATTTAAGCCAAGAAGAAGGGAGGAGTGACTTGGGATGGTCCAGGGGAGGTGAGCATCCCTAAATCCAGAGACACTTGGAGGTTTTGGTTTTTATTTCCCAAAGCGTGACCTGGAGTCATGGTTCCTCCCCCAAAAGTTCCTCTCCAGGAGTCTTGTGTTTGCATGATGTGCCAAATCTTCATCCATGACAGGAGCGTTAGGCCAGACATGTTCAAACTTTGGTCCTCCTGATGTTTTGGACCGCAACTCCCAGAATTCCAACCCTGTATTTCCAATAGCAAAGGACTGTGGGAGTTGTGGTCCAAAACATCTGGAAGGCCGACGTTTGGACATGCCTGCATTAGGCACTTCAGCCTCCGTCAGGTCCCACAGTTGCCTTGGCCATGGACCAGCCATCTTGGACACATGTTCTCAAGGGCTTCCAGACCTGCCCCCAAACTCTTGCCATGCCAGCAGCCTTGGGCTCCTCCTCCGCTCATGGACCGACCCACCTCCTCCTTGCCTTCCTGAGACCCTTCCCAGCAAAGGTCCTGGCTTTTGTAGGCAAACAAGGCAGAACCAAATGGCATTTGTCTGATCTTGGAGAATCGAGGGGGCTTTAATCCCCTTTTCAGCTGCTTTCCTCCTCAATCCCATTTGGAAGATAAGCCAGCCTGTATGAATTCATTTCCGGGTAGCGCCAGCATGGGGCTGGCTGATCCTGCACCGATATGCTAATGTCTGAGCTCTTTTATTGCTTCTCGGTGGAAATCCATTTCTGCTGAGATCCGAGGAGTAATTGTGGGGGGGGGGGGAGAGCCATCAGGTGTCTATCCACGAGCAATGGGTTGGATGGCTCCCTCGCTTTGTTGGGAGAGTGCTTGAAATTATCTCGTGTTGCCTCCTGCCTAATGCTTTGGCAATGGAAAGAATGAGAAGCAGCCCCCCCCAATGAGCTCAAGTATCACACCAAACGTGATTTGCGATTTCCTCATCTTGTGTGACAATCTCCACCTGAGGTCCTCTCTTCAATGGACAGTAATCCCTTTGAATGGCTGCCTTTTGAAGGTCTCTGCCCTTTGAACTGCTTAGGTTTCAAGATCCAAAACAACAATGACAATGACAACAATAAAAACAACAGGGTGGTGGTAGTGGGATCTCTTGTCTTGACATTGCCCGGTTAAGCATCATCTACATAAGAACATAAGAACATAAGAAGAGCCCTGCTGGATCAGGCCAAAGGCCCATCTAGTCCAGCTTCCTGGATCTCACAGTGGCTCCACCAGATGCATTTGGGAGTGCATGGACATCTTCTCCAGGAATCTGTCCAATCCCCTTTTGAAGGCATCCAGACCAGATGCCATCACCACATTCTGTGGCAGGGAGTTCCACAGGCTAACAACGCGCTGGGTGAAAAAATATTTTCTTTTCTCTGTTCCTACTCTCCCAGCCCTCAATTTGAGTGTATGTCCCCTAGTTCTGGTATTTTGTGAGAGGGAGAAGAACTTCCCTCTATCCACTTTACTCATGCCCTGCATTATTTTGTACGTCTCAATCATATCCCCCTTCAAGCACCTTTTTTCCAGACTAAAGAGCCCCAAATGTTTTAGCCTTTCCTCATAAGGGAGGTTCCCCAGCCCAGTAATCATTTTAGTTGCTCTCATCTGCACCTTTTCCAGTTCCACTATGTCTTTCTTGAGATGCAGTGACCACCTGGACAGCCCTGCAAGTGCACAGCTTGTTCCCATTCTCCCTCCTTCACTTGAGGGGAGAAATAAGCAAGAGGCCAGCTTTGGAGTTGGTGGGTGATAAGACATCCTCCCTCCCAAATGGCAACGCTCAAGCTTTCACAGACACAAGCAAAGGCTGTGTTTTACAAAGGACACTTTCTGTTAAGACATATGGATCTGATATTTTTTGAAACTGCAAGAAGGCATCGGCGGCGTCGGCGTCATCATAATCGTCGTTGTCGTTGTCGTCATCATCATCATCATCATCATCACCACCACCACCACCACCACCACCACCATCATCATCTTAGAAATGCAGAGCTGTAAGGGACACTAGGAATGATCAGTCCCTGTCAAGGAGAATCAACATGCATGAACAGTGATGAAAAATATTGCACTAGCTTAAACAAATACTCTAACATCTTGCTTTCAAGTGTGATGTTAAGGCTTTATATACCCCCCCCCAAAAAAGTGAAGTTACCTTTGCATCAGTCTGAATCAAAGTCTAGTTACAGTTCTATTATTGAGTAAGGGAAACAGTTGCAAGTAGTTACTTGCAAGTAACTAACTTCTTGCACGTGGAATGTTGACACCTCGAGACACATTCCTATCTTTTATTATAGTCTCATGGAGGAGCAGGTTATGTCTGATTGAAAAGAATTTGCAAATAAATTCCACGAAATTCCTCATCTGTGTAGATTACATCTGTCTTGACATGATGAAGCCACTTACTGGGGAATTTTAAAGCCTTGTGAGATTCCACACCTCCAGCTAAGTATTGGACCAGAAGGTATTTCCTGGCTGCTCCAATGCCTCTTCTATTTCCTTTGGGAAGAAAAATGCTCCTACACAGCTGGCACAGAAGGACAGGTGGATTGTTTGGGAAGACACAAACAACCCATCCACTGCTTCAGATTCTTAAGGACAGGAGCCATTGTCCCAGTGGTAGGCCAGTTGCTCAAGGTGGGGGAATTTGTGCCAAAATGGATTAACAGCACTTAGTAGTGGCTGAACTCTTACCAAGAGCACCATCAAATTCAACACACTGCTTCTAGAAGAGAAGAAAGTTGCATTCCCTTGTTCTTCAATGTGAGGGTTTATACAGAGTTTTCAGTGTTTAAGAATAACCCAAAAGATCTCAAACTCAGCTCTGCCAGTCTCATCACCCCGGCCCTTTGGCTCCAGGTTCCCTTTGGCTGCACCCAATTCTAACTGCCCTGGCCTGTTGACAGCAATAAATTTGCCCGAGAGATTTATCACAGAGAAAGAAAAATGTCCTCTGGCCGAGGCATTGTCTCCGCTGGAAAATTGTTCTTGGAAGCAGCTGGCTGAGGAATTTCTATGATTTGTGTGCTTGGCAGCGCACACAGCTTTTTTTATATTATTATTTCTGAGGCATGAGGGGAGATGTACGCTCGCCCGTAGCTTTTATGTCATGACCTTTTAGAGCAAATTCTTGGTATTTGTTTTTATGCCGGAATGAAAATGGCATAGGTGGAGCTTAGGGGGTATAAATCTTCGTTCGCCTTGTCTTTTCAGTGGAAGAAAAGGGGTGGCCAATTCCTCGCGCTCGTGACCGGGTTCTCCCATGGGCGAGAGCGTTTGGCACAACAACGCCTGTTTTTGCACAAACCATCCAAGGGAAATGGCTTCCCCAAGGGACAGGAGAGAGATTTTAGGCAAATTGCGGAGACCTTCAGGAGAAGGAAACTACCCTTTGCCCTCTTTTTTTCTGGAGATGAGAAAATTCCTCCCCTGAGCTTCTTGGTTGCATCGAGACAGTCCAAATAGAAAAGAGCAAAGCACTGCATTAGAATACCGAAATGAAAAGCTTCCGTATTTGCAGAAGAAAAGCTGTACTCCCGATGAGGATAATAATTAGGGTCCTCGTTCAGGTTCGGTGGAGAATTCTGTGTCTCTTGTATTTTCTCGCCCCAAATATCATTCAAACCCCATAGCCTGCCCCTAAATGGGGTCAACTGACAAGCAACGAGGGTGTGACATTTCCGCTGCTCTTCCTGATAGTTTGCTAAAAGTATCTTTTTAAAAAAAACGAGACCTCAACTATCTCTGGAGGCAAATGTGTTGAAACGGAGGCTGTCCTGCTTTGGACACGGCACGAGATGGTGGGATTCTCTGGAGACCACAGTCATGCTGAGAAAGGTGGAAGGATGCAGGAAAAGAGGGAGACCCAATATGAGATCGGCGGACTCCCTCACAGAAGCCACAGCCTTGAGTCCCCGCAGGAGTTCAACAGGGCAGCTGAGGGGAGGACATTTAGGAAACGGCTTGCTCACAGGGTTGCCGTGAGCTGGAGGTGATTTGCAGGCATGTAGCAGAAACAAGATGCTGCGTTGGCCGGGATCGGCAGATCTCTTGGGTGGGGTGGGGGGTGTTGTTTTCCCTGCCTACTTGATTTTGTTGTTCATGGAGAGACCATTTGCAACAGCCCACGTGAGCATGTTGAGATCTAAGGTCCTCTTCCTGGTGGGTTCTGTCAGACATTGAGGGGGTGGCAGAGGAGGACGCTGGCCTGTGAGCTTAGAATGAGCAGCACTGGTTTCCATCTCCATAGATGTGGGGTTTTAGGTGCACCACTGAGAACAGTAGGTCCTCCCAACAGAGAAATAGAGAGGGCAGTGGTGTGTGTGTGTGTGTGTGTGTGTGTGTGTGTGTGTGTGTGTGTGTGTGTGTGTGTGTGTGTGTTTGCAGACTAGGCGCATGTAATGAATCTTGGATAGCATCAGCAACTCAGGTAATCCCTTCTGATCCCCCAATTCACGGCCAAAAGCCTTTGCATTCACTGACTCTTTCGGGCAGCTCGCTCCTGTATATAGATTACATCTCAACCTCGCTCAGCTGGGCAGGCAGTTCCTTTTTCCCTTGTTTTGGAATGAGCCATGGCTCGGGTGAGAGGCGGTGTTGGTGGAGTGCCCAATCTATGCCTCAAAGCAGGAGAGAAAGACCACCCCTGAGCACGTCGAAGCAGTGTCCTGGCTGGAGCGCAGGGTGGAGATGTCAGAGACCCAGGTCCAACTGCCCTCTACCCCCCCCCCAAGGGCCCATGAGACTCAGTGGTGGACCTCGTGGGCCAGTTGGCTGCTCCTTCAGCCTGGACCACCTCACAGGGATGTGGTAATGACAAGGGAATGGAGTGACCCAGGCTCCCTTGGGTTCAAGGGAAGGATGTTGAAGGAATAACGACAAAGGGCCGTTCCATCCCTTTAGCACTTTTTGTGCTGCAGAGCTAAAAGTGGCAGAAGATCCCCACCATGTTTCTGCCTCCTTTATTCTTAATTTTTCTCTAGTTTCTGCCATGATCTGCAGGGCTTAGCGTTGCTGAGCACCAACTGCTACTCTATATTTATTTATTTATGGCACAGAGTGAGCCTTTTTTAAAAAATCCAAAAGCACCAGGTGGCATCATGGATCTCTGCCCAAGTCCCTCGGAGCATGGCAAGGGAGCCTGGTTCCTCCCTCCCTCCCTCTCTCTCTTTCTCTCGCTGGCATCCATATTCCCCAAGGTTTGGTGCTCAACAGAACTGCAGGCTGGAAAAGGATCTTCTTTCTCTTTAAATCCCAGCCACCAAACGTCTAACACACCAGTCCCTTCCTTGGTTCCCGAGTGCCTTTTGAAGAGATGCTCTGATATTTTTCTCCCTTCCAGGCTGATCAGGCATCAAACATATGTTGAACACTTGCAGGTCTGAGTTTGGGAAGGTGGCACCTGACCCCCTCTCCTCACCTGCTCCGTCTGCCGTGCCTGCATTTGGCAAAGTTCTCTAGGGCGTCCTCCTTGGTTTGCAGCCATGATTTTCCCCGACAGCCACGACGGGGGTTGGGTGGGTTGGGATTGAGATCAAGCTTCCCTGCCATCCAAAGCTCCAGCACAGACAGGGTCATCCGTGAATGCATTTCAGAAGGGGCTTCATACCCTGCCAGCTCTCCCTGCTGCGTGTTGCTCTTCCCACACGCTCAGCAAGGGTTTGGCTTCGGCTGGTAAAGGTAAATTGGAGGGAGGAAGCGCCAGAGGAGGTTGTTCTAACCTAAATCGGAGCACGTGCGGGGAAAGGAGGGGGACTCTCTGGTATTCGTTTGGGGCTCCGTCTTTTCAAATATCCCTTTGCCATCTGACCCCACACCTGCCTGTGCCTTTCAGATTGGCTTGAAAAGCATCTAGTTTTGCATCCACCTCTACGAACCGTGGATTTAGCAGGGGTGGGAGACTAGATTTATTTATTTATTTTTCTTTGTTTCATGGACTTCTTTTTTGGAGGAAATCGGGCCTGGTCTGTGCCAGCCTCTCAGGAGAGCTTTGAAGACTCGCCAGCTTCAATTGGCAGTTGCTGGAGATGATTTCAAGCTTTCGTTCTGAGAGCTTTGTTCTGTTGCATTTGAGTTGAAGAGCATGGATTTAAAAAGAGAAAAGTCAGAAATAGAATAAATAACAGGACTCCTTCTCTCTCTCTTTCTCTCTTTCTCTCTCTCTCTTTCTGCAGGTATGCGCATACTTGTCACCCTGCTGCTAGATACTCTGCCTATGTTAGGCAACGTTCTTCTTTTATGTTTCTTTGTCTTTTTCATTTTCGGGATCGTCGGGGTGCAACTCTGGGCCGGGCTGCTGAGGAACAGGTGTTTCCTGGACACCAATTTTCAAATGTAAGTTCCTGACAAATTTTCTGGTTTTATTCCATTCCCTCTTTCCTCTCCCCCACTGAAAAAAAAGGTGAGCAGTTAATCACATGCAGACGCGCTTCTGCGCCTGTGTTGAATAAAAAATAAAAACATCTCTCAGGGTGGACCTTGCGGGAGGGAAAAATTGTAGAGCCCGAGAAGGGACTCTACCCTCAAGATGGCGAGAGTGCTGCTAAGCTCTTTGTTCTTCTGGATTTAGAATGTCTCGCCACAATGAGATGCCTCCTGGGGAAAAAGCATTTAAGGGCAAAGTGTCATTCCCACACCTGTGGTTTAAGTAAAATGTGTCCTTTTCCCTTTAAGAAGAAAAGCATGCACAACCTCAGGAGGCGCAGAAAGACGGTTAAGAAAGATACAAGCAACCCATTGGGTGCTTCAAATGCAGAACCAAGTGGCAGCTGCTGGGATAACTGGGCCCATTACGCAGATGGAATAATTTTGTTCTGGGATCCACCCCATGCAATTGAGATTCTTCAGCCCTGGTGTGTTCGCTACCCCTCTGCTTACCATCCCATGGTGGCCTCTCTTGATCTCCAAGAGGGAAACAATGGCTCTTTGCCCCCCACCCCCATATGAAACCTGGTTCCTTTCAGGGCCTTGTTCCCCTTTGCTGAGCAGTAGCACGAATGACATTTTCCAGCGGCCTGGATTGACCCGGGATGGCCATGCGTAGAACCGACCGGCTTCCGGCCTCAGGTCTCCCTTTCACTTCTGGGGCTTGCAAAACAAAATCCATCGCATTGCCCAATATTACAAATGTGACCCAGGCGGACAACAGTGCTGGGCTTCCGGACTGCCATTAGATCAGCTGGTTTTATTCTTGTCAATGTTTGATTTGGAGTCCTTTCCCCCACCCCTTGACATTGCAAAAATTATTCACACCATGTTTTGGGCCATAAACTGAAATATTATCAGACAACAAATGGGCCGTGTCAGAGCCAGCTCCACGGATCCTGTCCGAAACAAAATGTCATGCCAGGAATAATTGGGTTGCAAAGTTCAGTCATCACCTACAGAGCAGACATCACCTGCTTAATCTGTTCCAAACTGTCTCCTTAGGGCAAAACTCAAAACTCAGAAACAACAGGGCTGTCAGTCACCACCTTTTTGCTTGTGTTTTTCTTGGAGGGAGATTGTTTTGTGGTAACAAGCATGTAAGGGAATCACATTTCAAAAGCAATTAGGAGAGGGAAATAAGTGACTTGATTGGCAGATTCCTTTTAAAATGATGTTAGGGGCATCTCTAAATGCATTTTTGTGCCATTCTTTTATAAATGCTAAGCCTTATTTCCCAAATTAATGAAGAACAGTGGGATAATGGTTTAACAGCAATATTTTGTAAATATTGCGATGAGGACGGATTATTTTGGAAGAACTTTTTAAGTGCTTGCAAAAATATTCAGCTGTTCCTGACAAAAATAATTGTGTCCAAACCCCTAAAGCAGTGGTGGCAAACTCCCAGGATTCCAAGCCTGCATTGCCAATGACAAAGCACTGTGGGAGTTGTGGTCCAAAACATCTGGAGGGCTGAAGGTGCACCACCACTGCCCTAAAGGATAAGAGCCCTTGGGAAAGTGTAATGAATGATGCCAACATTCTGGTAAAGCTCTCTCTCTCACACACACACACAGACACAGACACAGACACACACACACACACACGCACACACACACACACACACACACACACACACACACACACACACACACACACACAAGAAGTTGTTAAGTGAGGAGTGCCTGCAATACAAGGATGCACAGGCAGGCTTCAAACTGGCCGTTTCCCTGTAGATGACGTTTTGAGTCGGTTCATTCGCTGCTCTGATGGGAGGAAAGATGAGGCTGGAGGGGTGGGGGAAGGGGGCCGCGAGGCAGAGCTTTGCCGCAATTAAAACCTGCAGCTATCTCAGCCGAACAGGAACGACAGACTGAATCCCAGAGCAATTATTTTTAACAAGCGATTGAAGATAAGGCCAACAGGGCCCGTTGGTTCAAAATGCAAAGAGTTTCAAATGGCCGTGGGCTGAGTCTCTTCTCATTAAGCGGTCTATCAACAGATGGGGGTTTTCTTTTCAAAACAGGCTTTGAAGTGGAAATGGGGTTCCACTCTGAAGTTTGTTCAGGGAGGGGGGGTCCTGAATCTCTCGAGGTGGTTCAGAAGAGAAAGGGGATGCCTTTTGAAGGCTCCTGGGGATGCCCGCCATTTCCAGCAGTCACTCCGAAGCTCCCCCTCCGAAGCCTGGTTTGACCTGCAGCTTACCAGCATCTAGGAGTCAGGCCTGTTGGTTAGAGTTAGTTCAGACCATGCCTCCAGGAGCTTGGATATGCTTTGCCCGGAAAGAGAGAGATGACAGAAAGGTGGTATGATAACCTCTTTCAAATCTCTGCTGAGCTGTCCCACGGGAAAGCCAGTAATTCTGCCTGCTTTATGCTGCAGCAGAAGCCAATGGGGTCAAATTACAAGAAAGGATGTTCCAAGTCTAGCGTTCGCTTCCTGAGCATAAAGGATCCTCAGCATCTCTGTCTCAAGGGGATAGGCTCTGCTTTATTGGGTGCTCTTAGCCATCAGGTAGAGGTCCATCTGCCAGGAATGCTTTCCCTGGGGACATCCAGCATTGGCAGAGGGTTTGCGTTGATGACTCTTGGGGGTTGCTTCTGAATTTCTGCTTATAGAATCATAGAGTTGGAAGGGCCTCTAAAGCTATCAAGTGTGACCAGCTGTTCAAGGGAGAAATCCATATCTAATCTCTTGAAGGGCTCCAGCACCGGAGCATTCATCGCTCCCCACCCCCAAGATCATGGTTTCTTCTATTGTCATACTGCTCTAACAGTTAAGAAGTTTTTCCAGATATTTCGCCTAACTCTGGCATCGTGTTGCTTTGTTCCATTATTGTATGTCCTGCTCTTGGGGATGACCGAGAACAGATCCTACACCCTTTCAAGTCTTTGGAAAGTGCTCTGTCCTCTCTCCCCTCGGTCTCCTTTCCACAAGGCCAAACATGTCCAGTTCTTTCCATCTTTCCTCCGAGGGTCCCTGATCCTCCTTGTTTCTCTTCTCTGGACTTGTTCCAGATTCTTGTGGGCATCCTTCTCCAACTGCTTCCATGACCCAGTTCAGGGCGGGGAGGGGGGGGAGTCCTCGTTAGAACCTGGAAAGTCCATGAGCGAACTCTGCTCTCCGTTTACGTCCATCAGAATTCGTGTTTGGTGGGCAATCCCTTTATGAGTTCATCCCTTTGCCTCAGCGGTGCTCTTTGAAAACTCAGCTTTGTATTCTTATTCATCATGTCTCTGAAAGGGACATTATTCACCATGTCTCTGAAAAGGGGGTGAATGGGCAAAAGAGCTATCATCCTACCTCCATCCCTAGCTGGTAATTGTTGGAGAGTGGCACAGATTAAAACTTCCATTAAAGCCACACCACACTGACCTGTTCAGGAGGATCTGGGGGTGGGAAGAGCTATCTGCTCTGCTTTGTGAGTAAGAGAAAAATTGGAGAGGTTTCACATCCTGAAATCTTCTCTTTACTCAGGGCTTCACTCCCAAGGAAATGTGTGTTGTGACTACTAACGAGATTTGGGGTTTTCAAGCCAGACAAGGAACGGTGGAGTGGAGAAAAGATTCCTCCTGGCTTGACAGCAGATCTTAGGAAAGCTTGCCCTTCGTTTTGATCCAACAGGTCTAGTTTGGGCTGCCATCTGGATTTAGGGTCTTCAGAGGGCAAGGAGCTCAAGGAACTAGGAGTTCTCTCTGTGCTCGGAAGATGCCGGCCACAGAGTCTGGCAAAATGTCAGGAAGAAAAACTTCCAGAACACAGCCAAACAGCCCAAAAAACTCACAACAGCTATCTTGATTGATTGATTGATTGATTGATTGATTGATTGATTGACTGACTGACTGACTGACTGACTGACTGACTGACTGACTGACTGATTGATTGACTGACTGATTGATTGATTGATTTCTTCAGTTTTATCCCATTCCTATTTGTTCCAAGACACTACTCTGGATTGTTACAACAAACATCATATGAGACAAAAAATAAAGATAAATGCAGTTTACAAATACATACATACATACATACATACATACATACATACATACATACATACATACATACATACATACATACATACATACATACATACATACATACGTAGGACTGGTTGATCCAGAGAGTCCCTTCCAGCTCTCTAAAGTTCTGGGAGATGATGATGATGATGATGATGATGATGATGATGATGATGATGATGAAGAAGAAGAAGAAGAAGAAGAAGAAGAAGAAGAAGAAGAAGAAGAAGAAGAAGAAGAAGAAAAGAAGGGGAAAGTGGGGGAATGCATATGATCTAATCTGTTGAGAAAATGTGACTGAAGGCATATTAAGGTTTCATCTAATTGACTCCCCCTTCCTTCCTTCCTTCCTTCCTTCCTTCCTTCCTTCCTTCCTTCCTTCCTTCCTGCTCAAGGACATACAACTTGACTTTCCTGCATCCGTATTATCGACCGGAGGAAGGGGAAGAGAATCCATTCATCTGCTCGTCCCACCGGGACAATGGCATGCAGAAGTGTTCCAGCATCCCCGTCAGGAAGGAGTTCAAGGTGGAATGTACTTTGAACCTGGACGCCTACAGCCCCAGTTGGTACACCTTGGACTTCAGCCACCGGAACGCCTGCATAAACTGGAACCAATATTATAACATTTGCAAGGCGGGGGACCTCAACCCGCACAATGGAGCTATTAATTTTGATAACATAGGCTATGCTTGGATAGCTATTTTTCAGGTAAGGCCCCTTTCCCTGCCTTCTTGCGGTGGCAAGCCAGGTTTTACCGAGGAGCCGTTTGGCTGGTGGCACGAGAGAAGCAGACCTGGATGCTCATGAATTTCTGTGTTTGTGGGCAAAGCATTGTGAGGTTCTGTAGGTGCTCTATTGTTGTCGCCGTCGTGATGTGCCGCCAGGTGGTCTCAGACTTAGGATGACCCTGTGAATGAGCCGTTCCCCCAAACATCCTGTCCTCAACTTCCCTGCTTAGCTCTTGTGGCTTCTGGAGGGAGTCAGTCCATCTTGTATTTGGTGTTCCTCTTTTCCTGCTGCTGCTGACCTTTCCCAGCATTGTGGTCCTTTCCCGAAAATCCTGCTTTCTCAGGATGTTCCCAAAGTAGGACAGCCTCCGTCTCAACATTTTTGCCTCCAGAGAGAGAGAGAGAGAGAGAGAGAGAGAGAGAGAGAGAGAGAGAGAGAGAGATTGGACTTGATTTGATCGGCAGGCCTCTTATTTGTCTTTCTGTCAGTTCAGGGTACCCGAAAGACCTCTCCTCCAGCATCCCCTTTCAAATGAATCAATTCCACCCCCCACCCCCCAATCAGATTTCTTCACTGTCAGGCTTTCTCACTTGTACGTGGTGACTGGGAATATGGGTGGATGGATGATTTTGGTACTTGAGTGTGTGCGGGTTTTCAAAAGAGGAAGTTGCATTTCCATGCTTCGATAGATGGAGGAGATAAGCCACAACAGCCGTTGAGATTGAGTGAGCTCTCTTTGCACGAAATTTTGTGGATTATAATTCACTGCTTTGGGCACTTCTTATTACATCTAAAGAAGCGGGTTAATGTGCATCTTTGTTCCAGCAGCAGGATTTCTTCTCCCCATTGCTAACTGGGAGCTTTCTTTTTGAACTGGAAGTTGGACAGAGCCCAGACGAGCCGCATTTACCTGCCTGCAAAGTGTATCTTTTGTGTAGGACTATGAAGCTGGGGATTATGGGATTTGTAGTTTGAGAAATGCAAAAAAAAGTCTACTCCCTACTACTTGTAGCCCTGCCCCACATCATTGCTCCTTCCAACATTTGTGTTGAAAGAACACAATAGGTGTTGTGGTTGTTCAAAGCATGTGGCTCCTCAGAAGTTGATAGGGAGACCGGAGCACCGGATAGAGCAGGGTGGTGGTGGGGTCTCTCTCTCTTCCCCACCCTCGTTATGTTTTAGCGAGCTTAATCATTGCTCTTGTAATCCTCCCAATTACACTTGTTTCGATGCTCTCCGCTTCTGGTGTAATGGACCAGTGCTCTGCCTGTATTTATTAGGAAGGCACATTTCATGGCAAATTATGGGAAGTAATTATCCTATTATGCGATGAGAAAGAGGAGATGGGAACCAAAATTAACTCTGAGATATTAAGATCCTGTTGCTGCACACGATGTTCCCAGGAAGCCGTGGATGGGCGAGTTAAAGAAGGGCGCAGGGTGAACTGACTGCCTCACAGATATTCTGAGTTGCCCTGGGTTGCTGCAGGATGAGCAAAAGCCCTCTTTTTTGGCATGCCACTGGTCATACCTGCCAGTTCTGGTCAACTGGGGGGGGGGGGGGAGAGACACATTCCTGCCAGGGATGAGCATCTTGGGTTAGTTGTTTCTTTTTGCAAATGGGAAGGAGACGTTTTGAAAGGTGGGGTTACAAGAGCATGGGTATGTTTTACTTTATTCTATTTTGCATTTCTTTACAAGAAAAAAAGGTAGAAATGCTGACTGCAAAAGAAATTATTACCACCACCACCACCACTACTACTACTGCCCCGTGGCGCAGTGGTTAAATGCCTGTCCTGCAGCAAAAACTGCGCTCACGACCTGGGGTTCAATCCCAGGTAGGAGACTCATGATTGACTCAGGCTTCCATCCTTCTGTGGTGGGTAAATTGAGTTCCTAGCTTGCTGGGGGGGGGGGGCAATGTGTAGCCTGCATACTGTAATTAAACTGTAAACCGCCCAGAGACTATTTGAAATGGCATGGGCGGTATAAAAGCAGAACACTTTTTACTACTACAACTTGAGTGGTATCTCTACCTATGAGTTTAATCTGTTCCAAATACATGCTCTTAAGTTGAACAACTCTTAAGTAGAGCCGCCCTAGCTAATAAATAAATAAATAAATAAATAAATAAATAAATAAATAAATTTTAAAAGTGTAAGTAGAGCAGACCGTATCTAAAATTTGTAAGGCAGCCGTTAAAATGCCAATGGTGTTTCGCTCTTAAATCAAATTGCTCTTAAGTAGAGTCTCCCGTAAGTAGAGGTACCTCTTTTATTATTATTATTATTATTATTATTATTATTATTATTATTATTATTATTATTATTATTAACAACAACAACCAAAATGCAAGGCTTCCTTTCATCAAGAAGGAACTCTAGGTGCAGTTTGTCATTCCTTTGGCAATAGATTCTCCCACGCCCTGAGAGAGAGAGAGAGAGAGAGAGAGAGAGAGAGAGAGAGAGAGGAGGTCGTCTTCCTTCCTTACATTGGGCATTCTCTGCACGCCCCTTGCTTGCCACAGTTGCTGGGAAAAGATCCTTCCCCACGCCGCTGGTGGCTAATGGCCACCTGCGGGGTGGAGAAGGATCTTTTCCCCGGCAACCGTGACAAGCAAGGGGCGTGCAGAGAATGCCCAATGTATGGAAGGCCAGGAGGAGGCCCCTTGGGGACGACTTAGATGAACTTGTCAGCGGATATGTCTTCCCGGACAAGAAGGCACGTGATCCCAAGAAACGGAGGCATCCCTTGCCATCTCAGCATTTTTTTATTTCCTTCCCATGGCTGGCCTTGCAGTTTTCACTGTTGCAAAGGTGTGTTTTCTTTCTCTCCGGTCAGGCTGCTGGTCCTCTTCTCCTCTTATTCATCATGTTCTGCCCCACCTGCCCTCTGAGGAATTTGGGGTGCCTGCATGTGCTGCTGCATGATTCTAGCGGCTCCCCGGAACTTTTTAAAATTGTCATTGTGTTAGTTGCATGTCTATCTTCCAGGGGGATTTCAAAGTCCCAGACCGATGCTCTTAACTATCACCACAGCCCTATGAGGTGGGTCAGACAGGGAACAGGCTCGCAGTACCCCAGAGAGCTGCATCAGTGAGATGGCATTTCAACATGGCTCTCTTCAGTCTTAATCCAACGTTGTAACCACTGCCTCACACTGCCTCTCTTCACACAGAGAGACAGAAACTCTCTTTTTTTTCCTTTTGAAAAGAAAAGGTGTTACTTGCCCCATTGCAGTTGTCCGTTCACATAATTCAGAAACGGTGCTGAAATGTTGCCCGAGAAGACCTGCACAGCAACTGGGGCAGAATTATTCCCTTTACATCCACCCCCCCACCCCCCCAAAAAAACCCTTCCCTTTCCTCTGATATTTCTTCAGAGCAGAGCGCTGCTTCATCCAGAACCTTCCCGGGTTTCTGGAGTGCAGTTCCCATTATCCCCAGCTGGCCTGCCTCTGCTGGCTGGAGAGTGGTGGGGTTTGTAGGTGATCTGCACAAAAAGGCCAATCAGACGCGTGACCTTCCTCCATGCCTCAGAACCTGCTGCCCACTTCATAAACAAATAAACAAAAATCCCCCCGAATTATTTATTTATTTATCTATTTCATTCCAGTAGGATGATCCTTCCTTCCCAGCTCTGCACCCCACCCCCGCCCCTTTTCAAAAAGTTTTGCTTGATCTTTTTTTATATCCGGGTAATTGTGGAACGGATGCCAAAGTTTTCTGCTCAGGGTTTCCTCTTTTCTTGCGATTCCATTCCTGGGATGGGCAGCCCAAAAAGGCAGGGGACAAGAACTTTCCCCGTCTGTGCCCTTGCCAATGGGCTCAGCTGTCACTGATGACCCCTCGGCCAGTCGCCCTGTTTCCTGCGGTCACTCAGCCCATCTTCCCCGTGACGGGCCACCAGGCCTTTCTCTCCGAACTCTCCGCGTCCGCAACCCTTGTTCTCGTCCGTCTGGGGCAGAGTCTCCTTGGCTCGCCCGGACGCTTGTCCCTCTTGTGATTGAGTTTGGCAGTGCCCCCCCAGAAGCTGCCTGCCAATCATCCTAATGAACTCTTTCAGCGTTCCTTCTCCTCCAACCACCGTGCTTTCAGATCGCAGCATCACCTTGCCTGAAATTGCTTTCTCGGGGCGGAATTAAAAGTTGGTGCCCTCGGTTGCTTGGATCTCTCTTGATTAAAACAATGGTGTGTGGAGTGTGTACAGGCCTCTGATGGACGCTGAGTAGGGTGCAAGGAAGCAGGCGTTGGAAGAAGATGAATTAGTCCCCTTGCAAAGGCCGGGTATGGTGTTCAGTTGACAGGCGATGCACCGAGAATAGATTGATATAAAAGGGAAAACCGTGACAGGTTTTTCTTGAAGAAGAAAGACCTTGACCTTGCTTCCAGAAGACATGGATGAAAAGAAAGTGTTCTTCTCTTGAGGCTTAGTCAGGGCGTCAGGGCCAGGCAGAGAATCATCGCTGAGGTGACACAGGGTGGCCCAAGCTATCGCAGGGCCAAGCACCGAGAAAAGGGCATATCCCAGGAAACAGGAACCGACCAACAACTTCCCCTTGAAACCACTCGCTGACTGTGTGTCCTAACACAGAAAGTCACTTTGATCCATTATCATGGACGGACGGACGGACACACACACACACACACACACACACACACACACACACACACAAAGGAGAAAGAAGGCAATTAGAAACATAACCCCTCTTCTCATGCACTGCTGATTTAAAGGTTTAACTAAGCCAGTGGTGGTGAACCTTCAGCACTCCAGATGTTTTGGACCACAATTCCAACAGTCCTTTGTCACTGGCAATCTCCCCGGAATTCTGGGAGCTGTGGTCCAAAACATTTGGAGTGATGAAGGTTCGCCACCACTGAACTAAGCTTTTATGATGCCCAGCAACTTCTAAGTAGAATTCCTGAGATGCAGGCAAGAGTCACAGTTAGTTTCACACTCCACTATCCACTGGAGAGCTCCGTGGTTGAGGCGTCTGGCTACAGAGGCAGAGGCTTGGACTTCGATTCTCCCACGGGGATGGGCTCCATGATCTATGATGGCCCTTCCAGCTCTGCACTTCTGGAATGATGATGGATGATGATGATTGAGGAGGAGGAGGAGGAGGAGGAGGATCTTCCTCCTTTCTCTTCTTCAGCCCATATGTTTAGCCACGATCTGTGCCGTGGGACGTGGGGTAGAACAACGCGAGATCCAAATGGAAATACTGAAAAGGGGAAGGGGAGAAATCGAAGCTCAAGGAGCTTCCCTTCTTGGACTACTCATCCCATCATCCTGCCAATCAGCATGGCTTCATCATGGGATATATAGTCCCCAAAGGTAACATTCCCAAAGCTCTGGAAGAAACTGTTGAATAAGTGGCCCGGCAAATCCAAGGTGAAGCACAGAGGACATTATCTCTAATGTTGTCCTTTCCTTGAAATAAATTATTCCCTGTGCCTTGAAAAAAATTGATCCTCTAAGACCAGTACAGTGTGTGTGTGTGTGTGTGTGTGTGTGTGTGTGTGTGTGTGTGTACGTGTGTACGTGTGTACGTGTGTGTGCGTGAGTGCCTGCATGTATGTGTGTATCTACCCGATTGTTTTCTGAGTGCTCCTGCAGAGCTGTCAATGGCTGGACCCCTTTAAACCTGGCCCATTTGGTACCAGAGGATCCCCCTGGTGCCGACTGGGCCAGGTTTAAAGGAGTCCAGCCATTGGCAGCCCGGCAGGAGCCCTCTGAATACGATGGAACGAAACGGTTCGTTTCAATGCAAAAACGACCTTTTCGTTTCGTCTATAACAAAATGCCCCTTCCTCGTTTTGTTTTGTTTTGTTTTGTTGAGTTCCATGGCTCGGCAGAGGCTTGAACCTGGATCTTGAGAACCTGAATCCAAGGTGGGCAACACGTTGGCCAAAAGGGTGCCCAAGTATTACCCACCCCCACCCCCCGGTTCACAACGTGATTTTTGGGAGTCTCACTTCCAAAATCTCCTGGACTGCATGAAGGCTTTGCAAGAGTTGCATAAATAAATAAATAAATAAATAAATAAATAAATAAATAAATAAATAAATAAAAAATATGCCCCTTTCTCAAACCCCAGACTAAACCCCCTGCAAGGAAGTCCTTGTTTAGAAGGTGGCCCATCAGCAGGGCTTGGTCAGATTCCTTTCCTCCCCCCTAGTTGCTTCTGCTGCATCCAAGGAGCGGGCAGGGGTGCGTGTCGCACGGCTGGCAAGGAAAACGCCTGTCTCTTAACAAGCAACGCTCAGGCTTGTTTCTTGCGATTTTAATTAAGTCCTTGGCTCCTTCCTCTACTTCATCTCTTTTCCAACACTCTTCTCCCCCACCCCCACACACACAGCTAAAAGGAGATTGAAAACACACGTTTGGCACTGATTTGCCAATTAATTAAAGCATCTTTTCCCCTTGTTCAAACATTTAACCGTGGCACCAGCAAGGACGGTAATGTAATCTTGGTGCACGCCTCTGGAGCACATTTTCCGGGCAGGTTGAAAGAACGCCTTCTTTGGAAGCTGCCTGGGTGTATTTTTTTAAAAAGGCTGCACCTGGGATTTCGCCCATAGGAAACGTAGAAAGCTAGCATGCAAGATTCTAACCCCGTCTTCTTCCTGAGAGGCTGGCTTTCTCCATGCAAGTTGGCTTTGACAGGGAGGAGCATTCAAAAAGGCTGTGCTCAGCGGCTGAAGTCTCAGTGGCTGCGGAGGTGGGGGGGTTTCGATTCCCCGCAGCGGTGGTGATGACATCACAAAACAAATGGAATTGTCTCTCCTGACCCGACAGCTATAAAGTAACTTGGTTGTGCCTGTAAGCCCATCTGTTTGTTGTAGGTGACATGCCTTCCTGTTGTTTCTCAAGGGTATTCCCTTAAAAAGAGGGGTTTTCTTAATTAGTGAAGCAGCTGATTGTCAGAGCAAGAGAGTCGCATAAAAGGCAAATTAGTTTCTTCTGTTTTCTGGTGGGTCACCAGGGCCCAGCAAGCTGGTTGCTGATTCATGAGCATCCGCCTGAATGGTGTCCCTGGAAAGGGAACACAATTTCAGTTCTAGAATCATGGAATAGAAGGATTGGGTTGGAAGGGGTTGCCAAAGGCTTCAAGTCCAACCACCGGCTCAGGTCAAGAGTTCTAATGGTGTAATGTATAATTTGGCCTCCGGTTGACAAAGGTATTGCAAGCGCCTCATGATATATAATGGAAAGGGGTTTTGGTTTTGGTGGAGCAGGGGAGGAACGGGGAGAAGACGGGTATGATTTCAGCCTTTGCAGGGGGCTCAAGGTACCAGCCGCAACAATTGGGTTGGGGTCTCCTTGGGCAGAAGCTTCCGCTGGAGATTTCTGGCCTGATAGCACTGGCTCTGGTTGCCAGTGGGGTGGGGTGGCTCAGCAGGCTAGAGAGCTGAAGCTGTCAGCTGCAAAGCCAGCAGCTCAGCGGATTGAATCCCGGGTGCCACGCAGCAGAGTGAGCTCCCGCTGTTTACCCCAGCTCCTGCCAACTTAGCAGTTTGAAAGCATGGGGAAATGAAAGCAGATAAATAGATACCGCCGTAAAAAGCGGGAAGGTAAAGCAGTGTTCCGTGTGCAGAAATACATTTGGCCATGCTGGCCACGTGGCCACGGACTTGCACAACACTGGCTCTTTGGCTTGAAAACAGAGATGAGCACCACCCCTAGAGATGGACACAATTAGCATGCATGTGCGGCGGGAAACTTTACCTTTACCTACCATGTTCCAACCTAGCTTAGCTAAGTTTTGCTTTGGACTGCCACACCCAGTGTTCCCCACTGGCGCCACTGCATGGGGATTTTGGGGGATTGCAGTGCAAAAAAACTAAAACACTGGCAAGCTCTCGACGCATTTCTGATGGTTGACAACCGAGTATGAAAGCATTCTCTTTTCTCTGGAAAACTCCTACCACCGGGCTGGCCCGCGCTCCTGCCACTGCAGTTGCCCATTATGCAAACTTCGGAGGAACCCCGGGATAGGCTCTCGGTGACACCTGCCACCCTCATTACTGCAGTGAGAGTGGAGTGGAGCCAAGAAGGGCTCTTAGCTACAGGCCGGATTCGGGAAACCTTGGCTTGACTGCCGCCCCTGCGCAGCCGCCGTAGACCTCGGGAGACGTTTGACGTTAATCTATATGTATCTGTTTGGAAAGTCAGTGCCTGCTATGATTCCTTTGGGCATTTCCTGCCTTGGTGGACAGAGGAACAGGGTGCCCAATTAAATCCCAAGAAGGTTGGGGGGGGGCGGGTTGGCAGGCAGCGTTGGCTCGAGCCAAGAAACATCCCCACCCCAATAGCTGCAGAGGGTGCAGCCTTTGAAACGCCTGTCGATAGGAGTCACTCTGGCTCCCATGGAGAGCAAGGAGAGCATTTGCTCCATGGGCTGAGCTGCCCAGGTGCCATGGAATGTTAGTGAACACTCTAACTGCTCAGAGGACTTGGGGGATGTTTTTACACCTCTTGGATCATTCGGTCTCAGAACAGATGGGGCTACTTATGGTTGGTCTTAAAAAAAGAGTGAAGTGGGTCAACCTTAGAAATCAGTGACTGTATTACTGTTCAGAAAACGCAAGGGGGAATCTGAATGGGATACCAGCCACTCAGCCCCAAGACCATTCTTAAAGGTCCAAAGCTGTTCTCTTAGGAGAAAAATCTCATGGATTGTCCTGCTTTTGCCTTGCTCCGGGCCATCTATCTGGAGCAGACGGGTGCAGGTCAAGGTGGAAAATCAGCCCCAAGCCCTCTGCTTTCACCCCATGGAAGCCCCATTGCAACCCCCCCCCCAAAAAAAAAACCATCCACCAAGAGGGTGGATGCATCAAAGTGTGGGAAACAATTTGGACTACCACTCCCATCTTCCAGGCCTGCAGGCAGGCAGGCTGGCTGGGGATTCTGGGGGTTTGTAGTGCAAAAGTCCAAAGGTTTCTAATTCCTGAACTAGGCGCAAGCTTTGACAGAAAGCTTTTCCGGTAGGAGAATGAATTAATCCAAATGATCTGTGCATTGGGGGGGGGGCGTCACCACCCGACAGACCCTGCAACAGATGGTGACTCGTTGATTTTCTTCTTCTGACTTGGCCTCCTTCTCTCTCTCTCCCTCTCTCTCTGCTGCAGGTTATAACCCTGGAAGGATGGGTTGACATCATGTATTACGTCATGGACGCGCACTCTTTTTACAATTTTATATATTTTATACTACTTATAATAGTAAGTATGGGGATTGGTGCAGAGACCTGGGCGGGCTGTCACACGGTGCTCATGTCAGCCGCCCTGGAGCTCTAGAACGAGGAGCCTTCCAAGCCCCGTGGTTTTCGTGCCATCCCTGTGTCATCATGAGGGCTAGGATCTGTCCCTCCCGATAGCTTTGGCTGTCACGCCAGAGATGGCTCTGAGGCACCTGGCTTGGAGAAGCTCATTCTCCCCCTTGAGCTGCACTGGGGCTGGAAAAAAATAGCTCCCTGAATCCTATAAGTCAAGATAACCACTAGTGTTACTGGCTAGAAATTTCCCTAAATTGTCCTCTATGAAAGAGAAACTTTCCCAACCTGGGAGCCCCTTCCATTCCCTACCACAAGCCATGACCCTACCAATAGCTTTCCTTGTTGAATTGTTGGGGCTAGAGATGGGGACTTTGGACTTCTGGGACTACAAAACCCACAACTCTCCACCCTTGGGAGTTCTACATGCCAGACAGACGTGTAACTGACACCTCTCTGTGGGTCTTACCTGCAAAGATGGCCTCAGCTGACAGGCCTAGCTCCATCCAGGCTTCCTCTTCCTGCCCCAGTGCTAGCTGGAGCTTGCTTTCTGAAAAGGACGCTGGGCCTAACTCAGCCTCAAAGCTTTCCCATTCAGGACTTGCATCTAGGTGAGCAAACCATGGAACCAAAAGGAAAGGTGAATAGCAAAAAAGAGACAAGCTAAACAAACTGAATTCCCCTTTGACTTGATATTGCATTCTTTATTTAAAACAAGACACCATGAAGGGTTTTCTCCCAAAACACTTCTGTGTCCCTTCCGTCTTCTGCTTCCGAAGACAAAAATTTAACAACTCTGCGCGTGTTCTCTTCCTGAATTGCAACTGATGGGTTTTGGAGTTATGTGTGCCTATCCAAATTATATTACCTCCAAATGGCCACAGAGTCATCTCTAAATAACGTGCCTGCTTCCTCCCTGCCGAGCGGTGTGTGCTGCATCCTGCAACTCATGCTTTTTTTGTTGCCCCCCTTCCCCACCTCACAGGTTGGATCTTTCTTCATGATTAACCTGTGCCTGGTTGTGATAGCAACACAGTTCTCGGAAACGAAGCAGCGGGAGAACCAGCTGATGCAGGAACAGCGAGCCCGCTACCTCTCCAACGACAGCACAATCGCCAGCTTCTCCGAGCCGGGGAGCTGCTACGAGGAGCTCCTCAAGTACCTCTGCCACATTTTCAGGAAGGTCAAACGGCGGACGTTGCGCCTCTACCACAACTGGCAGAACAAGCGGCGGAAGAAGGTGGACCCGGACGGCCTGGCCGACGGGCAAGGCCGCCAACACAAGAAGCGCATCGCCTCCATCCACCATCTCATCCACCACCACCACCACCATCACCACCACCACTACCACCTCAGCAACGGGAGACCCCAAGGGCCCCCTTGCCCCAACGCTGAGATCGGGGACCTAGAGCTGAATGTCATGAAGCCCCGGAGCCAACTCATGCTTCCCCTGTCCTCTCCCAGCCTCCGGAGCACGCCGGCCCCCGACTCGGAGTCTGTCCACAGCATCTACCACGCCGACTGCCACGTGGAAGGCACCCTGAGGAAATGCAAGTCTTCCAGCGTCCCCGCCGGCATCAAGCTCCCCAGCCGCAACCACACGAATTACCCCACCATCTTGCCTTCTCCGGCTAGCAAAGCCAGCCTGGCCCCGGCGTCCAAAGGGAAGAAAAATGGCGGCAGCAGCGGTGGCACCACCCCCGTGGCCGTGGTCAACACCCCTGTGCATCTGAATGTGGATTCCTATGGAAAGTTACATCAGATGGTGGGAGAGCATGGTAAGGGAGGGAGGAAGGAAGCCCGGTGTTGCTCAAGGACCTTGCAGGACACCGTGTGGGAAGCAAAGGCAGGATGTTTCAGCACCACAGAGAGCTCCGAAGGGTTCCCTGCCAGCGCTTGCTAGGCAGCCCTCTGAGCTCAGTAGCTATGGTTCCAACAGAAAGAATCCTGGGAATTTTAGTTCTCTTTCTAGTGGAGAATTCCTCCAAACTACAAAGCCCAGGCTGCTCTTGGACAGAGCCGCAGCAGTGAAAGTGCACATCAAGGAGAAATAACATGGGAGTGCAGAGAGAGGAATAGATTGGGGCCTGGAAACCCAAGGGGAGTCCAGAGATTATGCCCCAAATGCTGAGCGTGGAAGGACTTAAGAAGTGCCCCTCAATTGAGCCAGGCTTTCATTGATTCCCAAAGGCTGCTTCCTACAGTTGTGACCAGATGCCCCAAAAGGGAAGCTTGACAGGAAGTCATGAGGCCTGTGGTCCTCTCCCATGGTTGATACCTTGTGATGGGCATCCAGAAATGTGGCCCCTCCAAACTTAGAGGTTTTATAGAGCCACCATCTTCCCTCCATGAGTTGGTCCAATCCACTCTCAAATCCCTCTTATGGCAGTGAGTTCCACAGGTCAGTTGTAGGCGTTACCCGTCTCCCAAATTCCCACCACACTCTTAATTTCTGTCTGTCTTCTGAATTATAAAGAACCTGCATTTAGAGGGTGGCCCTAGGCACCTTTCAAACAAGCGTTTACAAAAACGAGAGGCTGAAGCAAACTGCCTACTGTGCGATGCTGGTCATGCCGCAGAATCAATTTCTGCACTCGGCTCTCTTTGCAACTTCAATTTGCCAATTTTTGCAAATATGGTGCGTAGATTCGGGAGGGGGGGGACCCCAAGGCTGCTGCTTTTATATTTCCCTCTGCCTTCCCTTGCAGGTCTTTGCCGATCCTCCAGCCGTTTGTCCGGCTTGAACACACCTTGTCCCCTGCCGAGTCCGCAGGCCAGCATGCTGAATTGCGAGCTCCGAAACTGCCCGCACTGTGCCAGCATCTTAGAAGACTCCGAGTTCGAGTTCAGCGAGTCGGAGAGCTACGAGTCCGGCGACGACAATACGGGGGTGTATGAGTTCACTCAGGACGTTAAACACGGGGACCAAAGAGACCAGATCCAGCAGCAGAGGAACAAGAAGAAGAAGAAGAAAAAGAAAGTGCCGAAGGAGAGCAACCGAGTGGCCCAGCTCTGGTCGGCCTTTGGGAACAAGCTGAAGAGGACGGTGGACAGCAAGTATTTCAACCGGGGAATCATGATTGCCATCCTCATCAACACGCTCAGCATGGGCATCGAATACCACGAACAGGTAGGTGAGAACGCTCCCATCAGGCCACGAGTGGTCCAGGAGCCAAAGGGGTAGGTCTGTGGCTCCTCTGTCATTTTCCAAGTTGGCCATTTCTGCGAGAGTCTCGGTTGAGGGTTAAGATGGAAGCGAGTGGTTCTAGTTTGACGGTGTCAGGGTGATTAAGGATGAGCTGCATTACACCCATGACTGAGTGGGAAAGCTTTTAGGACCTCAGACGGCATTAACAAAAGTAGGTTGTGCAAGAGAGCTCAGTGTTTGAGGCATCTGGAGATGGAATCCCCATTTGCACCTCCCTAACAGGGGCTGGGTGTCATACAAATGCCCTAAAAGCCCATCCGATCTCGCCTGATTTCAGAAGCTAAGCAGGGTCGGCCCTGGTTAGTACTTGGATGGGAGGCCACCAGGGAATACCAGGGGCTGTAGGTGCCTGGAGTAGGAACTGGCAAGCCACTCCAGTATTCCTGCCAAGAAAACTCCACGGACATGGGGGTCACAAAGAGTCAGGCACAACTCTAATGACGCAACACACACACACACACACACACACACACACACACACACACACACACACACACACACACACACACACACACACACACACACACACACACACACACCAGGGGCTGAACTCCAGGATCCTACAGAGTCCCTTCCAGCGCCACTCTTCAAAGGTGATTATTCTAAGGTGGTTAAGAAATCTGCTTTGTAGTGGCAATGTTAGTGAATAAGTCACTCTCGGCATCTCATGGTGGCAGATCCGAGCGTGGCGCTTGATGCCCGTGTGTTTCACCAATTGGATCCAGATATGCTTTGATTTGTATTCCGGTCTTGAGCAAGGGGTTGGGCCTGATGGCCTTTGAGGCCCCATCCAGATCCGTGGTTCTAGAATTCAGGTCTTGATGCTGGAAGGCTGCCTTTCTCCTCTGAGGGGACAATGGTTGGAAACCCCTTGCCTTGCATGGCTATGCCTCTCTCAACCAATTCCATCCAGTGCCTGTTAGTGTCATATTTAGGTTGTCACTTGGGGCTTCTCGGCATGTAGCTCTATGTGTTGCCTGTGCTGGAACCAGATGAGAAAGGGTGGGGGGGGAGGTAAACAAGTGCCTTCTTAGCTGTGGATCACTGGAGGAATTTGGATAAACCAGACGTGGAAAGGTTCCTCTTCCATTTTCTCCCTCTCTCATGCTTCCTCCCACTCAACGATGGGGACGTCTCACATGCCCAGCCCAGCCAGTAAAATAAAATGGAAAAAATTAAGTGCCACTTGTTCCTGCCTGGTATGAGACAATCTCGTTCCTCCGTCTTTTCCAGCGTGCAGAGGGGAAGGGGATCCGTGCTGTTCTCACCGAGGCTGAGAACAGCGTGGTATCCAGGAACTGTTTTGGACAGGCAGGGACACAACATGGGGGGGGGGTTGAAGGAAAGGGCAGTTGAAAGGGGACGAGCCAACCTCAGATGTCTTCCTTGGGTCACTCACGCTGTAAGAGAATTCCTCTTTACTCATTCCTCCTTTGGCTTCCATTTTTTAGGGTTAGGGTTTTTTTTCTGACAGTTTAGTTATTTCTGACAGTTCTGAGATTTATTTCTCACTGTTGTTGTCACTTCAAAACAAGATGTGTTTTGACCCCAAATCAGACAAGATGTTTGGAATTAACAAGCAATGTTCCTTTTTCCTTCTTTTTTGGGGGGTGGTGGTGGTGGTGGTGGTGGTGGTGGTGGTGGTGGTGGTTTCTTTGCCTTGTCCCTAGCTGGGGGATTCCACCCCGTGCTGTTTCTCCTTAAAAGCCAGATGCCATATTTAATGGCTGCAGCTGTCTCTCCTTGGAAAAACATGCCACAAAGAACACCATGGGGTTTTCGGAGAAACCGCGTGGAACACTGTCAGGAAGGATGGGTTTATTTAAACTATTAAAAAAGAATTACTACGTAGAAAGTAAACAGCTCTAGCTTTTTCTGGAGAGCATCAGCTCCAAATACTTTTCTAGATATTTCTTCACCTAGATTTTTTTTTAAAGCACATCAAGGTTTCTTTTATCACTCAAGGTCACCAGCAGCTTGCTAACTGCATGTCGGTGCAAACTGCTTCCATCAAAGTAAACAGCCAGGAGGGGAATAGTGTCCACATTGCGCTTCACAGACTTGATGCACTTGGTGGTCCAGGATCTGTTTGGAAAAAAAAAAAACTTCTTTAATCACTTTAAAAGAAGCATCATGTCTTGAGCTTGGCTGATGGCAAGAAAGCCCCAGAAAACATACCCTTAGTTTCTTAGTCTTTATCGTCTTGCTCAAAGCTACGGCTACCAGATTCTAGCAACTGGTAGCCTTTAGAAAAAGTACATTGACAATTTCTGGAAAGATACTTACAAAATCAGAGCTGTGTTGAACTTTCTAGTGGCACTCAGATCTCATGCTGAAAAATCACCCTCAATTTGGTGTTACAGCCAAGTTCCTTGGTGGCCACCCTTCTGTCATTGCAAGGTTATTTATCTCATCGGTTCATTCCTTCGTGTCTGACTCTTGGTGGTTTCCTGGATCAATGCTCTCCATTCATTCACTGAAATACTTCTGGTTGTCTCCCAGACCCATGTGGGGTGGGGTGGCTTCTGTGGACTACAGTGCCCAAAATGTCGGCTGGCTGGGGCGTTCTGACAGATGCTGGGTGTCATAGTCCATACAAGTTAAAAAAAAAACCCACACACATAGTCTCTGTCATAAAAAGATGGTTCTTAACATGATTCTCCCTCTCAGAATCACAGGTACCCAAAAGCATGGCTCCAAATGCATGCGTCCACACTCTTCTCTTCACAACAGCCCTGTGAGGGAGACAAAATGGCACAGGTGCCCAAAGGCTGCCCAGCGATGTTTATGGCGGAACTGTCCAGGCGAGAGATTACCTCACAGTTTTCCACACACATCCTCCTTGCCCCTGTTCAACCAGGGGAGGCATCTCTGTAGAAAATTCCCGCAAACGAAGCCCTTGATGTAGCTTCAGAATTCCATTGCTGTGGGGGGTTTTTTTTTGGGGGGGGGGGGTGATATGGTTTCTTTTCCCCCCATTTCCTTCCAATGACCTCTTTTAAGGAGAAAATGTTTTAGATCAAGCTGTTCCTCCGTCAAGCTTAGAAGGCCTTGACGGAGAAGCCCTCAGGGGGTAACAAGACACTGGAAAGTTAGGATTTCTCCATCACAACTGTTCTGTTGGTGGGTGTTTCCTCTCCCTCCTCCTCCTCCTCCTCCTCTTCCTCCTCGCATTTGGGTGAGCAGCGTAAATCCTCTGTTTGTCATTTCCATCTCCCTCATAAAAATTGGCATATAAAAATGATCCAAGGGAGGTTGGGCATCTCGGGAGTGTTTGGCTTTGCATCCTGAATCCTCGCTCCTTCCTTTCGGCTTTTCTGCCTTTTGAAAGGATGGTGATTGATCTGCGTCGTCAATTGTGACAACTGTTTCAATAATTCATTCCCTGGAATGGCTGTGCCTGACCGCGGTGGCTGCCGTCTGCCAGTCTGGATTGCCAGAAGTTTTCAGGAGTATTTTTATTTTATTTATTTTTTCTCTCTTCAGAAAATCCAAAAACAGAGCAAGGAAATACCTTCTCCCCACCCCCCCACCCCTTTCAAACTACTGAGATGGTTTTAAAAGCAAGCTTTCAGGCGCTAAAGGGCTCTTCAGCACACGGTGTGTGCCTACAGGTGAATATATGGGCAGGGGTTAACTCCGGGGCATGGTGGCTCAGTGTACTAAGGCTCCAAAAACTGTTGGCTGCAAAGTCGGCAACTTGGCTGTTCGAATCCCGGATGCCACACAGCGGAGCGAGCTCCCACTGATCATCCCAGTTCCTGCCATCCTAGCAGTTCAAAAGCATGTCAATGCAAGTAGATAAACAGGTACCACAATAAAAAGCGGGAAGGTAAAACAATGTTTCCTTGCCGCCATGCCGGCCACGTGGCCACGGACTTGCACAACACTGGCTCTTCGGCTTGAATACGGAGATCAGCAACACCCCTAGAGTTGGGCTCGAACAGCACGCACGTGCAGGAGGAACCTTTACCTTTTTTTTACCTAACTCCTCCTGATCGCAGACCCATCCAGTGGGTCCTGAGAGCATTGAACTCATGGTTGGGAGCATTTTGCATCAAACGACACAACATATCTGCACATGGTAGAAAAGGTACCCCCGACACACCATAGGTAGCTTCCATATGCCTCATATCTCGCCTTCAGCCTGTTTTGTTTTCTGATTGGCTGCTGGGAGGTAAACACAGACCCTCTTTGCAAACTGGATGGCCGAATCCTGTTGCTACCTTGGGTCCCTATGGTGGCAGAGAGGCGGCTTAGAAATATATAATCAATCACTGAGGGAATCCCATTGTTAGGATTAATTGCAGCGATTACACATTCCCCTTAATATCTAGTTTGATCCCGAGAGAGGCAAAGGGGCAGCAACTCCCAGAATGCTGCCGCCACCACCACCACTGGTTCCATCGTTGTACTGTTCTAACAGTTACGAAGTGTTTCCTGATAGTCACCCGATATCTGGCTTCTTGTCCCTTGAGCCCGTCAGGATGTGTCCAGATCCTGCCCCTTCTCTGTATGATAGCCTTTCAAATTATTTTTAAAGTGCTCTCCAATTCCCCCCCCCCGAGTCTCCTTTTCTTAAGGCTAAACCATCCCAGTTCTTTCAGTCTTTCCTCCTCAGACTTGGTTTCCAGTCCCCTGATCCTCCTTGTTGCCCTCCTCTGAACTTGATCCAGTTTGTTGGCATCCTTCTTAGAGTTGACACAATCCAGATTCAGAAGCTATTTCTTCAGTAATCAGTTTTCAAGGAGGGACAGCATAGTTTGCAGACTGAGATCACTTGGACACAGGATTACCTTGGAGTTGGTTGAAAACGACTCAAGGGTCCTTTCCTGGCCATTCTGGGAGACCTGTCGCAGGAGCTCATGTTGCTTTCCAGGCCCCTATATAAACTATGTGTGGGTCTACAGGTCCCATCACCCCAGGCCTTCTGGCTGGGTTGATGGGAGCTCTAGTACAACACGTGTGGAGAGGGGCAGGTTAGGCATAGGTGAGAGAAGACCTGCCTTGAATATGCAAGAGATTGTTCCATAAACTCCACAGGCTTCCAACCAAGGATTCTCTTGCCTGCCTCTATGACATCATGGCAACCCAGCCAATCGCAACAGCCGTTGCTGCCTTTTAATCCCTACCTCCACATACTTCTCCCTGGAATCCTCTGTTCCTAGGGTCTTCGTCAAGGCACCTGTAGACTCAAACAATTCCCCCTCTTTCTATACCTACACCTTCGGCTAGAATTTGGAGGCCAACTCTTGTTCTGGCCATTCCTGAAGGATCGTTCTCTTCTCGTTCTTCCCCTTAGGGGAGCAGCTTCTGGGCCTTCCTTTGTACAACAACCAGCCCAAATGGGCAAGCCATGTTTCAAACCAACCCAATGAGCTGTCAGAACCAATGGCCGCTCTTTTCTGGCTCCCCGCCGCCGTGCTTTACCGGCCGCTGCTTGGTTCCGAGCTGCAAAGTTGAAGGCTTTTGCCTAGAGGGAATCTCCCTAAATGCCTATTAGCTGGGATAAATAATGCTCCGACAAAACGGATGGTGTCATTTTCCACCTACGCTGGCAGTAACGCAGACTCTGTGTCTGTTTTTTGATTAAACATTTCCAGCCCTTTGGAAGATCAGAAGGATAACTCAAGTCTCGCCACCACTGAGAGGGCTTTGATCTCCCTCTCGGTCGGTTGGCTGCAAAGATGATCGCTGAATCACTGAAAAGGAAAAAAGAAAAGAAAGAGGAAGCTTGCGAGGTATTGGGGAAGAACCCAGAAGTGGGATCTTCTGGAAAAGCAGGAGAAAAGATCGACCAAAAGGCAGAAGAGTCAAAGTCAGAAGGGGTTCTGGTGAGATTTAAAAAAGCTCAAACACTTGAGCGGCGTTTTGTTTTCATTTTCAGAAATGCCAGCCAAGAGAAAGCAGTCTAGAAAGTTCTGTCAGTGTAAAACACGGAGGAAAGGGATACAGAATGTTCCCCCCTTACAATGGGAGGTGTATATTTCAAAAATCTTCATTTGGAAATGTCATATTAATTGCCACAATGTTCAATCCAACAGCCAGCCAGGATAATCAGGCTTATAAGAACATAAGAACATAAGAAGAGCCCTGCTGGATCAGGTCAAAAGGCCCAGTTTCCTGTATCTCACAGTGGTCCCACCAGATGCGTCTGGGAGCGCAGAAGACTAGATATCTGTCTCCTGATACTACTCCCCTGCATCTGTCCCTTAAAGGACCCCGGTTTTAAGCCTGAAGATTACACATGTCCATCCTGGTTTGTAACCTGTGATGGACTTTTCCTCCAGGAATCTGTCCAATCCCCTTTTGAAGGCATCCAGGCCAGATGCCAGATGCCTAAGGGCTTTGTGGCCCTTAAAGGTTTGCCAGCTCTGAGGAAATTATGCAACAATTATAGCTTAATAGAGACGACTTTTTTTAGGATGCATTGAGAGGTGTACAGTCTCCAAATCACGAGAAGAACTGGTCCCCCTCTATCCCTCACCGTTTGAGCCTCATCCAGAGTCCTGGGACCAGTTCTGGGCACAGCCGTTAAAGAAAGGGGGTCACAAAGTGGAGCAACTTTGGAGGAGGGCAACTCGGATGACCAGGAGATTGGAAACCAAACCTTCAGAGGAAAGGCAGACAGATCTGGGACTGTTTAGCCTTGGGAAAAGAAGAAAGAGGGAGACAGGAGAGCAGTTTTTAAATACAGTGGTACCCCGACTTAAAACCAGGTCGACTTAAGAGCAATTCAACTTAAGAGCAGAAAATGGTTGGCGTTTTAACGGCAGCCTTACAAATTTTAGATATGGTCTGCTCAACTTACAATTTTTTTTCATTTTTTGATTTTTTTAAACGTATTTTTTCAATTTTTTTAGATAGGTACCCCGACGTAAGAGTAGTTCGACTTTCGAGCATAAATTCGGAATGCATTAAATTTGTAAGTTGAGGTACCACTGTATTTGAAAGACAGTCCTACCAAGGAGGGACAGGATCTGTTCTCGGCCCTCCCCAAACACAGGGCAAGCAACAAGAGTGGCCTTTGTTGCCAGATGGTGCAGTATACAAGCCCAATAAATAAATAAATAAATAAATAAATAACAACAGGGTCAAGATACTGGATTTCAACTGAATCTCAGAGAACACGCCTCAACTGTTACTGTTGCGTACATTTTCCCTTGACTTCCTATTGTTGCTGCTGGTGGTGGTGGTATTTTAAATAAAGTTAAAGGGCGGTTGTGCTTTCCTAAGTGATGCTTAAAAGCTAATGCATCCCATCCCTTGACCGGGGTATTGATCCAACTACTTGCCTACATTACTAGCACTTGAAATCCATTTAAACGATTCCCTGTTGCCGCGGGCAAACAAGATACAGGGGAGGGGGAGGGGAGGGAGTAGGAAGGGAGGAGAGGTCGTTCCCTAATCCCACCTGAGCCCTCCCTCTAATCGGCTCTGTGTGTGCCTCTGTGTGTGTTTGGGGTTGCTTTTTTTCTTTTACTCTTTTTTTTTTAATGTTCTCCATCTAGCAACTACTCTCCTAGCGATGCATCGAACCTGGACATCTCATATGGGAGAGGGCATAATCCATTAGTTAAACAGATTAGTCGTTGTCGGAAGAGGGTTGAGGGAGTAACATAATAGGCTTAATCTGCATGGCAGCCACGCACGCATCAGGCCCAGGGCAGCCAGGAAAGCTGGCCGAACCCCCTCCTCGCAAAACCCAGTGGCTGAAGGTCCGTGGTTTTGTGGCGGCCACTGCAGCAGATGCAGAGGTAGACAGTTTTGTTGGGCGCTCTCCGGGCGTAAGGGAAGTGCCTCTCATCTGCAAACCCATGGGGACGCAGTGATTTGACTCCCTGATGCCCTTGTGCCAAGCCATCTGTTTTTGTGGATTAAAACCTCTGGTGTGGTTTTGCTGAAAGGACGGCTGAGGCTTCCATTTTAGAAACCTTTGGCTCATCTTGGAAGAAGCCACATGAGACATAGGCAGTGGAAGGCAGGGAATTTATTGATCGGTTCACTGATCCGTCAAGAAAAACCAAGATCCGATGGTCAACGGAGAGCAACTGGTCGCAATTCTGAGAAAAAAGAAGTTGTAGTGGCCTGCAATCCAACAGGGTGGACCTGTTGAACGGATGGGGCTTTATATGCAAGCACCAACACACACCACACAGCAAGCGACTCAGTCGGTCTCCTCCCTCTGGAACCTGCCATGCCGATTGGAGTCCTTAGCAGACACCCAACCCATTCCAGGGGGTTCTGGGCAGATAAATGAGGTCACCAGGTGCCATCGGTGTCTCGGCTACTTAGACGTATAGGAAGTGAGGAAGAAAAGAGAGTGGGCTGCTCTTTTCCCCCTCTTCCTCCCAGGGAGTTAAATCTAGAGGGGCAAAACCTGCAGATGAGTTCTTTTTAACCCAGCTGGCCAAATCCTTGTAGCTGAAACCCTTATTCTAGGAGCTTATTAGAAACAACAGCCGCCTTGGGTCCTTTTCCAAGGAGAAAAGCAGGTAGAAATACTCTAAAATCAATAAAATCAATAAATAGACTGTATTTGTTATGTCCTTGGCTTCCATGTGTGCTGTCTTTCTCTGGCTTCATTTTGGTCAGACTTTGGACTGACTCAGTTATGCTTTTTGTTTTGGTCGGGGTCCTCCTCATTTGATTTGCTGCTACTGGCAGACTGGCATGACTTTCCCTTGCTCTCTGGCTTTGGTTCTCCTTCTTTACCATCCTCGTGGGTAGGACTCAGTTTGCCAGACCTCTGCTCGGTCTCTTGACCCCTGCTTTTGAATCTCCCTTCCTGGCCTGTCTGACGGTTACTTCATGACCATTCTCGTCCCGGGAGGAAGTTCGTTGCGTGTTGATGTCGGTCGCGGTCACGTGGTCTTCTTCTGGTTCTGTCCCTGTTCCCGTGTACGCACAGGCATGATGGATGATACCGGCATGACTGTTACCGCACATCCTCGTTCCGTGATGAGATGTGAAATTCCATGCCTTTGTTCTCCGTTGGGGGTTTTTTTTGCCCGACCTTCCATTTTTCAATGTTTTGATTCTCCGAAGCCTTGCCTTCAATGCATTACGGAGCTAAGTTTGAGGCATTTGTCTTTTAATCTCTCTGCACTACATTGCTGACTCCATAGGGAATGTACTGGCGAATGGCACTTTGCAGTCCTGCCACTAGATGAATGGCACGTTGCGTTACGAGCCTTACCTCATGGCCACTCATCTCGGAATGAGAAGCATGATGAGCAGATTCCCGAGGCCAGGGAGGGGAATCTCTCATCCCGCTTAAATCGCAGTTCAGGGAGCGTGGTTGGGACGAATTCCCCTCATCCCGCAATGGACGTGCAGTTAGATTACTTCTATGATGTTTGGGGGAAATTTATAGATCATGTATTATTAAAAGGGAAAGGGATACAACCAACTTATAACCCAACACAGTTCTGGCGTAAAGGACCTTAAGAAGCCTATTGGAAGAAAAAGAAAAAAAAAGATGAAGAAAGAAAGAGAAGATGCAAGAATACCGGACGTGCTATTACTGTTTTTTTTTAGATTATTGTTATTTTGTCTTTTTTCGATTACTTCGTGCCGGTCCCAAGCAGGACCGTGAACAGCGATGAGACAGACGTGATGTTGCTACATGTGTGCCAGCCTAACCAGACTTCCTTGGAGACCCCTCTGCTCAAGACATCTGTAGTTGTGCCTCTCTGTTAACATAAGAGGAGGAAGGAACTGCTAACACGGCCATTCACGCACCACCTCAGCCCCAATTCCACCTGTTGACTAGCATCTCCTCTGTCTGAAACCAAGCTGCCTCTTCAAAGGCTCTTATTACCCCATATTTCCTCATACTTGCTGCCTTGTCAGGCCAGGGACAATCATTTGCAACTGCACATTAATTCCTCTCCTTTTATTTATTATTATTTATTTTATTTGTTGAATTTATATCCCGCCCATCTTCCCAGAGGGAACTCTGGGCGGCTTCCAGCAACGACCAAGCAGCGGTCATCACTACAAATACAATAGACAATTCAATAGCAATAAGTACCATACACACAATGAATACAATAGACAATCAAACAACATGATAAAAAGAGCAGTGCTAGCACCCTTAGCACCCTTTCCTGTTTACTTCTCCCAGTGTTCCTGCCAAGAAAGGAAAGCCGCTTAGGTTGCCGTGGATTTACCCCGCCTTGCGCTAATTGCCGCAGGTCAGTTTTAATCATGCAAACAGCTGCACTGAGAGTCCTCCTCCTTCTGCTGTTCTCCCAAATTGCCTGTCCCATGCTAATGATCATGCAAGGGAATCCCCCATCATTGCCACCCATCTCTTCTGTTTCGTATACAAGAAGGCCTTCCGCTGATGCTTGGCTTTCTGAGGAGAGGGACCAGGAATCGCCAGCTTAGCAGGAAACAGAACCAAGCTCAAGGGGAAAAAGCAGGGAGAGAGAGGACTTTGAAGCAAGTTGAATAAAGAGGGCTTAAAGGAACGCATTGCTTTTTTCCTTCAGGGCATCTGGAGTCCTCCAAAACTAATTTCGGAATTGAAAAGCAGTCACTGCCAGTTACATAAGAACAGAAGAACATAAGAAAAGCTATGCTGGATCAGGCCAAAGGGCCTTCTAGTCCAGCTTCCTGTAACTCACAGTGGCCCCACCAGATGCCTCTTGGAGCACACGAAACAACTAGATATCTGTCTCTTGATACCGCTCCCCTGCATCTGGCCCTTGAAGTATCCTGGTTTTAAGCCTGGAGGTGACACCTCTCCATCATATGGTTTGTCACCTGTGATGGACCTTTCCTCCAGGAATTGCATCCCCAATGTCTGTTCCAAAGCTCCGAATTGGGAAAAGCGGGACATGAGGGTGGATTGACGCTGGGACAGAAGACAATGGTCTGCTCCTAGTTAGTTGCTTTTAAAGTCATCTGTTCAGGTCACGTTGGCTTCCAGGAATCTTTGCCAGTTGAGGGATTTAATAGACTCCGTTTCCAAGTTGAGCGCACGGTTTTAAATTGTTTTCCACAGCTGAAACTGTGCCGGGTCTCTTTTATACTATTCTGAATGGCTTTCTTGCAGGAGTCCTGCTGTGAGATCATCTCCTGGTTGCGTTGTCGTTTTTCCTGTACAAGGTCATATAATTCCAGCTGCGGAAATACCTTCTTCCCCCCCTCTCCTCAGTCCAATCTCCCTCTCCATTCCCCACCCTGAACAAATGGCTCAATTTACCCCCCATTTACAGCACCCGATCAATCCTTCAAGCTGGTCTTCCATCACAGCTCAATTGTCGCTTTCACAATTAATTGCTCCATCGCCTCTGAAGGTCTTGGCCAACCTCATATTTTATACAGCTAAGCATCTTCCTTGGCTGTCCTCACAAAGGATTTAGATATGAATCAAATCTATAGAGGATTGTACCTAAAGGAGTGTGTAAGGGCTTTTTTCTGCTCCAGGAACCAAATCCGTGTGTGGTCCTTGTACTTGGGGGGGGGGTTAGGTCTCTGGCTGCCAAGCCAGAGTTTGGGAGTTCAATTTCTTGCTTGTGCCTCCTTGATGGGGGCTCCATGATCCACAGGGTGTTTTCCAGTTTTCCAGTTCTACAATTATTATTATTATTATTATTATTATTATTATTATTATTATTATTATTATTATTATTATTATTATTATTATTATTATTATTATTTAATTAACCACACAGCTATCTACAATGGATTTTATATTACCATTCACTAGTTGAACGCTTCCCAAGCGTTTAGGACTCAGTGATGTATTGGCGAATTATGCGAGCAGATCCCAGTAAGGTGGCTTTCTGCATCTGACTGATGGTGACTTTGTCAACTCCAATTTCTTCTAAATACTTTGGATTATTATTATTATTATTATTATTATTATTATTATTATTATTATTATTATTATTATTATTATTATTATTATTATTATTATTATTATTTCTGCCTTCCTTTCTGGTTTCCCTCCACCTTTTAAATATTTAACCTACCCATAGTGTTAACTAAGGCCCCGGTCACACGACTATTAATTGTGCATTATATTTTGATGCGTACTAAAATCGTGGTCAATCACGTGACGTTTGGTGCGCAGTTAACGCCCCCGTGGCAGGGGTGTAGTATACTTCTTTCTGTGCGTCCCGCCTTGCCAAATGCACATCTTTTCCCTGTTTATTGATCTGCTTTTCTCCATCATGCTCACATGTATATATAAAAATTTGCTTGTCGATTACCGGCATGTCGGCTTTCTAGTATTACTGCAAGCATTTGTGCGAAAGTTTGAGAACATGGCAGTGTATCCCTAGTACCAGAGCGCCTTTATAGTAACTCCTTTGTTTTTCTCTCATCTCTTACTTCCTTTCCCATTGGTCACACTGTACCAGGTAATTATGCAGCTTGTAGAAGTGCTCAGTCACCGAAATGCCAGCAATTGATTGATTATTAAAGTAGGACAGCAGAAAGAGGCAGAAAAAAGGGAGGCTGAAATGGTGCAAATTTTCACTGGTCGCACTGCAATTGCTGTGGTAAAAACTGTGCATGATTAAGAGAAGTAATTTGATGGAACCCCTAATGGTGGTATAGGATGATTTATTTATTTATTTGGATTTCTATACCGCCCATCTGGTTAAAGTGCGCTTCAGGGGGCGTGGTCAACTGGAGTGCCAAAATACTGCGCCTTGGAGTGGAGGCACGCTCTTTTGCTGTGCGGTCATTCGTAGCAAACACAGCACCAAAACGGTCATGTGACCAGGGCCTTTAATTTTCCCCACACCCTGTACCAGTGATCTCATACTTTCTGAAATGATTTGGTGGAGGGGGGCATGCATTAGTAGAAGCATTCAAAAATGGTTTGTTGGTTTAACTTCCTGAAACGCTGCTCGTATTCATCCCCAGTGGCCCCTTCACATATATTTGTAATGATTCTCTCCTTCCCTTCATGGGGGCCATTGATTGCTTGGAAGGGCGAACGCTGGACATTGCAAAGAAATCTCTTCTAATTGAATTAAGAGCCTGCCTCCTCTAGATATCATTTAAAAGAAAATGCCTTCTCTAGTAAGACCAGGGGAATTTTTTTAAAAAAAAATCTACAGTATTTCCATTTATTTCTATTAAAGTGATCCTTACACATCAAGATTTGCCTGCTCCCAAGAAAGTCCTATGAAATACCTCTAAATCTTGTCATTTTATGCATGCACCGATTTTCTCCTCTCTTATGGAAACCTTTCAAAGGTTCGTTTCCACCTTATTCCTTCATTTAATAAACTTACATTCAAGAATTCCAGACCAATGCCCATGGGGTGGGGGAATGATGGCTACTATTCCATTGGTTTCTCATTTTTCTCCTGCTAAAACCAGAGCTGGTCTTTTGAAGTGTTAGGCTTGCAAATAACAGCAGCGTATAAGAAACGGGTATCCTAGGACAGACGAATTGCTTAATATCACCTCTCCTTGCCATATTATTATATTTTGTCTCTAACATTTTCCCCTTGCTGTAACAATCTCCTTGATAAAATGGGAAGCCAAGGGAAGTGCATCTTGAACTCATCCTCACCATGGCCAGTTTAGGTGGAGGTGATGGGGTTTGGAGTTGGTAGACTTGAAGGGTGCCGTTTTGAAGAAGGCTGTATCCATCTCCTCTGGCAGGGCTGTTTCTGCCATTTGGGGGGGGGAGGTCTCGGGTCTCGGGGAGGGATACCATTTGCCCACTAGCGTGATCCTCCCAAGGCTGACCTTTGTCGTTCCGTCTGGTTTGACTAGCCCGAGGAGTTGACCAACGCCCTGGAGATCAGCAACATCGTGTTCACGAGCATGTTCGCCCTGGAGATGGTCCTCAAACTCCTTGTCTTCGGCATCTGGGGCTACATCAAGAACCCGTACAATATCTTTGACGGCATCATCGTCGTGATCAGGTAGGAGGGCAGTGGCGGAGGACACCGTATCCAGAGGTTTGCCGGGGAGGCTGCACGGATGATGTGGGAAAGGCGGTCGATTTTGTATTCTTACCTCACCCAGTCTCTCCACAAGAAATCCGGCTAATCTCCCCCTTTCCAAACTAGCGGGCTAGCAAAACGGAGGATCATATGGGACTAACCCAAAACATCTTGATTCTGCTTCTTGTTGCATTCTACCAAAAAAGAAAAGATCAACCCATCATCTATGGAACATCATCATCCCCTACACCTGAAAGCACCCATTTCAGAATCAAACTAGACATGGATGTCTCTTTCCTCACACCACCCTCTTTTCCCTCCTAGAATGAGCATTGACACAAGGATGCATGCAAATTAAGCCCAATCGCCTAGCAAAGCATGCTCAGTCATGCAGAGCAATCATGTGTTACGGGCAATGAGCACCTCTGCCAAGCCCGGGCCAAATATATCATCAGATCTGATTCCCCACAGTTGTGTGTGTGTGTGTGTGTGTGTGTGTGTGTGTGTGTGTGTGTGTGCCAGTGAGGCTTCACCTAAGCTGCAAACCCAACAACTTGCTGCTGCCCCCCAGCATCTGCCGCCTGACGTGGCCGCCTAATTCTGTCTTGTGGTAGAAGACGACACTGCAGTGAAATATATAACATTCAGCCATCGCTTTTAGAAAGGCAGGATGACAAATGTTTCAAATAAAATTAATAAGTAAACCAATTGCTTGAGTGTGGTGTTAACAAGGGGAGAGAGGCCAAAAGTTTCATGGTGCACCTTGCTTTAAATCCCCGCAGCGTCTGGGAGATCATCGGCCAGTCCGATGGAGGTCTTTCGGTCTTGAGGACCTTCCGTCTCCTCCGGGTCCTTAAACTGGTGAGGTTCATGCCAGCTCTCCGGCGGCAGCTGGTGGTCCTGATGAAGACCATGGACAACGTGGCCACTTTCTGTATGCTCCTTATGCTTTTCATCTTCATCTTCAGGTATGCGCTCGCTCGCTTGTTTGCTCGTTCCCTTTTCCCCCCCAACCCTTTTCCCAATGAATAGCTCCTGGGTCCGTCTCAGCGCTGCCTCCAAGCAAGGCCCGTTCTGCAAGAGGCAGCTGAGCTTACAAGAGGCTGTCAAAGCTGAAGACCAGCAGATGGATCCCCTTCTTCAAGGACGGACGCTCCGTTTCACCAGATCCAGCCACCCGGGAGACAAATGAAAGGCGCCCAAAGAGCACAGCCAGAAAAGCATGCCTTTATGGTTCTTGATAGATGAGCAGTGTCGTAGAGGGAGCTTAATCAAAACCCCAAATGGGAGAGGACACAGCATTGTCCTCTCCCCGACCTCAAACGGGCCACTAACTCTCAACTTGCAGTGTGTCGCCCTTTTAAGCTTGCCTCGCTTTGTCAGGCAGCCAGACCGGCCCAGAGTTGAATGTTACTGCTGAACAGGCCGGTGATGCTCCCTGATGGATAACATCCTCCCTCTCTCTATTCCAGCATTCTCGGCATGCATCTTTTTGGATGCAAGTTCGGCCTGAAGACGGACACAGGGGACACGATGCCAGACAGGAAGAATTTTGATACTTTGCTCTGGGCGATTGTCACGGTCTTCCAGGTAAGGCTCGGAAAATAATGGCCTCCCGCCAAGAATCAGGGCCTGTTTGTCATTACATTAGTCTTCCAGCACGGAGCACTGCCTCTAACAGAGCCGTCCATCTCTGGGAGTCCAGTGAGCTCACTTTCACAGTGGCAATGCAGCCGTCCGGCTTTTAGTCTGAACTTTAAAGGGCCTATCCATAGTTTGGGGCCTATTTTTCTGGGCTGGGATTCAGGGAGAGGTTAGTGTGGGGTAGTGCAGTGGTGTTCCAACCTTGGGTCCCCAGATGTTCTTCACCAAGAACATCTGGGGACCCACGACTGAGAACTACTGATGTAGAGAATAAAGTGATGGATTCAGGAAACCTGGGTTCAGAACCTCCCATCAGCCATGGAAGCTCACTGGATAAAGGGCAGAACCTTAACCACTTCTTCAATTAAGGCAAAAGCCCAGTCACGACTGCCAGAATTTTCTGACCTGATGGCATAAAAAAAACAGCATGATTCAGCCCCTTGGAAAGCGGTCATAATGTTCAGGCTAAAACCCAGAGCAGACTCACTGACCCATTGCTACTGACCCATTGCATAATGTTCAGGCTAAAACCCAGAGCAGACTCACTGACCCATTGCTGCTGTTAGTGGTTCTGAGAATGCCATCTACTTGGGTAACCCTTGACCAAGTAGGAGGTTGTTGACCTCTTGTACTTTGAGGGCAACTCTCTGAGACACGGAGCAAACACAAATGAAGGCATGGAATAGAGACAGAAGTGAACGGAGGAGTCCCACGCATTTATTGGAGCCATGCGTTCTTAGACAAGATTACCAGCAGTTGTGAAGTCTCTTTCTTTCTTGCGACAGCCTAGCCGAGACCGGTGAGTGTTTTTATTTAAAACCAGCTCTGGGCAATCTGTGCCCACCGAAACAGATCAGCAGGACACCAGTCCCAGCCTGGACCCGAGGTTCAAGTCAAAGGCCAAGGTCCAGGCGAGGGTCAGCACAAAATCAGCACCCTGGAGAGCTCCTAGCAAAGCTCAGGAGAGCAGGTGGCAGCCTAAGAGCTGAGTGAGCAGTTACTGCCAGGTGCCCAGAGTAGGAACTGGCAAGCCACTCCAGTATTCCTGCCAAGAAAACTCCATGGGCATGGGGTCACGAAGAGCTTTCGGAGGAAACTGGACTGGATGAACCCGCGGAAAGAGAAGAGCTCCATCCATTGCTTTTACCTAGACTATTAAGTAGAACTTCCCCAACCAGATGCAGTATACCACAGAAAGCCAGTTTCTGGAGGAAAGGCTGGCTGTGCAAAGGCCATTTCATCCGCTGCTGCTGCTTTGGGACCTCCCAGGAGACGCAGAACTTGACAAAGTTCCTTTTCTACAGTGCAACAAGCCCTCACATTTGACAGCTGGTGGTAGACATCCGTGGTGTGAGCTCGGAATCCAGGAGTTGGAATCCAGAACAGGGACTTCTTTCTGAGCTCTATTCATCCCCTGATGCTGGCCTTAGGTGGGCCTTGGCTTCAGTCCAGCTGGTTGTTCTTATCCTCTGAAGTCAGTAGGGTGAGCGTTGGATTGATCCATCGAATAAGCTAGAGTCCTGTGGGGCGTCAAGGGGGAGCTTCTCCTTATCTCTCGAAATGACTTGAGTTGGAAACGCAGGGCTTTTACTGGAAAAATTGCTTGAAAGGCCATGAGGGTAAAAGGAGATGGCCGCTCTCCATTTCAGGCTGTCCCGAGTAGGTAAACAAGAGGCGATGAGTAAATAATTGACTGCTGGCAGAGACAAACATCTGCGCCCAGTCGTTCCAGCTTCGATTGTCTCATTTTAATAGAGGGACTGGTACCCTTTGCCGAGAGAATCTGGTGGGTAAATATACTCAGCATCAGGCAGGAAGGTGGCCTTCAGTATCATCATCCAATAAGGTTAATGGGAAACACGCTCCTGTGTCAAGCTAAAGGATTCTTCCATGACCAGGTCCATTTCAAGGCCTCGCTCTTGGTTTGTGGAAGCTCCAAAGACCATCGTCTCAGTGGACATCCTGCTTACTGAGGTTAAGTTCTCATAAAAGGCCAAATCCTCCCTTTATTGATTGATTTATAGCTATATGCCTTGGTTCTTGGCCTTAAGGGGAACAAGACCTGCAGAAAGTCATTTGGGGTCTCAACACTGCTGCTTCCAGTGATTAACAGAACGCTGCTTCTGTCCTGGCTGCTCTTTATCATTTATCTTTCTGCCAAACCAGTCCATGGAAGTTTGCATTTTTCCCATGGCTTGGCCAAGTCCCTGTTTTGGACACCACCACCCACTACCCCAAATCCCTCGCCAGAGTAAGGTATCCCAATTAAACATGCTGCTTCTAAAGTCTCATGTCCCCAGACCAGAGGTGGCCTTTGGCCAGGGTGAAAACAACAGTCCATAGAAATGGTGGTGGACCTCAGAGTGCAATGGGCCTCCGTGTCATTTCTTGATTTTTATCCCTTTAAAAGCACCCATTTGTGAGGATGTTTCAGCAGGGACTAGAGCCAAGTTAGAACCAATCCACCTCTGTCTCATCTAAAGCCTGAGAGCTCAGAGGCTTAGGTCTCAGGCTGCAGAGCCAAAGTTTGGGAGTTCAACTCCCCTACTGTGCCTCCCTGGACTGGGGCTGGTCTAGATGACCCACAATGTCCCTTCTGGCTCCAAAGTTCAAAGATGATGGTTAGAATTAGAGTCCAAGCCTATGAGAGGGTGGAAAAGTTAGGAGACCTGGGGCGGAGTAAACCTGCCACCTTTCTCTCCTCCTCCTCCTCTGTGCTGCCTATAGATCCTCACCCAGGAAGACTGGAACGTCGTGCTTTACAACGGAATGGCCTCCACCTCTTCGTGGGCAGCCCTGTACTTCGTGGCGCTGATGACCTTTGGCAATTATGTCCTCTTCAATCTCCTGGTGGCCATCTTGGTGGAAGGTTTCCAAGCGGAGGTAAGAGAGGAAGCCCCTCTGAGCCACAACGCTTAGAATACCTGTCGGAGCGTATCTCCCAAAGGTCAACTGAGGCCCAACCCACGAGAATGTCGCAGACGCTCTCACTCCGAGTGGCCACCCCAAGGGAGGCACGGAAATCGCTCACACACAACCGCGCCTTCTCTGTGGTTGGCCCCTCGCTCTGGAACCATCTCCTGAGTGAGCTGCGCCTTGCACAGTCCCTGCCCGCCTTCAAAAAAGCACTTGAAACCTTGCTTTATTGGGAGGCATTTGGTGACCTTTAATTTAGGCCCCCCCCCCCCGACGCCTCTTGCTGATGATTCTCTCTTATTATTGTATTGTCTTTATCTGGTGTTTTATTGTTCTTTTAACCCTATTGTTAACCGCCCGAAGTTCCCTGGAAGACAGGCGGTATAAAAATATAATAAATAAATAATAAAATAATAAATAGAGGTGGAGATGCAGTGACCTTTCGACGGCCCATCCTTGTGGGCTCCTCTGGCCAGGTCAGAGGTGCCCAGCCTTTCGGCCGCCAGCCCCGCCAGCCTCCCCCAAGGAAAATCCATGGTGCCACTCTTATTGTTTTTTTTTTTTTAAAGAGCTGATAATGATGCTCCTATTTCTGTTCTCAGAATTAGAATGCTCTCCGGCTCATATTTTATCGAGAAGCTTTTATGAAGTCATTAGCATTATGGAAATGATTTTTTCCCAGCCCAACCTAAACTCAGCCTGCATGAGTTCAGAGTAATGACTTAGAAGGAGACGTTAATCACTTTGGGGGCAATATTATTTTATTTGCAAGAACAGGGTCGTCTTAGGATGCTCCATCAACGTGGGCGGTGGGAAGATCCCACATGCAGGATGAGAAACGGCCTCGCTTGTCAACCTTAAGCGGTGGTGGCCGTGGGAACTGGAGGCAAGGGGCGGGGGGGAGTGATGCCAGATTCAGCATCCTTCCTCACCTGAGTTCTCATTCTGTTCCCTACAGGGATAATCAAGAAAGCAATCTTCCCTGAGACTAATGGCGCCTGGAGCTTTAAAATGTTCCTCTATTTATAAGACAATAATATCTCCCAGAATCTCTAAGGAAGAGGCTGCCCGTGCCTGCCATTTGTCCGTGTGGGGATGTTTTTTATAGAAACCCTCAGTGCTCTTTTGAAGAGAGGCAGTTTTGTTTGAGGAAGCGCGGCGTGTTTTGACATGGGCTGATTGGGTTGAAAATGGCAGGGCCCTCGTTGAAGAGGGGCACCATTAAGTTTTGTTCAAAGCTTGCACGTCTTACTCTAATATTCTACTCCTGGATTCCCCCACCCCAGCCCAGCCAGAAGAGCCAGCCTGGGTGGTCTTAAGCAAAAGCTGCGCTGGAAGGTATCTCCCCCTTGCCCATGGGACGGAAGCGTCCACAGGCGTCAGGTTTTCCGACCTCCCACTTTAAGAATGGCTCAGCGGCCCTGAGCTCTGGGAAGAATGACTTTTTTGCAAGCACGGCATCACAAACAAAGGGTTGTCTTCTGTTATCCGGCCAGAAACATTGCATTCTGTCGCCACGGCATGCTCCCCGATCTAACGGCTATAATTTAAATTTTAAAAATGCCTCCCCTTGCAGAAGAAGGGAAGAAAGCGGGGCTTTGCAAATTCACTCTGTTTGGTAAATTGAGTCACTGGCCTCAGCTGCAACGGGGCGCTCCCTTCTGGATCCCACCGGTTTCCTCCCGGCCTAAATGGGGTTGCCTACGTAGGGCAGGAAACCGGCAACCCTGAGCAGCGTTCTCCGTGCAGATATAATTATCCTTTTGCGGAGAGAGCAAAACGCAAGCGAAGCTTTGTTGCCGGTAGTTATGAGCTCCTCCTGGAGCCATTGCAGGATGTGATTTAAATATACAGAAAGGTTTTATTCCCCCTTTTGAGGGTGGTGGTGGGAGGTAGTGGTGGTGGTGGGAATAAAGCTGAATTATTCATGCCCGGTAGGACAAAAATTCTGCTTAGCAGAGAAAGTTGCATCTCTGGCTTTCTAAATTCTTCAGCAGAGGGGGAGAAAAATCTGCATGGTGCAGATCCGGGAAATAGATGAACAATTTTTAAAGGCTTCCTTTAGCATAACGGATGCTCCTTGCCCCTAAGAGGAGTTCAACGATCTGGAGGCATGAGACAAGTGACAACAGCATAAAAAGCATTTCAGGTTTTTAGAAGACAGCTAAGGGGGGGGGTTGTAAAATTATGCACACGGCAGATAGGAAAGGGGTTCTCTCTCTCCTCCTCTCCCCCTCCCCCCCCCCACAGTGCTAGAGAGGCGATCCTAGCAAATGGGTCTTTTCAGGCTGAAAACTTTTGCTGCAATCATAGAAGCCCTGGAGCAGACCAGCATTTGGACAAGGGGTTGTCCCAATCACAGGGTCATAAGACCATAAGAAGAGCCCTGCTGGATCAGGCCAAAGGCCCATCTAGTCCAGCTTCCTTTATCTCACAGTGGCCCCACCAGATGAGTTTGGGAGTGCATGAGACTAGATCTCTGTCTCCTGAGGCCACTCCCCTGCATCCGGCCCTTGAAGGACCCCGGTTTTAAGCCTGGAGATTACACATATCTCCCTCATGGCTTGTCACCTGTGAGATGGACTTTTCCTCCAGGAGGGAACCCCGAAGGCGCCACTGAGGAATGGACCCCTTCCTGGCATCCACCAAGCCCACCCTTTTGGGGACCGGTCTCCCAGTATTTGACCCTCTGCAGCCTTCGAAAGCCCAAGTAGGGGTTCCAATCTACCTTCCTTTTTTTCCTTCCCCGCAGGGCGATGCCAACCGGTCCGACACGGATGAGGACAAAACCTCGCTCAACTTTGAGGAAGAGCTGGAGCGCCTGAAGGAGCTCGCGTCTGGCAAGTGGGGTGGCTGGTTTCCTTGGGGTGGGGCGGGGTGGCTTGAACCCTGGCCGAGTAGGAGAAAAGTATTGCTTTATTGGCTACAATCCCATTCTGTTTGCCATTGGTACAATGCAGTTGGGGTCAATCTTGGGTCTACATGTGCATGAACTCAGCCTCTTAATCTTCTCTTGTTGTGTGCCAGGCGGTGTGCCGTTGAGCACAACCAAAAAGCCTAAGCCAATTTTCAGTGCCTATTTGTCCATTCATTTAACTAAGTGTGCTCATCTAACAGGCGTTTTGGCTGCCCATGCTTGCAGCCCCGTGCGACATCGCTTTAACGGCCAGATCCCAACTGGTGATCCATAAAGGGTGTGCAGGCGTGCTGGGTCCTTCCCGAGGTAGATCCAGGACATAGAAGCCCCCATCCCCCAAACAAACCCAGAAGCCTGGCCTTGTTCCACATGCCCTAAAGGCAATAAAGGAAAGAGATGACATTTCCTGTCGCTAATCTAGGCAGCTCATTGTTGCTGTTTAAGGGATGTTGGTCCAAATGAGAATCTTAAAAAATATTTTGCTAAGAAGAAAAAAGTATATCAGAGATATCCAGGGTGTCCAACATCTGTTCACCAGCAGGTCACGATAGGGTTGATCTTGGACCTGATCTACCTCACAGGGTTGTCCTGGTGAGGCTAAAGTGGGGAGGAGACAAGGCAGGTCCTCTTCGGAGGAAGGCGGGATGCGGATACCAGTTAAGAACCAGTGTTCGGCTTTTGACGAATTTCTTCTCTGGATCTTGCAGAGATGAAGATGTATTCTCTGGCCGTCACTCCCAATGGTCACCTGGAAGGCAAGGGCAGCATTCCCCCGCCCATCATCATGCGCACCGCGGCCACCCCCATGCCCTCCCCGAGAGGCTCGCCTCACATGGACTCCGCCTACCCCTTCGCAGACTCCAGGAGAGGAAGCAACGCGTCGGTCGACCCGCTGAGCTTCGACCAGAAATCCCTGGTAATTTGGAATTTTTTTTAAAATTAAGTCTTGGCCCTTTAGGGGGTGCCAATCCTTCTTTGGCACTTTTGGACAGAGGTGTGCTGAGGAAAAAGGAGAGATGACACTCCCTTCCAAAGAAAGGCTGGAACATGTTTTCCTGGGAGGGGGCCTGGCTTAAGAAGAAGGTATTTCCTAAGCAGGGCATGATGGAAGCACACGTGACGTGGATCCTAGGCTAAATGCAACCGGGAATGATCGGAATTTCAATTGTGGTTTGGCAAAAATCTTTTACGGGCGGTGGGGACACTGCGGCAAAAGCCAGCGACACCGGTTCTGCTGAAATATGTGGAATCCGCAGTGAGTTTTCATCCAAACTTTATGGGGCCTGTTGAAGGTGCCGGACTCTTAGCCCTGAAGCTGGCGATGGCTCTGGGAGAGCTCCTTTAAAGTTCAGAATAAAACCCACAGCGGGCTCAAAAGGCACAGAGTCACACCCAACTGGTGAATTCTGACTCCCGGACTCCCACGGGGAGAGCCGGGTGGGCAAGTATAGTGTGGGGGAGGCTGCCTCCTTGTTTTCCAGGATAATGAAAGGAAATGGCATCTAGAGAATGAAATTCCCTTTGTCTTGAAGCTGTCACTCCCTGAGTTCCATTATGGAAGAAGGAGCGGTATAAATATGTGTATCAAATAAATAAATAAATAAATAAATAAATAAATATGGTATCTCCCGTGGAAATTGAGCAGTGTAGGTTTCAGGCGCTGCAGGATCCCCAGGGTCCTTGGGGGAGGCTCTGACCTGCCTTCTTGCCCCTCCCAGTCCAGCCTCCGCAGTTCCCCCGGCACCCACTGGGGCGGCAGCGGCAGCAGCGGCAGCAGCAACTGGGGCAGCCGGCGCGCCAGCTGGAACAGCCTGGGCCGGGCCCCCAGCCTCAAGAAGAAGAGCCAGTGCGGGGAGCGCGAGTCCTTGCTCTCGGGCGAGGGCAAGGGCAGCACGGACGACGAGGCCGAGGAAGGCAAGCTCAGCGCTGTCAGCCGGGCCCCTCTGCACCGCCGAGCCGACTCCCTGGATTACCGGGGGGGCGGGGAGCTGCCGGAGCTGCTCCAAGTGCCGGGCATCCAGCATCCGTTGAGCCTCGGCTCCCCGCTGCCCGCCGACTACCGGGACTGCAACGGGAAGATGCTGCACGTGCCGAATGAATTCTACTTACACGTGGACGGCCACAAGGAGGACCTTCTGGACCTCGAGGACGAGGACGACGTAAGTCTCAAAGCGAAGGCAGGGGAGGGAGGACCCTGGATGCCTATGGGGTTTGGGGTGGGGTGGGGGCTGTGTTTCCAAAGAGAGGAGCTCCCTGACTCCTTTTCCTAAGCTACCTAGCCAGGAGATAACCCTGATGGGAAGAAAAACAGCAATGAACCCCATTGGGTTCAGAATCGTGCTGCACGGCGGGTGAGTGGCAGGGCCGCCAGGGAACACATCACAACGATTCTGTATAACGTTCATTTGGTACCAGTTGCTGCCCGAGCCCAATTCAAAGTGTTTGTTTTGACATATAAAGCCCTAAACACCTTAGGACCTAGATACCTCGAGGACCACCTCCTTCCATACGAACCTACCCGGCAATTAAGATCTAGTCAGGGAGCCCTCCTGAAAGAGCCATCCCTTAAGGAGGTGGAAGGGATAGCTTGCAGGAATAGGGCTTTTTCAGCAACTGCCCCCAGACTATGGAATGTCCTCCCAAGAGAGACTCGCCTGGCGCCAACATTGATGTCATTCTGGCACCAGGTAAAAACCTTCCTGTTCCAGAAGTTTTTAAACTGATTGTTGTGGGTCCTGATGGCAATTTTAGTGTTGTGTTTTTAATGTATCGTATTTATTGTATTTACATGTTTTTATTGTTCTAATTTTATTGTAATTTTGATGTGTTAATTGTCTATTTTGATTGTGAGCCACCCAGAGACCTTTGGGTAGTGGGCAGCATACAAGCTATATAAGTAAATAAATAAAAATAAAATAAATTGGGAAAGCCCGTGCTGGGAAGGATGAGCTGCCTTACGTTATTTATCTGACCCCTGATCCATCTCAGCCCCATAACACCCTCCCCGATGTCTGCTGAGGATCCTGTCCTTGGCAACCTTAGTATTGCGGTCTCTTCTTTGTGGACTAGTAACCAAGCTCAATCCTTTTTAACTTCCGAACCTGGAAGAGATCAGGTTTGCTCATACTCACCGCTGCCCCTAACGACCAGAAATAGCCTAGATTTTGGACACGGACCTCTTTTTTAAAAGAATCAATAACAAGGAAGAAATAACTACAGTAGTACCTTGTATAAAGGAATTAATTCGTTCCAAATGAAATTCGGTTAAGCAAACTTTCCTTGATACAAATTTCCTATAGGAATGCATTGAAAAGGGAGTAATCCCTAATCACGACCATTTTTATGTTGTACAGATTCATCCCACAGGCAATTCTGTTAAGCAAATTTCCCCTATCTCTGGAATTTTTATGTTGTACAGATTTTATGTTATACAAACTGTTTGTTATATGAGGGTCCACTGTACTTTATTTTCCAATCTATAAGACGCCCCTGTGTCTGAGACACCCACACACCGACACACTTTTCCAATCCAAAATTACAGTTTCACAACTTCACCATTCCCTCCTCATCTTACATCCGTGTATAAGACAAGCCTCCATTGTGAGCCTAACAATTTTGGACAGAGAGATGGTCTTATACACGGGGAAATACTGTACATAGGTGGGGTTTTCCCTACAGAGAAGGGGGAGACTTTAAACGGATGCCCCGATGACTCAATTTCCCACTGCAGCTCAGTCGACAAGGACAAACGTTCACTTCCCTTTTGGCAGGTTTCTCCAAATTGCTTCTTCTTCCCCGACCTACAGATTTGGAACCTTTTCGCTGAAGAATCCTTCCGGAGATTTCGAAAGCCAACCATGCTCGGAGCTCTTTAGGGACTCTATAAAAAGTGTTCCTCAACCTGTGATTTTGTTCCCACGCTTGGCCTACGTTGAATTTTTAATGCTTTTTTTTCCTTTTTGAGAGTTTATAATTCCAAGGGGGCACAAAACTTTCTCAAGGCCTTCGATACCCCATTTTCCTGGCCCTCGTCCCTCTTAAATCGGGCACCAAAGAACACACCTCCTTGCGTGCTTCACGCAAATGCCAAGGTTATATTTGAACCTTGTTCCTTTGTTTGTTTGTTTCAGCATGGAGCTGGGAATATGAGAATCTGCCTTAAAAATGCATTTGAGGCTGAACCATAACCGTTGGCAAGAGAGCAGGAAACTTAGGAGCCGGTAGCAGCTCCTTTTTCGAAGCAGGGGTTTTGTGGCACACATGTACCGGTGACGTTCTTATCTCTCCCAGAAACCCACAGCACCTTAAAGGAATTAGAGAATAAGAGTCCTCCTTTCTCTTCCAGAGTTACTGCTACAGGATCCGGAAGGCTTTTGAGCCCTACAAGCCCACCTGGTGTAAGACGCATGAGAATTGGTCCCTCTACCTCTTTTCACCCCAGAATCGGTAAATTTGGAAAAGCACCAGGCTTTTCACTTCCTTTGTGTGTGTGTGTGTGTGTGTGTGTGTGTGTGTGTGGTGTGGTGGTTGTTTCTGTGTTCAGGTCATGCCAGCCTCATGTAAGGAAGACACCTGCTCACAAAAGGGGCAGGAAACTCTAAGCTGGTCTTAAACTAAAAAAAGTTTGGCTTAAGGAGGTCTCAAACCATTGGGGGGCAGTCTGAAAGCATGGACATCCTTCTCCAGTTCTCCAGAAAAAAAGAGATGGTGCTTGCACCAAGGAGTACTGGAGGAAGAGGAAGGCTTGGATGGGTCTTGAAGCCTCGGGAAATTGCTGTACTTTTGGGGTTCTCCCAGAGGGGAGACAGGTCTCGGGGTTAGCAGAAGGGCAGGAAAACGGAGCTTGGTTTTTAGGTGAGAGATGGCTTTAAAACTTGGGGATCCCTCTCTGTCCATTCCAAGATGGCACAGAATTATTATTTCTAGATCTTCTCACATGCTTGCATGGGTTTGCATGAGGCCCGTGCCTTGCCTAGTAGAAGGACCCACCTTGGTGGCATCACCAGGGCCCTCCCTGATCCCAGGGGATCTGGCTGGCCCTGGTCATAGGCTTTGGCTGTGTCCCCTCAAGGAACCGGATTCTGCTGAGCTCACCACCCTTTTCATCACTGGAGCCAAGAATTTGGAATAATAATTGGGATCAGTGAGAGGAGGAGAATTCAGAAGCTCCCTCATCTTGGGATTTCAGTCCTTCCACCCTAGCTTCGCCTGGGGAGCTTTCCTCCTTACCTGTTCTTGATGTGCAGGCTGTTTTCTCCAGATGCCTACTTAGAGAGAGAACTCCATAAAATAAGGACAGAGAGGATCACCCTAATGAAGGCATGTCCAAACTTCATCCCTCTTGATGTTTTGGACCACAACTCCCAAAATTCCAAGCCTGTATTTCGAATGGCAAAGGACTGCTGTGAGAGTTGTGGTCCAAAACATCTGGAAGGCTGAAGTTTGGACATGACTGCCCTAATGGAAGAATCATAAAACTGAAGAGTGGAGGGTCACTTAGTCCAGCCTGTGGGCAAAATGTGGGAATCCCACTGTCCCTTCGGTCTTGCCTTCAAGGTTTCGGGCCAACTGCCAGAAGGTCATCGCACACAAGATGTTTGACCACGTGGTCCTCATCTTCATTTTCCTCAACTGCATCACCATCGCCTTGGAAAGACCAGACATTGACCCCCACAGCACGGTGAGTTGGGCCTCATTCTGACAGGCCTTTCATTCTCGGGGAGGCGTTTCAGGAGGACCTGATCTGGTGGGCCCCTTTGGCCTCCAGGCCTGTCGATGGGAAACCAAAGATGGGAAAAATCTTCTTGAGATAAAAACAGAAAGGGAGATTCTTGGGAAGCTAGTAAATGAATGACCCATTTCCTTTTTAAAAATGTTGCCTACAAGACTGTAAAACCAAAGATTTATATCCCAATTGCTATGTATCTCCTGCCTTTTGCCCCCTTTTATTTCCCCTCTCCAGGAACGGGTGTTCTTGAGCGTCTCCAACTACATCTTCACAGCCATATTTGTTGCTGAGATGATGGTTAAGGTAAGGCTGATGCAGATGGCAGGTGAAGATTGGTGAAGCTGAGTGCCTTTTTCCACATTTCAAGGCACAGAATAGCAAAAGAAACGGTGATCGCAAAATCTGGAATATAATTGATCAGGTTAAATGGGAAGACGGGAAGGATTCCATCCGTCCAATACTGCAAACTTATGAGATAGACGTTTAATATATTTTTCCATGTTCTGCACTTAACAAACGTTTTGGTTCTCTTATGTGGTACACTGAGTTAAGTTAGGTTGGGTTGAGTTGAGTTGAGATGCCTTCATTGAGTTAAGTTGGGTTGAGCCAAGTTGGTTGGGTTAGGCTGGGTTAGCTTGGGTCAAGCTAAGTTGGTTGAGTCAAGCTGGGTTGGGTTAGGTTGGGTTGAATTAGGTCGGCTTGGGTCAAGTCAAGTTGGTAGAGTCAAGTTGGGTTTGGTTGAGCTGGGTTGAGCTAAGTTGAGTTGGGTTGCATTGTGTTATGTAAAGGGTTGGATTTGGAGTTTGTTTAAACACATAGATCTGTAATGTCTAAAATGACATAGTCTGGAATTCTACATAGTCCACCTCATTCTGCATAATGGGTAGATAATTGGCCCATAGTGGTACATGAGTGGATTTAAACTTTACAAAGCCGCCTACCTCTCTCGCTCTCTCATTCTCTCTCTCTCTCTCTCTCTCTCTCTTTAGGTTGTAGCTCTTGGCTTCTTCTCTGGGGAAAACACCTATCTCCAGAGCAGCTGGAACGTCCTGGATGGAGTCCTGGTCTTTGTGTCCATCATCGACATCATCGTCTCCATGGCATCAGCAGGCGGGGCCAAGATCCTGGGAATCCTCCGCGTTCTTCGGCTGCTGCGCACCTTACGGCCCTTGCGGTACTTTTTGTCTTTCATGGAATTTGGGCAGATGAGAAGCAACTGCTTTCCACTCGTGGACCTGGGGCAGTGAGCAGTTTGCAAACGCACCTCTTTCTGCTCCTCGATGCATTCCCACGCACTCTCCTCACACATATGATTAGCCTTCCTTTGCAAGGAACAAGGTTGGGTATGTTTGTGGTGCCAGACATTAGCGTACTCGGAGCCTTTGTGTTTCTTGTTGCTGCATTTTTTTAAAAAAAAATCATGGCTCTCACCTAGCAGGTGGGTTGGTGCCTGCCATCCAGAGATGATGTGAAACGGCACGGACTTGCCGTAGCTCCAGGAGGTGTTGCCACAGGTCTTGGAGGGGATTGGGGGGCAAGTGGGCCATGGGCAATGAGCCCCCTTTGGCCTCCAGCAAATTTGCTGAGCATAAGAACTCATCCTGGTGTCCCCCTTCTTCCCACCCAGAGTCATCAGCCGAGCCCCCGGTCTGAAGCTGGTGGTGGAGACCCTGATTTCCTCCCTCCGGCCCATCGGGAACATTGTCCTCATCTGCTGCGCTTTCTTCATCATTTTTGGCATTCTGGGCGTACAGGTACGTGCCCGTTGCTTTTGGCAAGTGAGTCTCGGCCCAGCGGTTCGAGCTCAGATGTTCTTATCCTTGGCTGCCCTGGCATCTCTTGGACTGCAGTTCCCTGAAGTCCTAGCCAGCACCTCTTGGGGTGAGGGCTCCTGGGAGTTTGTAGTACACAAACATTTGAGGACTCAAGGTCGGGAAGCGTGCTTTAGGTCAGGCATATGCAAACTTCAGCCCTCCAGATGTTTTGGGCCACAACTCCCACAGTCCTTTGCCATTGGAAATACAGGCCTGGAATTCTGGGAGTTGTAGTCCAAAACACTAGGAGGGTCAATGTTTAGACATGCCTGCTTTAGGTATTGGTTTCTCCCAAGCCAGAGGTGGCTGGCCTTTTGGGCTGTGAGGGACCCATTTGATGCCCGCTGGGGTAAGGATGAAGCTCAGTGGGGTCAGAGAAGACTTGGTTTTCACACCCGGAGTTGCTTTGGAGGTTCCGGGGGGGGGGGCTAAACATCTCCTCATTCCCACATCTAGTGACCCTGTTCTCCGGTAGCTGTCCCGCCCGGCCTGATTGACAAGGAGATTTAGGGTTGGAGGGAGCAAGTCAGGCTCCACAACAGACCTTTGAGGGCCACCCGTGGCCTCCTCACCCATGGCTTCTTCCATGGAAGGAAGCCCTCACATTCAACAAAGCCACTGAGTTGGATGGTCTGTTTCTATCATACAAGTTGCCAATTTCACCAGGTTGCGAATTGGCCGTATAGTTTGCCAGTGACTTTGAATCCTCGTTGCCTTGGACGAGCATACCTCATTTCAGAAATGTAAAAATTAGAAGGGACCCCCTCCCCCCAAGGATCATCTATAATCTAACCCCACTGAGACAGGAAATCCAGAAGGTAAACACAGAAACCTCACAGCTCCTACAGACGCACACCATCGGGAACAAATCCGGTCTCTTCCTTATGGTAGAGCCACTGTTCTCACACTCCAAAATAAAAAAGTATCTTTTCTGAACACTGAGGGCATTGCCTGCCATTATTTCATCATCCTGCCCTTTCTCTCTCTTCCATTTGGAATCTTTGTTGCTGCTGCTGTTTGCTGTTGGATACCCCTCTGGGCTAGCCTTATTGGTGTCATTAATGGTCTAATTCTCTTTTCTCTGTGTTCATTCTTGTTGCTCCCAGCTCTTCAAGGGGAAGTTCTACTACTGCGAGGGGCCTGACATCCGGAACATCTCCACCAAGGCGGACTGCAACCGCGCCCACTACAAGTGGGTCCGGCGCAAGTACAATTTTGACAACCTGGGGCAGGTGAGGCTCACAGAACGGATCTACGGCTTGTGGTTGCCTCGCTCGGATTCTTCCCGTATGTCAAGCGCTGCTGAGGCCCCTGGGGCCTCTTTTGGGTCCTGTGCCGGAATCAACTGCTTACCGCTCAATAGCATCCATTTTGCAGAAAATGGAAAAAATTGACCAGAGCAGGACTAAATGGATATATAACAGTGCATCAGGGCAAGAGATTCTGGAGGCCTCAGTCTACCACGACCCAATGTCTGTTTAAACTGATAGATGTACATATGGGACAAAGAAGACCTGGGTGTCCTTAGGGGGCTTGATCTCCCTGCTGTACAAATTCATATGTGGATGTCTTAAGCATCATCAACCTGCTGTATGAGCTGCCTAGATGCCCTAAGCACATCCAATCTGGCTGGATTTTGGAAGCTAAGCAGGGTCGACCCTGCTTACTACTTGGATGGGCGACCACCAGGGAATACCAGGTGCTGTAGGCGCCTGGAGTAGGAATTGGCAAGCCACTCCAGTATTCTTGCCAAGAAGACTCCATGGACATGGGGTCACGAAGGGTTGGTCATGACTGTAACAACACAACATACACACACGGACACACCTGTTGTATAGAATCAGGGATGGATGGATTTCTTAAGGACACCGGGGTCTGTCTGCTGTGTTGAACAATGGATGGATGGAGGCATGGATGAATGCATGGGTGCTTGGACGGACAGATGGATGCTTTTTTTGCAGGGCCATTCTACCAGAGTTCCTCCAGAGGCCCAGTCTACCTGAATGCACCAGGCACCTCTGGCCATCTCGAGGGCCAGTCTGCTTCTTTAGGAAGACTGGTCCTCCCTCCTTTAGGAAGACTGGTCCTCACCATAATGTGAAGCCCAGGCACCTGTGCTGCACCGTTCAGGCCGTGCTATGCAAGGCATGGAATGTCACAAAATCTGCCCCCTGGACATGAAACAGAGATGGGAGGAAAACAGAAGGTGCAAGAAAAGGAAGGTCTCCCTTGGCCACCTCCTCCTTTGCTCCCGCCTTCACCACTCACGGTGCCCACTTAAAGATGATCTATTACCCTTGGCTCCTCTGGCCTTCGTCTGTCCGTCCTTCCACCTAGGGCCTCCCAGGGCCCCAAAGGCTCAGCCGTGCCTGCCTCGCTCATGCATTGAAAGGCATAGACAAGAAGAAACCCCCTCCCCCCCTACACACACACACACACACACACACACACACATACAAGCCCTCCTGCCAGCCAGGATAATTGGAAGTGACTGTCGGTTGCAGAGGTCAGCTCCTCCAAGCCACTCCGATCAGGAGGAGGACGAGCGGGAAGCATTCCATGCAAACCCCCTGAGCTCTAATTGAAGGGGCAGCTTGGTTACAAGGGTCATGATCTCCCGGTAGTGGAGAAGAAGACCGACAAGCAGAGTGAAAGCCCCCTGTGTGAAGGGGATGCTGGCAGTGGCCTGCACGACACTTGAGAAATGCCGGGGATGGGTCCTTCCTCTTTACGTTGAGGCAGAAGGCAGACTGAGCCAAGTTCCAAGAGAAGCCACTGAGTCTCCCTTCCAGGGGCACTCCGTCCAGGTTGAATTATATAAATCTTATCCTGGAAAGATTGGGATCCTGGACAAAAAAATCCTCCCACCCCAAGGAACGGCACTGGTCTAGAATGTTTCCCTTGAGACATTGGCATTTTGTCCCCTATTTCAATTTTTACCCCCTAGGTCTGGCGAAGCAGACCTGTCGATGAAAGCTCATATAATATATAGTTTTTAAGGGGCCACCTGTTTTTGTCTTAGCCAGAGACCTAAGCCATGGAGCTCTCCAGCTTTGTGTGTTTCTTGGCCCTCCAAAATTGTGTTCTATGTCCCATTCCCAGAATCCTCCAACCAATGTGCCGGTGGGTTTTACTGGCTGGTCACCCCTGGCATGGAAGTGGCCAAAAACAGGTAGCCCATTCCCGTTTTGGAGAGCTAGTAAGCTGCTTGGACTCTTCAGACTGAGGAGGAGCCAAGCTCCATGGGAGAGCAGAAAGCCCAGCTGCTGGAGAGCATGGCATCTCATCTCAAGGTAGAGATGGGATAGGGATCCCCTCCGCCTTGATCTGCCTCTTGGGAACCACCCCTCTCCACTAAAGGAGACTGGCTACTATCACGGGTTAAGAGTAACATGTAGCCCGGCTCCCCAGTTGTGAGAAGCTTGAGATGGATCTGCCAGAGACATTTCTCTCCAAGGCGAGGAGGAGGCGGAGGAGGAGGCGGGAGAGGGTCCATTTCACAGACAGGAGGTGTTCCTTTCTTTTGCAGGCTCTGATGTCCTTGTTCGTCCTCTCCTCCAAGGACGGCTGGGTGAACATCATGTACGACGGGCTGGATGCCGTGGGCATCGACCAGCAGGTAAAAAAGCAGAAGGGCCCAAGAGGGAGACCCGGGGAGGGGCTGAAAGGCTTGCTCACCCCATGCCTGCCTCATGGTCGTCAGATCAGCAACAACCCAGTTGAGTCGAGTCTTTGCAAGAATCCAAGGGAGAATCCAGGGAATTGTAGTCCTCGGGAGTTATAGTCTACACTCTTTGGTGGGTGGACCGGAAGGTGTTTATTTATTTATTTTAGAGTATTTTTACCCCGCCTTTCTCCTTGGTAAAAGGACCCAAGGCAGCTTACAGTAATGAGGGATAATATACGGTCCAGTACAATTAAGACATGTTTAAATATTTGAGAACAAGGAATTGAGGGACATCTTACAGCATTCATAGACAACATTACATTAAGGCTGCAAGAGAACGCGAGCAGTTAAAAGGAGAGTAAAGTTCCATATCAAGCAGGGGTGCCCAAACTTTTTGTAAGGAGGGCCAGATTTGGTGGCTGAGAATGTGTCAGGGGCCAGTTGCTCCCCACCAGCTCACCCCAAAGCTCCTTGGTGGTGGCAGAGGCCCGCTGGCCTGCCCACCCCCACACTTTCCCCTGCACTGCCGGTGGCGGCAGATCGCCCATCTGTCCAAGCTTCCCACCAGTGGCAGTGTTCCCGAGCTTCACAAGATTCTCAGCGGTGCCAGTGGCGGCGGCCCGCCCACGCGCCACCCCCGCATGCGCTCCCAGCCTCACATGGTTGCTGGCGGTGCCGGTGGCAGCAGCCTGTGCAATGGCTGGCCAGCCGGCACGCCCAGCCCCTCAAGCTTCCCGGCAGTGTCGGTGTTGGCAGAAGATTTTTTTAAAAAAAAAATGGGGTGAAGGAGGGGGAAGGAGGGGCGGGCCAGCCAGCCGCGGGCCACTCAGAATGGCCTGACGGGCCGGATTTGGCCCCCAGGCCGGACTTTGGGCAGGCCTGGTGTAAAGGTATGAGTGATGGAAACCAACATTGAAAACAGTGTCAATGCAACCACGCAAGGTTATATAAGTGGTTGTAAACACAATGCAGGTAGAGCTCTGGTGGAACGTCTCCTGCTCGTCATCCCTTGTGGCATTTCCTTCACCTACTTCCCTTCCTCCCTTCCCTTCCCTTTCTCTCTCTCTCTCTCTCTCTCTCTTTCTTCCGGCTCCTTCCTTCCGGCCCGCCACCAGCCCAGCCAGAACCACAACCCATGGATGCTCCTCTACTTCATCTCCTTCCTCCTCATCGTCAGCTTCTTCGTCCTCAACATGTTCGTCGGGGTGGTGGTGGAGAACTTCCACAAGTGCCGGCAGCACCAGGAGGCAGAGGAAGCCCGGCGGCGGGAGGAGAAGCGGCTGCGGCGGCTGGAGAAAAAGCGCAGGAGTAAGGCGATATACATGTCTGGTCGGTAGACAGCGGTACAACTCACAAAACCTTTCTGAGCCTTGCCTGCCACCAAAGCCAGAAGCATCGATTTATTTATTCATTCAAATTCTTAAACATATATATATATTATTTTGGGGTCATGGAGCAGAGGATAACTTTTTTCTTTTCCTTTTCAATTCCATTTTTTTAATTACTAATTGATTTCGTTTTTGGAGATGCTTTAAGGGTCAGAGGAGACCGTCAGCTTCCCCCCTCTTCCTGTTCCTCTTATGCACGGGACCCAAATTTAAAACATGCATTGTTAACGCTAATCCTAATACTTGTAATGGGAACAATTAAGGGTGGATATCCCTGCCACCCAACCACCCAAAAAACCCTAATGCTTTGGTGCTTTCAATCATCCTTGTAAAGTTTGGACTAAAACCCGCTTCTCTCCCCAGCGAGATCATAACTGCCAGCCTCAAATCTAATTATCTAATTAGGGTGATAATTTGAAAGCCCATCAGTTCAGTTTAATGGCGATTAAATGAATAGATTTAGGGCCTAGCTGCTGGATAGCTCAGGTCTTAGGTCTCTGGGTGCAGAAGGCAGAGTTTAAGAGTTCAAGTCCCCCAACGTGCTTCCTTTTAAAGGGGCTGGAACCAATGATTCCCTAGGTTCCCCTTCTAAGATGCACTTCTAAGATGATGGTGGTGGTGTTGATGATGATGATGATGATGATGATGATGGATCCAAGATTCATTGGAAAAGGGGATAACAATCGGGAAAGCAGAAGGCAGTGGGGAAAGAGGAACACAATGTACGATGGAGCGACTCAGTAATGGAAACCATTGCCTTGAGCCTGGAAGACTTGAGCAGGGCAGTTGAGGAATTTTTGGAGGCCATTAATTCATAAGCAGGAAGAGCGTGGTCCACGGGACACCGAATAGAGACAGTTGAGCCAATATAATGTTTTCTAGCCAAAGTGCCCAGAACCACCACCACCCCCAGTCAGCATGATGGTTTGGGGATTCTAAAAAGCTTTGGTCCAAAAACCGAGAAAGAGAGAGAGAGAGGAACTTTTCCAAACTCTGGGCTTAAGTTAACCGCAGAGTCAGCTCAAACACGTCCTGCATCTGAAAATGATGGTTCTGTCCCCTGGGACTTAAAGCATCACCAGCTTCCAAAATACAGTATGTGTATAGTTTTCACGGCAACGGGGATCATTTTGATGATGAGAGGGTCTGTCCTTTTTTTTTTAATTAAGAGAAAGCCCAGCCCCCAGCCCTCTCTTGCAGGGTCTTGGCGCATGACCCCCTGCATGCTCTGCAGATGCTGCATGAAGGGGGGGGGAGCAACATGGGGGGGGGACAGGGAGGCCCCCACCCCTTTGTTGGGGGCAGATGGATGGGCTCCATTACAAGAGATGCCGGGTCGATCAGGATTGTGCCCCAGGGCTTAGAAAATTGGCCAGGGTGGCATTGCAGAATGGCCCACGAGACACGCGCAGTTGGGTCCTTGGTCCTCCAATAAAGTACAATAACCAGGGATCCCAAAAGAACGGGTGGGGAGGAGGTGCCGCTGCTGACCGCCAGCTTCTGCCGCCCGAGGTAGCTGCTAAGAAGAGGATTGGCTTCTGGTGAACCAGGCCGTGCTCTTTTTCCAGTGTGGGGGAGGCGGCTTGTGAGCAGCTGTTCCCTTCCATCTGACTGTTGTAAAGAAGCATGTGAGGGAGGGGAGAGGCCCCGTCCGCCTCTCCCCCTTCTCCTTGCAAAACTTTCCCTTGCCCCCTGCCCCCCACAAGAGCAGCTAAGTGACACCAAGCCCTTGCTGGACATTTCCGTGGGAAATCTGTGGGAATCGGTCCTGCCGCCCCCTCCCAGGGGACCGACGCCTGAAGGCAGCTGCAAAAGCAGTCCAGCAGGGGAGGAGAGGCTTAATGCACCTGCAGAAAGCATGCCTTGGGAGAGGAGGAGGGGAACCGGTATTAAGAGAATTAATTCAAGCCCGTTCCTCTGTCGCTGAGCTGCCTCTGTGCCAAGACGTTTGCATCTTTCACAGACTGTTTCTTCAGCCATCAAAATCTCACCCAGACCTCCCTCTGCCTCCCTCCGCTCCCAATTTCTCAAGAAACCGGGGGGGGGGGGCAAATACAGACGATTCCCATGCACTTTCCCCAAGGGAAACTCACTTTTGGCTAGCTTCTCCCTTGGGGTATCTTTTTCTCCTCCTAGATCTCCGTGTGCTTTGAGTGATCTTTTCTGGGATTACTTGGGAGTTTGTGTCGAACTTGCAACCAAGGACGTTGTGAGGTCATTCCCTTTCGGTGGTTGCAGCACTTGACAAAGGCTGCCCAGAATCCCCTGTGGTTTTGCAGAGGATCCTGGGATCTGCTGGTGGTGGGAGTGTTTAGATCGCGTGCCGCTTTCAACCAGACCTTGGATAAATTACTTTGGGAACAGTATCCCCTAACTAGCACAGCCAGTTGGAGATACAGTTGGGGCCAGAGGTAGTGGGAAGAGTCCCCATACTCAGCCACCCCCAAAGAGTGTTTTTAAACAGTGCAAGCAGCGGAATTGGCCCATACCAACAAAGGAAGAGCAGGTCTTTTGTAAAGCAAACGGCTCTCAATAGCCTGTTCAAGACCAGGTTGCCCTCACATCCTTTGCATGCAACAATACAGCCCTCCTGGGCTTGTATGGGAGAATGCCATCCTTTAGACAGTTTAGACTAGAGCCAGGTGGTTTGGGGTTCTTCATTTTTTTTAAAGGACTGGGTAGCTGCTTGCAATCAGTAGGGTAACTTTGAAGCTTCTGGATGTACACTGCACTTCGGTGGATCCCTGAGATACTAGGACCAGATACCAAATAGGGGCCTCTGGAAATAGGCCTGGGATTCCTGTTGTTTCCATCATTACTGGGGGTTTTCTTCGGTCCTTTGGCTGTTTGAAACACTAGTAGCAAACTGAGAAAGGTCTGAAGTGAGGCAGATGTGCTCTGGCTTCCTTGTAGCACAGCGGCCGTGCGTCCTTGTGTGCGTGTGTGTCCTTTAGATGTTGCAGAACAGGGCTGATCAGCTAGCCAAACCTGGAATCCCCTGGCACACCCCTTTGGCGGTGGGGGACTCCGCGGCTCAGAATGTCAGCCAGCAGGAGGATTATAGGAACTGCAGTGGAGTGAGGAAAGCACTGGGCTGCTGCCTTCCCTGCCTCTGGGCTCCATCCATCTGTTTTGTGCGAATGTTCGTCTAACTCCTCCTCTTCCTCCATGCGGGCTCCCCCCGTCTGTGCCTGACAGACCCAGACAAAAGAGGAGGACTCAGAATCCCGAAGCAACCTGGGGGGTTTTGGTCCCAAGCACCCGCACCTCGTCAACGGGTGTCCGTCATGCTAGCTTGTCCTTGTGATCTTGCCTCTTCCAAAGGGAGCTACCAAAACTCCATCTGGACCTTTCAGGAAGGGACTTTTCGGAGAGGGTAGCTGTGCCTGAATCCATGGCTTGGAGTAGCCTTTCGGAGCAGAGGAAGCTTCCTATACCTCAACCTTTCTCTCAGCTCTGGGCAGCCTCTCATCCGGGACTCAAGGTTATTTTTAAAGCCAATGCAAAGCTCAGGAGACTGTCACTTTCCCCTTGAGGCCCTTTGCAAGCTACGGCTTCAGGGCTGTTGTAGCGGAGAAGGAGCAAAGGTTAATTTTCCAAGCTCTGGGAAAGGGAAAAGACTCAATCTCTTCCACAGCAGAAATGGAGGACTCTGCCCCATGACAGGGAAAGACCCAAACGCAGTCTGGTTTTGCTTCGCCTTCCCCCACCAGCCTTCGGTTTGCCCTCCTGGGTGTGTAGAGTGGAATATCTCACTCTGTGTTAGTGTGTCCCTTGGCCCCACAAATGGCACACTCTCTGTGTGTATGTGCATTGTTTCGCAAGGGAGACCAAACATGGCTGGTCTCTGTTGAGTGGGCTAGGCCAGATTACTGTGCTCTTTTGGATGGGTGGGTACCAGTGGCAAGGATGCAAGTAGGTCTTCTGTTGCACATCAACAAGTTACGCCTGCCAAACACTGCGCCCTCTGGACTGTGCCGTGGTGGTTGGCCATGCACACATGCACCGTGGGACAGCCCCAGGGCACAGTGGTTGATGTTGGTGGCAGGTCCCTGAGGCCCAAGCGCCACTGCTTGCATCAATGTGTCCAGGGTTGCAAGGTGAGGTGTGTCTTCCTCACCGTTGTCTAACCTGACCCTCTTTTTCACGGTCTGCTTTCACGAATGTGGTGCCACCACTGGGGAATCTTAAGAGCCAGCTTCCATTCTATGAGCACTAAGAGGCAGGATACGGATGCTGTGCATCCCACATACCCCATCCAACCCCACCTGTCCCACCTAAACAAAGCCCCTGGGGCGGTCAGGCCGATTTGTCTCATGCACAGGCTTGGCTTCATGGGATGGTGTGCTGATTCATGTCACCCATAAACCCAGGATGGAGTCAAGACACACACACACACACACACACACACACACACACACACACACACACACAACCATCAATGGCTCCACCCTGGCACCTGACCACCTCCTCCTCCACTACCACCACCACTGTGCGTATTCACCTTTTGCAGTGCATGACTCAACATCTCTTCTAATGGGCGTTGCATGCACTGTGGAACAAAGCATGGCTTGTGTGTTGCATGTTGACTTCTGGAGTCCTTGGGTGGTCCTACATGGGTGCTTCCAAGGGGAAAGGTCTCCTCACCACCACCACCCACTCTTTCACAGGCACGGTGGAGATATGCTAAGAGACTCTTCCAATGTTGTCTCTTCAACCCAACCGAGGTTGGCTTGAGCTGTCAGTGCCTACCCTCACTCCAAAGGCCAACAGGGGAGGGAACGGTCATGAATGTGTAGATCCAGTTGGCAAGGTTATTAAGATTTATTCTGGGGAATCATTAGGAGTTCCGTTAATAAGATCCATAAGGATAAGCAGCTCACCTGATCTTCACTACTGACGGACCACTCCTAGAACACAGAGATGTCGTGAACATTTGAGACCCACAGGTGAAAGTAAGACCCAGCAGGCCTTGTGACTGGACATAAGGACTGGGTTCCCAGTTGCCCTGATTCAAAACCATGAAGGAGGGGGAAAAACAGGAGTGGGTGCCTGGCCTCCAAGCATGCCAGGCTCCCAAGCGAAGGAAGCAAGAGAGAGAACAGGGGTGAGAGCAAAATATATAATCAAAACCCAACCAAGGGCTCCTCTCATTGAAGATAATGAGGGCAGCACCATGGACAGCTCCCAATGTCCAATCATCCTCAGCAAAACCTAAGTAGGCCTCTGCATGGCACCCTTGCAACAATTAGATACCACTTTCAGAGTCATGGCCGCATACTACACAGTCCTCAGCTCTGGTAGAACTCTCTGCCAGAGCAACTTGAAGTTCTCCAGAGTTTTAGACTCCTCAAAAGGCCTCCCTCAGTCGCTGGCCTTCAGCCACGCTAGCGGAGCGTCCTGGCACCTCTCAAAAGCCAAAAGCCGAGGGCCACAAATGCAGAATGCCACTCAGAATCCATGTTTCATGAGAGCCAACGGAGAGAGTAGGCTGATGCTGAGATGTTTGGAAGTCATGGCTGCAGCCTGATCCTGGGAGCTGTTTGGTCCATAGGATGCAGGGGGGGGGGGAGGGTCAGAGTTGACCCTGGCCGTTACTTCACGAAGTACTTCTCTTCGCAGCGTGATTGCCTTCGCTGTGAATCCGAAGGCGGTCACGTGGTGGTCACGTGGTCTCCATTCGCCCCTACCCCTCTTTCCATGTCCTCATGGGGCGAGGTTTTAGGATCGAATCCAGTACTACCTCACGTGTTCCCTTCGCATTGGGAAGCTTACTTGCAACGTCCGGTTTCTGCTTTCTTTAATATTTAAAAAAAAACTACCACGGCGTATCGATGCATCAATACCCGGCTGTCATTTGCGGCAGAGCTGAATAACTGTATGTTCCTTTGTTTTCTACTCCCGATTTGTATTGCTTCGTCCATTGGCGACGTGAAAAAATTGCTGTTCTCCGTCAGGGTCACTAGGTGGACCAGCACACAACATTTGTTGTGTATACCATCGCTCCTCCAAGGAATATTGTAAGCACAGAAAGCAAGATCAAAAGAACGGGTTAACCAAAATATCGATGCATCGGCATTTCGGAGAAAAAGTAACTAAAAAAAAAATTAAATATATATAATCACTGGCCACACGTGACTTTGGATGCGAAGCGGGATGCGAAGCGAAAAAGATTCCCGGCCTCCGGCAGGGGAATCACTCGCCCCGCTTGGAGCACGGTTTAGGGGGCGTGGTCGGGGTGGCGCCGCATCCAAAAAGGAGGAGTGTGAGGACAGAAACGATCGCTTCGCATAGAAATGACGGCTCGCCGCGCAGCGAGACGTTCGTGAAGTAATAGCCCCTATGTGACTGCTCTTGGTCCCTTCCCCGTTGAACCCTCTTGACTGAAGCTCTCTGTTTTTATGGAGCCCAGAATCAACCATCTTTGTTTTGGGCCTTTCCACGCTCCACCGTCTGAGCTCTTCTTGACCATAAATGCTTACACTCTTGGCTTCTTCCCACCATTTCTTTAATTGTTGTTGTTGTTATTATTATTTTGACTCATAGACAGGAGGATCAGCTGCTGGCACATTCAAGGGGTAGGGCCCCTGGGTCAGTCTTGAGCTGATTCATGGGATTCTTCCACCCTGCCAGCAAAATCACCGTTTGCCTTTTTTTCTTTGTCCTGCTTGCAGATGGTCCGGTGTGACCCTGGCCAAAAAAAAAAAAAAAAGACAGTTAAAAATGTCCTTTTTAGCCACAAAGAGAGAATGGCAGAGGTTAGCCATCCAATTTGTTTTCCTTTTGATCTGATTATTTCAGCTTGTACATTCCGATCCGGTTGTCTTTGGCATCAGCAAAACCTTCTGAAATGGGTGCATTAGCAAAAGGTCTTTTTTTCCTTTTTTTTAAGGTCAAAGATCAGGGAGGAGCCATTTAGAGATGAGCCTGAAGGGGCCCTGAAGACATGAATTTTTGTTTAAATAACAGAGGACGGTTGCAATGAGAGCTGTAAGCTGTCTTTGGTTAAAGACATTTACATCCATAATGCCTCAATGGAGCATCCATGGTTAAAGCTGGTGGAGCTCACGGTGCTGGCTGCTGACTAGATGCCCTTCATATCCTGCACATAGAGTCCCAATGCTAGACCGGCTGTCTTTTGTTGGGGACAAGAGATTGGCTTTGATAGCCATAGTTGACCCAGTAAATCCGCTATGGGTAGAAAAAGCCTGGTGTTCTACTGCAAGACTGCAGCCAAGACTCTGCGCATGACCTGTGTTCCATCACAGTTGGCCGGCTCAAGGTGGCCTCAGCCTTCCGCCCTTCCGAGGTCACTGAATGGAGTGCCCAGTTGTTTGGGGTGGGGGCCTGTGTAGCCTCCATAATCAAACTGTAAAACAGCCAGAGAGAGTTTTACTCATTATGGGACAGTTTGTAAGCAGCCCAGTTTGCTTCGGTTTAAACACATTATGGACTCTTTTTGTCTTCTTCCTTTTAAAATGATGTCTCCAGGAATGTGGCATGTGCTTAAATGGGATATATATTTTGGGGGAGGGGGGTTTAACCACAAATCCCAGCATCCCACAACCAGCACTGCCAGTGATTTCTATTTTTTTTAATCCTGTGCCTCCCTCTCACTCAAAAAAAAAACACCACCCCCAAAAACAAACATGCAATGAATATTTGTATTTTTGACGAACCCATAACATGAAAAAATAAGGGATCTTCACACCTGCCTCCTCCAACTGGGGGTTCTTGGACAAACCTGTAATCTGCCTAGGGGCACCTAATAAAAAAACCAGTTCCTTGGGGCCTTGTGTGTTTCCTGGGACCCTCCCCTGCTTACCCCAAAGAGGAACAGGAGGTTTTATGTGCCCAGAGGAAAAACGCCGCCCACCCACCCACCCCCAGACCTCCCCATGGCTGCATCATGTAGGGGCCATATCACCAGCATGCCTTGCCTTCCAGAAGACAGTCAAGGTGGTGGTGGTGGTGGTGGTGGTGGTGGTGGTGGTGGTGGTACCATAACTGACACATCCATTTCCTCATATTTCTGTGCAGAGGCCCAACGTCGGCCGTACTATGCCGATTACTCGCCCGCCCGGAGGTACATCCACACGCTCTGCACCAGCCACTATCTGGATCTCTTCATCACCTTCATCATTGGGGTGAATGTCATCACCATGTCCATGGAGCACTTCAACCAGCCCAAGGTACCATCAGCTGCCCCTTGCCCCCCCCCCCGAGAAGAGGAGGTATCGTGTATCTCTTAATAGAAACAGAAGTCTTTGCAGAGAGATAATGGTAACCTTAGATACCTTTAGATCTGTGCATTTGTTGGAAATCTCCCTAAATCCCCAAACCTGGGGATTCTGGGTGTTGTAGTCTATCCAGCTATTTTCAACCTTAAAAAAAAACATGATCATGACCACAATATATATATATAAGCCAATTCGGGATTGTGTAAGTTGCATAATGATATAGGGATTGTGTAAGTTGCATAATGATAAAGAATTGTTTCCAGACTTTATCACAATTCAAGGGTCCCAGCCTCCCCCCCCCCCAGGGAGTGTGTATGGCCCCCACTGGGACTCTAGACCAGTGGTGGCGAACCTTCAGCACTCCGGATGTTTTGGACCACAACTCCCACAGACCTTTGTCACTGGCATTCTATGCTTGGAATTCTGGGAGTTGTGGTCCAAAACATCTGGAGTGCCGAAGGGTCACCCCCACTGCTCTAGACTATATTCAGCTGTAGGCAAGGAATTTCCTTGCATGGAATTTCCAACCAACTTCTTTGACAGAGGCTAGTTGTTCAGGGCGGGTCTTGTTTGCCCAACACGAGGTCAAGGGAGGCCCTTACATGTGGGCTTGGGGTGGGAGGTGGAAGTGTGTGCGAAGGACACACACACCCTAAGATGTTGCTCTGGTTCCTTGCAGTCACTGGATGAAGCCTTAAAATACTGCAACTACGTGTTCACCATCGTTTTTGTGATCGAAGCCGTCCTGAAACTGGTCGCGTTTGGGTTTCGGAGATTCTTCAAAGACAGGTGAAGAATCTGTTGGCTAGAGTGCATTGTTTTCTCCACCTCTGTATCTTGCACTTAGCGTCCTTCATTTCGTTATTGGTGACTGGAAGGTAAACACGGGCTTCTTTGTCATACCTGACTGCTGAAGCACATGCCTTAGAAGAAATCCTGATTCGAAAAAGATCCCTGCAATTGGATTCTAGGTCGATCCTAAGGGCCAAGGGCCTGGAAATGTGGCCGTGCTCTTCTTCAGCACGAAGATTAGCGTCATGGCTCTTGTGAAAAATGTACCTGTCAAGCCTCTCGGCAGGTCCTGGGTTCAAATCCTAGAACAACCAGGAAGGGCCTGAGATTTCACCTGGCAGAAAAGGGAGTTCCAAGTCAAAAGAGGATCTCAGAAAAAGCCTTTTGGGGAAATGCCTCAATTGCGGTTCTTCCTCTTTCTTCTTATTCCTTCCACCCCATTAAGATGGAACCAGCTGGACCTGGCCATCGTCCTCCTCTCCATCCTGGGTATCACCTTGGAGGAGATAGAAATGAACGCCGCGCTTCCCATCAACCCCACCATCATTCGCATCATGCGCGTGCTCAGGATTGCGAGAGGTGAGAGCGGAGAGGAAGGCGGTTGCACAGGGTCCCTGACAGGGTGTGTGTGTGTCTGTGTGTCTGTGTCTGTGTCTGTGCGTGCGTCCGTCCATCCGTCCGTCCGTCCGTCCGTCCCATGGGTCCATTGAGAGTGCCATTCTGTGGGTGCCTTCCCAGAATCATAGAATCATAGAGTCCTAGAGTGGGAAGAGACCTCAAGGGCCGTCTAGTCCAACCCCCTGCCATGCAGGAACCCCCATCACAGTATTTCCGACAGTTGGCCATCCAGCCTCTGCTTAAAACACTCCAAAAAAGGAGACTCCACCACCCTCCATGGCAGCTTATTCCACTACCAAACAGCTCTGTTTAAATGGCATCTCTTTTCCTGTAGTTTGAGACCATTGCCCCGTGTCCTAGTCTCTGAAGCCATGTCCAGTCCCTTCTTCAACGTGACATCCTTTCAAATATTTAAACATGGCTATCCTATCCCCTCACAGCCTTCTTTTTCTAAGGCTTAACATTCCCAGCTCCCTAAGCCGTTCCTCATAAGACATTTCTTCCAGACCCTCAATCATCCTGGTCGCCCTCCACTGGACCCATTTGAGGTGTCAACCTCCTTTTTAAATTGAGGTGGATGTTGACAATCTTGAACAGGTCCAGAAGCCAACCCCATTCAATTCACCAAGGGCTTTTCAACGCTGGTGCTTGTTCGGAGCCTCTCTAGTGAGTCAAGATAAACTGCCACCAACTATGGAGGCTTCATCCTTTTTGACTCAGTTTTTTTTCCTCCTTTGCCTTTGCAGTGCTGAAGCTACTCAAAATGGCTACTGGGATGCGGGCCCTGTTGGACACCGTGGTCCAAGCACTTCCCCAGGTAAGGCTGTGAAGGCACTTATCTATGAAAGATGTTCTTTTACAAGGTGCCATGATGGTGCCTGACTCTCAAACTCGGCTGGCTGATTAGTTCACAGTCGCTCTCAGGGATCGGCTCTTCAAAACTCCTTTTGAAAGTCCAGTGTATGCTTTCAGAATTGCAATCCCCCCACCCTTTCTTAATTTTTTGTTGTACACGATAAGAGACAAAATTTCACAGCATGACCCTTCCCTCCCTGGCCTGGTGATGCTGGTAGATCTTCGGTGCCTTACGTTACCCGTTTCCGTGCAATACCTCCCTGGCAACTTACTATGCAAATCCAGTGCTGTGTTTGCTTTGCATTATTGAGAGAGTGAGCAGATTTTCTCAGCCTGGAATTTTGAATTTGTTTTATTTGTTCAAGCTCAAAACCCATGCTCCTCTCAGTCAAGGTGGCTGGCTCAGCGCGGTGTCCTTTTCCATGCCATGGGCCGATCCAAAACATTCGGGCTTTCACACTGTCGAATGGGAGTGACACCCTCCCTCTAGTTTATGGAAGGACCCTAGTGGAGGGCCAGCCATTTGCAGCTTTACTCCATTACTGGTGAGCAGAGGAGTAAGGGCTGAGGCATATTCATGACGACATAATATCCCCTCGGGTGATTTTCTTAAGGGTGATCAAGCCACAAGCAGGGAAGGGTCATCAGCCATTGGGCTTTTAGTGCTGGCTTTCAGCTGACTCGCAGCCCCTGGCAGTGAAGCAGGCTTCGGGGCCCAGTGGTGTAAAAGTTGCTTCTGCATCGCAGAATCCTGTTTCCAAAAGACGGGATGTCCACCTGGCCTAGACGTGGGTGGCCAATCCTACACTGAGGCTCCTAATGCTACCCCATTGCTTCAGCAAGGCTGAGTTCTCACTGCTTCGAAAGAACGTGTTCCATTGCTGAAATCAAATCAATCTTTTGCACAACTGTGACTCTTGTTTGTTCTGCAATGATATTCTCTTTTCTGTTGCAAAATGAGCAACCTTTCTAATTGGGGAGGGAGGGTCTTAGGATTTGCAAGCAAATCTTGCAGTCTGCAGGAGGCTGTTGCCGAATCTTGAACTTTTGGTTAAATGCCTCTAATCTGCATAGCAGGAGTGCTGGGATTGACAGAATGGAATAGCATCAAGTTCCCCAGAGGAGTCCACCCCTTTTCTTGCTCACTGGCACTTCTAGTCTCAATAACCCCCCCTGGGACGTTAATATGAGAAAGAATAAAAACCATTTACTTATAGCTATGAATACATCAAACAGCAAGCTAACCAACATGACTGCTTTCAGCAACAGACCTCGACAGACCAAAAGGGGGGAAAGCCCAGAAAAGTCTCTCCCAGCCAAAACTACTAAATGCAGCATGCAAGGTTGCAAAAGCTCCAATAGATGCCAGGTTAAGGAAGCCGGCTTTACCTTGACCAAGAAACAGAAACCGCTCTCCTGTTTTTTGGCATCAAGGGGGCAGACTCTCCCCCCCCCTTTTCTTCTTTCTAGGTCGGGAACCTTGGCCTTCTCTTCATGCTCCTCTTTTTCATCTACGCCGCCCTGGGAGTTGAGCTGTTTGGAAAGTTAGGTGAGTCCTTCTCCTTTCCTCTCTTCCGTTGTCCCCCCCCCCCTTCCACTGCCATGATCTTTGATCCAGGACCCTGCAGACGGTCCAGGAGAGAAAGCAGCCCAACCAGACACAAGCCAAGAGGAGAGGGAGACAGGGAGCCTGGAGCTAGAGATGGACAACAACTCCCATGGCCCACCGCTCTTCTTCCTTGTGCCTGCTAGGGTCCAGGGAGGTGCTGTGCAATAAATAAAGTCTGGAGGGAGAATGGAAGGTCTTTAAACCTTGCAAGGATTTGGGCGCTTTTATTTTATTTGTTCCTTCCTTCCTTCCACCCTCTGCCTCTTCCTAGACTGCAGTGAAGACAACCCCTGCGAAGGCCTGAGCCGGCACGCCACCTTCAACAATTTCGGCATGGCCTTCCTCACCCTCTTCCGGGTTTCGACCGGAGACAACTGGAACGGGATTATGAAGGTCAGACCCCTCCCCATTTGTTATCCCGCCTAGTTGTCTCCTGCATGAGAGAGAGAGAGAGAGAGAGAGACCACTTCCATTTCGGAAGGGCCAAGGCGGTGGGTCCGAATCTTCCGCGGGTTTTCTTTTTGTGCGAACTTGAGATGGGCCCAAACCACCAGTTTGGCGATTCGTGGCAATTCGTAATTAGAAGCAAGGAGAAAATGTTGCTCATTGCAACAGGAAAAAAAACTTTGCTCCTAATCCTTTTGATGCTTGTGTAAGGTAACTGACACACTCTAGTTGTATCCCAAAAAGCAGCTAGTTGCAAGTAACTCTTATTTTTGGAAATAATTTCCATGTTCTTCTATCACTCCCTCGAGACAGACACACAGAAAGGCCAAATATAGAGATGATGGTGTGGTTCCATAGCGGCGAAGGAGCTTGTAGAATGTCTCCTGTCCACCGGGAGCAAACTTTCTGCAGGGATGGGATTTTTAGATTTATTTATTTATTTATTTCTTACAAATCCAATGATTCTCTACTCTGAGGGTTCTACCTGATTTACCCTCCCACCTTGTTTGTTTATTTGTTGGGCTTCTCTGCTGCTCATCTGACTGTTCAAGCCACACGTTACAAACAGCAAATTGGAACTCACCTGGTTTGGGGGGGGGGGGTTTGAACAGGGAGCCTTTGAGATTCGTGGGTCATCCTGGGGCAGGAACAGGAAGCTAGGCAGAGCTGAGTCTCTCTCTCTCTCTCTCTCTCTCTCTCTCTTTATTTATTTTAATAAAATTTTAATTAAGAAGAAACAACTATGTACAGAACTACGGAAGCTGTATTTAACACAGAACGTCTTCCCATAAATTGGCATGAGTTGTTGTGGGGAGGGGGGGGATACTAAGAGAGTCAGTATAATATTTCAGTGATGAATAAATGGACTCAGGCCTGCGTGCCCTGGGTGAGCCACATCGTGTCTTTAAGGTTTAAGTAAATCAGGTAGAACTTCTGAAATGGGGAATTATGGGTAGCCCCCCCCCCAAAAAAAAACACCACCCTAGTCTTCTAAAATACTACTACCGATGAAGCTGTTTGGATGAACAGCGAAATGTTTCTCTCTCTCAAAAAGAAGTCCAGTAGCCATGACTCAACTTCCAGAACTACTAGCTCTTAATTGTCCATTTGAGACCAAGGCATTCCAAAATATATTACATTTGGTATTTTATATTGGATGCATAGATGCCCTAAGCCCATCTGATCTGGCCTGATTTTGGATGCTAAGCAGGGTTGGCCCTAGTTAGTACTTGGATGGGAGACCACCAGGGAATACCAGGTGCTGTAGGCGCCTGGAGTAGGAACTGGCAAGCCACTCCAGTATTCCTGCCAAGAAACACTCCATCGACATGGGGTCACAGAGAGTTGGTCACAACTGTAATGACACCACAATTGGATGCTACATGACGTAGTATAATGTAGTACTCTATAGTATAAAATATAGTATGATACTCCACTTATCTCCTAAGGCAGCTGCAGCACTCCTAGTCCATAAGAATAAATTGATGTTGAGAAAATCTGTTGTCATGTTCCTGTTTTTGTTGTTGTTTCTACCACAAGGGGAATTAGAGCGAAGCTATTAGAGTGTGATGGATTACAGCATTGACACCCTGTTCTTAAAAATACCCCGGGGATTTTGACCCTGTGAACTCCGGGGCAGCCAAGCGGAGTTGCTCTTTGTGGTGCAGGTAATGGGAGGATGTCCCCTCTGGTGACCGTGGCCTTTGCTCTCTTGACCTCCACCAGGACACCCTGCGGGAATGCCACCGGGACGACAAGCACTGCCTCAGCTACCTCCCCATCATCTCCCCTGTCTACTTCGTCACCTTTGTTCTCATCGCCCAGTTTGTCCTTGTCAACGTGGTGGTGGCCGTCCTGATGAAGCACCTGGAGGAGAGCAACAAGGAAGCAAAGGAGGATGCCGAGATGGATGCCGAGATCGAGCTGGAGATGTCCCGAGGGGTCAACACCCCCGTCCGAGGCCCCGAGGGGAGCCCGGCCCTCTCCAAGGCCGGGTCGCCCCTGCTGCTGAAGCACCAAATGCCGGTAAGATGATGATGATGATGATGATGATGATGATGGAAGAGGAGGAGGAGGAGAAGGAGGAGGAGGGTTCTAAGACGGAAGGAGGAAGGCTGCCCACGTAGGGGCTGACCCGTATTTGTGCGAGTCCACCCGGGTTCTCAAGCAGTTGCTCTCAAGTTTTATCGAGCCAGATGGAGCATGTATGTCCAGCTATCTTTGGTCTTCCCAAACCCACTGGGAACATTTGTGAGCTTGCATTCTGTTTTTGAGGGGCATTTCTGAGGGGACCTCTGTAGGTGGGTGTGTGGGCACGGGGGTGATGCATGATTAGCCGAGACGCTGTCCTGAGGAAGGGCCAGGAGCCACAAGGGCACGGTGGGCACACCCATCTCTCCTCCCTCCCTCCCTCCCTCGACAGTCTTCAAGTTAGGCCTTAGTCAGAAAGCCAGCAGGCAGCAGAGACTCTGTGGCTACTGGCTGCCCCTCAGCAGGCTACCCAACAAAGCAAGTCAGGCTACCAAGTGGCCCAAAGTATTTCAGACGGACCACTCGGCTACCCTGGCTTAACCCGGCTTGTTTCTTGGTCCCCTCCTCCTCCTCCACATTACGCCCTGGCACCACAAAGACCCACAAAGGGTGTCCGTTTGTGCATCATGGTGCACACACACCCTTTGCCCTCACTGCCCAAAAAACGGAGCATCCCCCACCAAGAACCCATGGAGAGGTGGCCCCTCGCTTTGGGGGTAGCTGCTTGGAGGTGCCTCCGTCCCTCCCGCTGACGCATGTCTCATATGTCTCCCTCGTTTTGTCCTCAAAGGCATCTCTGAGCTGTGAGAGCATCTCTCTTGCCATCCCCGACTTAGACCTGCTGGAGGGAGGGAAGGACCTGAGTATGGAGTTGGCGGCCTTCCGCTCTTCTCCTCACCGCCGTCTCCTGGTGCCCTCCCGCCAGGCCCCTGCCGGAGAGGCTGAGGTGACTGTACTGTACCCTGCTGTGGCTTCCACATTCTCTCGCCCGTTGTGCTTCCGTGGCTGCGTGGCTCAGCAGTAGCAGTAGTAATAGCAGTAGTAGTGGCAGTGTGAGCAGTATCTGTGTGGCTCCCTTTTGTGGTCCTTCTCTCTTCCGTGGTTTGTGTGGCTTGCCTGTCCTTGGCCTCCTCTTCCTTTACCACCCCACCCCAATGGTTCTGCACATCCCACAGGTGGGCTGCGGAGTGGACTCAGATGAAAATACCTGACTTGGAGGACCGTTTCCCTTCTTGTTTGGTGCAAATATAAGCCAAGGGGGTGCCCGCAGAGGCTGCAAGAAAAGGATAGGCTAGCTTTTGGGATTAAAGGACTGAGTGGGCAATTATGGGCACTTGTAGGCAGGGGGGCTTATCTCATAAATCTATAACCATTTAATACATCCATCCATGAGATATTCTTGAGCATCCAACCATTCTCGGTTTTGTGGCTGCCTGTTTTCCCCCCAAGAAGCATTCTAGAGGATTCTGTCTTCTTCCAATTTCCCAAAAAGAAGGATCAGATCCAGACAGAGATGGTGCACTTCTGACCTCTTTCCCCAGCAAAGGCTAGTGGCTTTGGGAACCAATAAAACTGGTGTAAAGCAAAGACTAAAACCCGGAAAGGATGTACTGCCCCGCTGACATGGGTGCCATCAGCTTGTAGTGCCTTTTCCTCTGAAGCCCCCTCAAGTTCTCTGACAAGGCATGGATCTCAGCAGGAAAACGTAGCCAACCAAGTCGAGAATACACCTACCAAACTACCTGTTGGGTCCACCTGACCTAAAGGATGTGTTGTGTGAATAGAGCACCATACCAAAGCCTCTGTGTGGTAGGGCAACTAAGCTTAGCCCACCATTGTGTCAAGCTCATTCTGCTTCCAGCCAAGCTGCGTTGCCACCTGTGTAACACCAAGCTAGTTGAGCGCTTCCTCCGAAAAAGAGTGGAGAACGGGGTCTCCAGAACAAGCCTCCTACCTGTTCTTCACCCTCACGCACTGTCCTCTTCTCTCTCACACTCACCTGCAGGAAGCTGCTTCTGGTGATGCCCAGAACCTTCTGGCCGTCCGCAAGATCTCGGTGGCCAGGATGCACTCTTTACCCAACGACAGCTACATGTTCCGCCCCGTGGTGCCCGCCAAAACCCCGTACCCACTTCACGAGGTGGAACTGGAAGCCTACTCGTTCAAGTCACCAAGAGGTAACAGGTGGTTTCGCAGAATCCTAGAACCATGGAGTGGGAAGGGGGCCATAATAAGGCCATCGAGTCAGGGCCGGACTCCAAATCAAAGCATATCGAACAGATGGCAGCCCAATTCCCTCTTGAAGGTCCCCAGAGTTGGAGACGGCACCGCCTCTCAAAGTCACGGGTGCAACCCATGGCAACAATTGGGAAGTTCTTCCAGACATTCAGCCTAACTTTGGCGTACTCCAGCTACAGGAAACCAGAGGTAGGCTAAATGCCAGGAAAAACTTCTTACTAGAGCGGTACAGTGGAACCTTGACTTACGTCATTAATCCATTCCAGTGGTCTAGACTTAAGTCAAACATGACTTAAGTCAAACGAACGTTTCCCATAGAAAGTAATGAGAAAGCGGATTAATCCATTCCAGATGATGAAAAAGACCCCCGAAAACAGCAATTTAACACAAATTTGACTGGGATAGGAGATTCCTTCTGGGGATGTAAATGAAATGTCTCTTCAAAGAGAGGAGGAGGCAGTGGAATTATAGTGCACAAGTTATATGCCTCCACTTTTTAATGTTCATAGCAACAATGTCTAACATTTAAGTTTTACTGATTTTTAACCTGACGTTCCAAGTTCCAAACAACTCTATGCTTACCATTAGAGTCCCACAACTGTACAGCTCCCCAACTAAAATGCTTCTATTGTGGACCGGAATTCTGCAGCCAGATTTTTTACAAGACTGAGCCGACTGTCTAACCAGCGAGGCCAGCCCCAAGCTCCCGGCCCTTCTTCTCCTCTGGCAGCAGCGGCGGCTTCGGTGAGGCCGAGGACCAGCTCCAGGTGCTCTGAGCTGGCCTCGCCGAAGCCGCCGCTGCCAGAGGAGAGGAAGAAGGCAGGAGCAGTTTGGAGGCGGCAGCCGCGATGCTGGGTTGTGGCTGCCGCCCGATTCCGGTGCCTTGTGCCAGGGCTCCGAGATGTAAGTCAAAGCCTGCGACTCAAGTCAAACAGGACCCTTCTTGCTGCAAGTCAAATATGATGCAAGTCAAGCAGTATGTAAGTCAAGGTTCCACTGTACAATGATAGGTCCCATGACCTTGGGAGGTGGCAAGAGTTCCCAGTGCTGGAGGCCATCAAGAGAAAACTGGGCCACCATCAGTCAGTTCTGCTTTGAGGCGGACCCTGAGTTAATACCCTGTCTTCACTCCGCTGTGGCTGTTTTAGTCATTGACGCCATCTTGGTTCAGAGAAGAGTCACCCAGATCATCTGGCAGGGTGGATGCTTGGCCCCAAAATCTCAACAAGAGTCCAAGGTTTAGTGGAGATCTGGACTCAGGTAGGGGATGTCCCAACCATTAATGGAAACAATGTCTTTTTCCAATTTCTCTCTTCCAGGTTCCATCAGCTCCGTCCGCTCCCAGCCGATGGGCATGTGCTCTTCCCTGAGGGTCCCGCGCGCAGCCTTCCGCCCCACGACCCCACCTCCTCACCATGAGGGTGGCAGCCCATGGAAGCTTCGCCCTCCACACCAAGCCCCACCATCTCCCTGTATCAACCGGCCGCTGTGTAGACAGGTGGGACTCCCACACGTTCAATGGCTCTGCACCCACCAAGAGAAAGGAACCCAATACCCAACGAGGTGGATGGGGCTGGCCTGGGTGGGTTCCTCTCTTCCATCAGCCCACTGTCCAAACTTCTCTCTTGTTCCCTACTCCGTTGGGTCATCCTCTCCTGGTGTCTGCCAAAAGTCCCTCAAGTAACCAGGAGAAAAAGAGAACATTCTCCGTCCACCCATCCCCAGACCTTAGCATCAGTTCCCATCATAAGGAAAAAGTTGGCCGCATTCAGCGCACACAACAGGGTAGGTGACCATGAGTCAGAATCAGAGCTCTTTGTTTTAAAAAAAATCTACAAATACAGCAAAAGACTCACTTGTGAACTGTGAGTTTTTAATACCTTTAATGATGCAAGAATCTTCTTCAAATAATTGGCTTCCAATATTTCTTTTCTGATGCATTAATTTATCATGCATCACCACATTACATTTTTGATTGCCACATCCATCACTCACACATACACACACACACACACATACCCAAAAAAAGAAAAAAAGAAACCCAACCCTCCCAACTTGTGAAAATTTCACAAATCAAACGAGTTTTCCCCCAGGGCAAACCCACAGGCTGGGCCCATGTCCAGGGTCTGAAGCTTCCGCTATGCACTGTGGCATCCATGGTCACTCCAGCGATACCAGAGGGGCAGATCGACCTCTCTCATGTTACCCTACTGTGGCCCCCGTAGGGTCATCCATCTGAGGGTGCTTTATGGCAAACCCAGGCATGAGTGGCTCAGGATGAAATGTTGCCGGGGGCCCTTCAGAAACCTGTGGAGGTATGCATCATGTGCTTTGTTTGTGCTCACTGCCCCAAATCGTGTATTCTTTTGTGTCCCTCTTGGTCCTGCAGGAGGCTGTCCAGAGCAATTCGCTGGAAGGTTGTGAGGCTGAGTCGAAGGACAATCCACAAACGGAGGCCTGCGAAAGCCCCCCACCCAAGGTGCTGTCTCAGAGTATCTTGGGGCCACCCCTCCTCCATCCGGCCCCCACGTCTCTGCCGGGGACACCCCCTCTGCCCTGTGCTTCCCCCCAGAAACCCGCCAGCGCCCACACCCACAAACCTGCCACCAGCCAGCACCACCTCACCGCCCGCCTGCCCAGCTGCAGCCCCCAGGCGGAGGGCTCGCACTTTGAGCCCTCCGACCTGGCTGATGAAGAGGTCAGCCACATCAACAGCTCTGCCAGGGGCTGGGGCCAGCGGCCGGAGGGTGGGGACCGGTCCGAGTCCTCCTTCCCGTCTCCTGCCCCGACCCCGGTCCCTGCCAAGGACGGCAGTGGCAGCAGCACCAGCCTGTGTGCCGGGGCCGGTAAAGAGAAAGACTTGAAGAAGTTCTACAGTGTGGACACCCGGGGCTTCTTGGCCAAGCCGACGTGGGCGGACGACCAGCGGCGGCACTCCATCGAGATCTGCCCTTCCGCTGACGACAGGGAGCGGAGCTCGGCCGAGGTGGAAGAGCCGAGGGCAAGGAATCCCCTCCACGTCTCATCCGAATCCGAGTACCTCCACGGGGTCCGGCGGAAGAAGAAAATGAGCCCGCCTTGCATTTCCATCGATCCTCCTATGGAGGAAGAGACCAATCCCTCGACACGTACCAAAGCCTCTGAGAACAGCCTGCTGAGGAGAAGGACCCCGTCGTGCGAGTCTACCGCGTACAGGGACTCCTTGGACCTCGCTGACAATCCGCCGGGGGAGCCGGCTCCGAAGGGGGAACGCCGGGCCCCGCTGCCCGCCTGCCGAGGCGAACACTTGACCATCCCCAATTTCCGCTTCGAACCGCTGGACCCTGCCGGCAGTGCCCCCAACCTCCTCTCGGAGAGCGGCCGGGCGGCCACGCTCCCTGCCGCTGCCGCCACCGACGGCCCTCCTTCCGCCTCCGACGGCGTGGCTCTGGAGCTCCCAAAGAGGGACCTTTGGAAATCAACCCAGGGCGACCCAGGGGAGCGGAGCCACGGGGAGATTCTCGGTGGGACGAGGAGCCCTTTGCGGAAGCACGAACTGGTCCCGGCGATCAGAGCGACAGAAGGGGGTGTGGATGAACCCGTATAGCTTCCGAAAGGGGTGGGGGGGGCAGGGGCAGGGGATGGGCAACCAGACATGACCGTAAGGGCTTTTCCACTAATGAGCAGCTCTGAAGTGGAGGAGATGGAGAGACAGAAAAAGATTGAACACACTCAACAACTCCGTGGCCGATGCAACGTATCCCAAAAACATGTCTGTCTCTCTCTCCATTCTCTTTCAGCGCCGTGAAGGTTTTATTGTTACTGTTGTTGTTTTAAAAAGAAGAAAAGGAAACTAAACAGGAGGTTGGTTTTAAAAGCAGCAACAAGGTTTCAGGGTAAAGAAATTAGATTCGTTTCCCCTTCACCACCACCACCTGCCCTTGTCTAAACAGCACATATACGGAGTAGATTTTCCGATATTTCTCTTTTCTTTCTCCACTCCTGCCCCGATTTGGCCTCGATCACATTGATTTGGGTTCCGGGGCCTTTATTTTATCTTTTTTTTTAAAGAAAAAAATAGGATTAAAAAAAAGCAACTTTTTTTGGACTTTGTGAAATGGCACCTTTTAATTATTGCACGGAACGTTGTGACAGGAAGCTCAAGTGCCCAGGAGAGGTGAGTTGCATATTGTCTGTATATCAGCAGCTATTATAAATAGAAAATAATGTATTTGAAAAACAAAAAACAAATTTTTTTAAAAAGAGGAAAACCTATAGACATAACACTCAGAAGAACCTCACACACTTTCACATTAAAACTTCATGATACACTTATTTTTTCTGGAGAACCGTGGACCTGATCCAGCTATCCTTAGATCAGGCATGTCCAAACTTCGGCCCTCCAGATGTTTTGGACCGCAACTCCCACAATCCTTTGCCATTGGCAATCGAAGCTTAGAATTCTGGGAGTTGTGGTCCAAAACATCAGGAGAGCCGAAGTTTGGACATGCCTGCCTTAGGTGCATCTAAGACTCTCAAAAGCCATGGGGTGCAACAAATGCCACTTGACGGGAGTGGGATGCAGAGAACGCCATGAGTTCCTTTTTCTGGAACCCACCAGGGGAGAGCAGCCCGTGGACTCAATATTCGTCCATGAGAGCATTCAAACAGTGACAAGGTGACAAGAGCACCACCGAGAAACAAGGTGTGAGCACGTCTGGGAAGATAGATGTGGGTCAAATACGCTGCAAGTCTCTCCGTGCAGCTTGTATTTGCAGCAGGAGGACTCTGTATCCACAGGATCAGGATCAGCTGCTTGACTGATCCATGCCTTGAAATTACTAAAGAGGTAAATAGAAAAATCCTAGACATGCGTATTTCTAAAGATGGTGCAATATTTTCCCATGTATAAGACTATGTTTTGGTCTAGGATTGTTAAGACTTAAAATTGAAGGGTCATCTTATACATGGAAGTAAGCAGGGAAGAAGAACCCCGCAGTTGCGGAACTGTAAATTTGGGTTTTAGACAGGAAAATCCGGCCGTCAGAGTTGGGCTTTAGAGCAGTCATGTCCAAACTTCTGCCCTCCAGATGTTTTGGACCACAACTCCCACAGTCCTTTGCCATTGAAAATACAGGCTTGGAAATCTGGGAGTTGTGGCCCACCTCCCATTAGGAGGGCCAAAGTTTGGACATGCCTGCTTTAGAGGAAGCCAGAGAACATGCTACGGATAGCATTCACAATTAAAACGGTGCTGGCTATAATCTGCATTTCCCAGCTTCCTTTGGGGGTTGGCTGGTTGGTATTGATCTCTCATGGATACAGACATCCTATAGTTTTACAACTTGAGGAAAATCTCCATGACGGAGATTAAAGAGAGAGAAAGAGAGGGAGGGAGGGAGGGATAAGTGTGAAATAAATTCCATCCTGGAGGAACTACAGAATGGGGGTGGGGCCCATGTAACCCAGATGGGAAGAAAGTGCAGGATCGGTGCTCGTCATCGCTGCTGCTGAGTTGGAGCGCATTCGAAAGAATCTGCAACCTAAGCCTGGTTGACTTCACTGGAAATTGCCAGCCAGCCCCAAAAAAGGACTAGGAGGGAAACTGCTGCCCCCACCCACCCACCCACCACCCCAGCCACATTCGGTCTTAAAGTAGCCGTAAAAACCAACCCCAGAAGGAGCCCAGTGTTCCTACCAGTGTAAGAGCTACTAACCTTATGCCCAGAGCCACAAGGACGGGGGATGGTTTCAGCCTGATTGAGTCCAAAGGAGCTCAGTCCCAGCTCAGCACATGGGGGTGGCTGTGGTGAATTGGACCTCACCCCTTGCCAGTAAACGTCCTTAAAGCATTCATCCTAACCATACTAAACTTAGCTGGATTAGGGACCATTTATCTCATCTATCCTATAACAGGTCCACTACCCCCCCTTTTTTTTTTACCCACCCACCCCCACCACAAATATCTGCTTTTCGACTGGATGGTGTCTCCTTAGATCCTAAGCAGAGGCTCTGTGGTGAAATTTACTGTTCTCTTCATTTTTGTTCCCATATATGCACCCACAACCACCCCGTTCGACACCTGCCACGTCTCCTCACCAGCTACCCTCCTCTCCTCCCGTCCCTTGCTTCAATTCTCTGATTTGATGTCCTTGCTCCCAGAGGAAAACCAAAACCACTCTTGAACTGTAGCCAGTGCAATAACAGTTAAGTTATTTGTGTCTTTTTCTTTATTAAAAAATTTTTTGCATATAATCAAGTGAGGAATGTCCTCCCGCCACCCCTGCCACCTCTGTTTTTCTTAATGGAATTCAGGTTAAATGTCGCAATAATCTGAACTTTTAAAGTGCACAATGAGGGCTGAAAAGTGAAGTACGATTTCTGAAGTTGACAGGGGGGAAGCAAAACAAGGGGGGGATCAAATAAATAGTAAATTATTTAAGGACTGCTCCTTTCTTCTTCTTCTTGTTGTTGTTGTTGTTGTTGTTGTTGTTGTTGTTGTTGTACTTGGGGAGGAAATTAATCACCTGTCGCTATGACAGGACAGTTTCTGAGGAGAAAGATGGAAGGGACAATACACACCCCTTCGCAGTGTCCCACTAGGAGGAGGGCAAAACCAGGTGGGGAGGAGGGTGGCCCGGCTAGTACCTGTGTCGTCAACAACACGTCTCCGTCTACACAGGACTCTCTGGAGTGATCCCAAATTGTTTACAGGATTTTTCTAGAAAAGGTCTACAAGGCACGGAGACCTTTTAAAAGAATATTTAGACTGCTTGTTAGAAGCACTAGGGCAGGCATGTCCAAACTTCGGCCCTCCTGATGTTTTGGGCCACAACTCCTAGATTGCCAGTGGCAAAGGACTGTAGGAGTTGTGGTCCAAAACATCTGGAGGGCCAAAGTTTGGGCATGCCTGGACTAGAGCAAGCAAAAAAGACTCAAGCCAACAATGCCACAGGCAACACAAGGTGAGTGGAAAACAGAACCTGGGGCAAGTGATTAAGTCTATCATGGGCCTACTAGCCCCTTAGAAAATAAAAATAAAAGCAGACCATTATTTATCTCTTTAAGGCATCACTACCCCATTAATCCAACACAGGGAGCAAGGCAAACACAGTGGTGATACACCCTTCTTCCAAAAACTCTCACCACCACCACAATCTAGTGAGGTGCACAGTCGAGCGAGCAGAGGTCAGAATTTTCACCTTCTCATTTCTGTCCCAATGTTTTAAGACCAGATTTCCAAAACCAAATGCCTTCTAGGCATGCCGGGTTACAACTCCTCTCATCCTGGCGCTTGGAAGGAGAACGGAACCCTTTTTTTTTTTTACCCCTTCCAACATTTTCTCCCTAGCTAAAATTATTTCCCTCTCCAAAATTCAGCTTAACCCCAAAAGCCAAAACATAAGCGATTGGACAATGGATGCCGTCTCTGGCATAAACACGGAAACAACGCAGGGGGAATTAACCAATACTGTATTAAATATCAGCGCCCCAGTGCAAACCCGGCTGGAGATAACAAGACACATTTTAGAGGCCAAGGGGATTGGGTTAGCGAAATTGCGCATACCGAGATGAGAACTGCTATGGGATGGTGGAGTCCAGCCGCTCTTAAGGACTTTGGCTCCACAATCAGAGGCCTCGACCACTAAGGGAAATGATTTATTTCAGTGGGTTTGGCATTGGGTAGGGGCAGCATGTTTCTGCGAGGTCAAGACAAATGCAGTGACATTTCAAATCAGATGCTACAAGTTGAACTGCCGAGAAGCCAGGAAGAAAGATATCGATCTGGTGTCCCTGGAAATACCTCCCCTCAAAGAGGAAGGGAGAACAGACGCAGGATCCCTGGAGATTTTGGTCTTACTAGATACTTTCTTCCTTTGTTTTTTATTCAAAATCTACAGTGCATGGGCTTCTAAAGCACCTCTACTCCAACCGCTAGCACCTCAGAAACTTACAGTGATAACTTGCTCCTGATTCTTAGGAACTCCTCAGCAGTAGCTCTGCTTGGGAAAACACCCAGAAGAAATTAGTATGGTAGAAGGTTTTTTTTTTAATTTGCACAGGAAGTAGTCTCAAAGCCTCCTTTCTCTCTGCTGCTCTGCAAAAAAGAAATTGTAAGCTGCTGGGAGCAGGTATTTAAAGGTAAAACTCCACCCCCCTGGGATCTATTGGGACCAAGCGAGGTGGCAGAAGGAATCCTCTTAGGGTCAAAGCACCAGGACTTTCTTACCATTGAGGAGCACGACACCATCGGCTGCTGATGGCTGACGAACCCTAAACTGGAACACTTTGCACACCAAATTCCCGTTTCCAGAGGCCCTCTCTGAGAGGAACAGAAAAAGCTTCCAAAGATCCGCAGCCATTAAGCCACGTCCCCTGTGCTAAAAGCTTTAATGGGGCCGGTTATAGATATCAAGACACTTCCATTATTTATCTTTAAAAGGCTGTGCCAAGATCAAAGCCCTCGCTACCCATTCAGGCAGCCTCTTCTCCTCTTGGGATGATGACGGATGATGAAAAGCTGCTTTTTGCCAAATGAGGGCTGCACCCAAGTGACTGTGAGGCTGGGCAGGCATGGCTGGGTGTGTGCTTGCGTTTTCCACCTGACTCCAAAACGGGGCATTGGGGAATGAATTTCAAATCAACGCCAATAGGTACAAAACCTCAAAGTGTTCACCATTTTTGCCCCAAAACTCCACCACCACCACCACCACCACCCCGGTTGGCAACATACTGTATATACTCAAATACAAGCCTAGTTTTTCAGCCCTAATTTTGGACTGAAAAAAGGGGCCTTTGACTTATATATTCGGGTCAATACTGTTAGCCACTGAGGCAAGTGCTTGGCTCGGTGGCTAAAAGTCATTTTAAACATCACACACTGCTCCCCCAGCTCACAAAGGAAGAGCTGCCAGGCCCTGCTGCATTTCCCACCCTAGACTTATACTCGAGTCAATAAGTTTCCCCAGTTTGGGGGGTTAAATTAGGGGCCTTGACTTATACTCGGGTCGACTTATACTCGAGTATATACAGGTAAGTTGTTCTCTAAGGGCCTTTTTACACGACCCCTAAGATCCGCTGGTCCCTTAAATTCGGACCAGAGATCTTGAGGGTTCGTTGCTGTTCCTCCGTCCCCACCCGCTCCGCACTTCTTTGTTCTGTCTGCGTGAGGGGATGGAGGGGGAAAAAAGCCTTAGACAGAGACAAAAGAATGCATTCTTACCTCCGGTGCCGGTGGAGGTTGCTCTGACCTCCGTTTACTTCCTGGTTCCTCTTTAAGGGGCGGAGGCAAAAGAAAAACAACAGAAAGAAGCGAGGAGAGCTCAGGCACTCTCCGCATCAAATATTTTTCACCATCAAAAAGCAGGTACAAGAAAAGTGCGCTGGGTCGCGCTAAAGTGGGCGGGGTCGCACCTAATTGTCTGCAAACTCCGGAGCTGGTGGGTAAACATTTTTAAGGTCCGGAGCTTGCAGCCATTTGTGGCAGAGCTTAGGGGTCGTGTATAAACGCCCAAAAAAGGCAGTCACAGGACAAGACTGCCCCTTGGTCCCAACCGGTGGAGCTGCCCATTAGAGAGTGTTAGAATTGTCATGTAAAGTACCCCATCACTTGGTATCAGCTCGAACATACTCACCGATTCAGAGGGATTGGCCTAAATGTCAAATTCTCCTTCAACTGGTTGAGTACAAGTGCCCTGCTGTAAGAACATCTGGATGAAAGCAGGCTGGGTGCAGCAGGCCAACGCTGAGCTTGTGACTATTAAACTATTAAAAAGGCCTGGTCCTGAATATGGACCTTCCAGGGCTTCAATCCAGGCCTCTTGGCTTTCCCCCGACTCCTCTCAGCACATCACTCTCACTGGGGTGCCTTCCGAGCACCCCTAGGAATTTCCTTCCAGTTCTAAAAAGGTCAAGATGCATCCCTTAAGACACCTGGTAGGAAGACCTTTCAGTACAGCTTCTCTCTCCCCCCCCCCCCCCCCCCTCTCCTGGGACATGCAAAGGGCTCTCTTTCCTCCAGCTCCCAGGCTCTGCAGCTGGGGGTGGTGGTGTTGGAAACTAGGCAAGTCCAAAACAGATGGAACTGGATGTTCTAGCACAACCAGTGGAGGTCCTTTGGCCACGGCGGAGCTGCCCTTGTCAGAGAGCTGGGCCAGTGATGAAAGGCAGCCTGGGCAGGATGCTGCTGTCGCCGCCTCTCCAATGAGATGGCCAGAACTCAGACTGGCCAGCTTGGCCACCCATGCCAAGGAAAGCTGAGCTTTCAAATCTCCCTTCATCCTTGTGGGCGAAGGACAGAAGAGGAAATCAGAGAGAGAGAGAGAGAGAGAGAGAGAGAGAGAGAGAGAGAGAGAGAGAGAGAGAGAGAGAGAGGAAGGAAGGAAGGAAGGAAGGAAGGGAGGAAGGAAGGATGGATGGATGGATGGATGGATGGATGGATGGATGGATGGATGGATGGGAGGAGATGAAGGGAGGAATCCACCCAATCAGGCCAGATATGTATCAAAGCCCCACCCCCTCTTATGTGCAAACAGCAGGCTAAAAATAAAGTTTCAGCATCACACACAGACACCACAACATCAACATTAGGGTGGGTTGTTTTGTTGGTTCAGATGTCCTTAATTTGGTCTGGCATGGGGTGGGGAGGGTGGGGGTACTCCAGCTAGCAAGAAATGACTTCTCTAAAGCCAAAGCAGAGACTGACACAAGAGGGTGCCTGCTGTATCTCTGTCAGATTTACCCATTTGGCCCCCGTCACCTTTGGGTCGGCTCCCCCAAGGGCCGATGCCAGCCTGCCTCATCTCACTGCCCTGCTCCCTTTGCAGGCAAACAACAGAATGACCAGCTTCCAGGGGAGGGTAAGTGTCGTGCCTCTCGGCCTAGGACCCTGTCCTGACGACTCCAATCGAGACAACCACGCAGCCTCCCCAACAGTGGGGCAGGCTTTGCAGCCTGGATCGCCTGTGACCAGATCCAAGCAGCTCTACACCATACAACAGGACAAGGCAGTGAGACCGTATGGCAAGGGTGCGGCAGGCTGAGTCCCTGAAAGGGGCGCACACACTCCTTCACTTTAGAGCTGGGCAACATGCCTCAAGCACCCAGAGGGAAGGCTATGGGTGACTTCCCTGCCTTACGACCCTGCAAGGAGAGACGCCATTCTTCCGTTGCACGCCTGGACTCTTGTTACGCCTCCTCTGCCTGCGTCCTTTTCTCGAGGACTAATTAATTGCATGTCCCCGAAGAACAAACAGCAGGGGCTGCATCCACCCTGTCAGATGCCTTTGCCTGTGATGCCAGGATGAGCCCTTCATTAACAGCCAAGGACAGACAGGCGGCCTGTGCCGTGTCCAGATCCAATTGTTCCAAATAGGGGCCAAGAGTTCAGGCACCAACAAATGGGCCCTTCCGTTTTCCTTTTTCAACGCTCAGAGAAGTAGGATTGATAACAACCCCATACTCTTCCCAGAAAGGCATTTGATTTATTGCTCCTACGCCCAGCATTAACAGGGCTGAGAGAGACCCAGAAACAGGTAGTGTGTTCCACGTTGACCAAGGAAAATAGCAAAGTGCTGCTGGACCCTACAACAGGCACAGCGGGCTAAAATTCACAGAAGCTGGGAATGCAACTCCCTCAGCAGGTAACCTTTTTTGGCAAGACTTTCCAGATTCTATTCCGTGCTTCGCAAGGAGGGAATAATCAGTAATTTTGAACCATGAACCATATACACACACACACACACACACACACACACACACACACACACACACACACACACACACACACACACACACACACACACACACACACACACTTTTCTCACGCCTTTCTCCTTAAAAGGAACCAAGGCGACATACATCATTACACAGATCATTAATTAATATATCGAGACATGATAGAGGGGCACTCTGCCAGTCAAAAGGCAGCTCACAATTCTGAGGAATGTTATCACGGAAATAATCCTTAGTGCATAGCAGTTGTCTTTCCTGCAATGATAACAGGGAGACATCTAGTGGTAAGAGAAAAACCCAATTACTTCGAAAAGCAATGAAGGGAACTGTTCGTACTACCCCCTTAAGGCTTGTTAGTTTAACAGTACAGTGGAACCTTGACTTACGTCATTAATCCGTTCCGTGGTCTAGACTTAAGTCAAACATGACTTAAGTCAAATGAATGTTTCCCATAGAAAGTAATGGGAAAGCGGATTAATCCGTTCCAGATGATGAAAAAGACCCCCGAAAACAGCAATTTAACACAAATTTGACCGGGATAGGAGATTCCTTCTGGGGATGTAAATGAAATGTCTCTTCAAAGAGAGGAGGAGGCAGTGGAATTATAGTCCACAAGTTATATGCCTCCACTTTTTAATGTTCATAGCAACAATGTCTAACATTTAAGTTTTACTGATTTTTAACCTGACGTTCCAAGTTCCAAACAACTCTATGCTTACCATTAGAGTCCCACAACTGTACAGCTCCCCAACTAAAATGTTTCTATTGTGGACCAGAATTCTGCAGCCAGATTTTTTACAAGCCTGAGCCGACTGTCTAACCAGCGAGGCCAGCCCCGAGCTCCCAGCCCTTCTTCTCCTCCGGCAGCAGCGGCGGCTTCGGTGAGGCCGAGGACCAGCTCCAGGTGCTCTGAGCTGGCCTCACCGAAGCCGCCGCTGCCGGAGGAGAGGAAGAAGGCAGGAGCAGTTTGGAGGCAGCAGCCGCAATGCTGGGTTGTGGCTGCCGCCCAATTCCGGTGCCTTGTGCCGGGGCTCCGAGATGTAAGTCAAAGCCTGCAACTCAAGTCAAACAGGCCCCTTCTTGCTGCAAGTCAAATATGCTGCAAGTCAAGCAGTATGTAAGTCAAGGTTCCACTGTATCATATTCTTGCTATTCTTGTTAATTAAGATGGCACAGTTATGTTGCAATGTGCTTTTGTTAATATTTGTTAGCTAAAAGTACAGTAGTATGATATTGACTTTTTTCCTCAACTAAAATGTGCCAAGCTTTTCGGGGGGAGAGGGGCACCAGCTTTTCCAGTACATTACAGAACATCCTTGCAACAATAATATAATTATCATAACAGGAATAGGACAGTTTGTCATTGTGGTTCTGGTTATGTGCTGGAAAGTTGCTTCCAATTTGGAGCTATCCTATGACTAGTTCCAGATTATCCTGCCATCAACAGCTCTCCTCAGGTCTTGCACACGCAAAGCTGTGGCTTCCTCTACAATTCGTCCATCACACATTCGGCTTTCCCCCTCTTCTCCTGCTGCTTTCCACTTTCCCCAGCATTATAAGCGCTTACAAAAGCAATCAGGGGAAAGGCCTTCCTCCCAGGCTCATCTATTCCATCTCTTCTTTTCTTCTATCAATTCCAAAACCGGCCACCTTACCCCCCCCCCAATTTATTGATTGCATTTTACTTCTAGGTCACATTCCTTCCAGGGAAGGGACTCCAGGGCAGCTCACAACAAACCATTACACAAGATGCCAAAGGAAGAATGCAATTGTGGGATGACTTTAAAGAGCAACTAAGTATATAATAATATCAAAGCAGGCAGTTGAAACAGTTTCAAAGACTTTAAAAACACAAACAAAAGCGGCAACATCCCAAAGTCCTTTCAAGTTCCTGGTATATAAATGGGAACAATGTTTCTTTCGCAGCAAACAAGCCTGCCTCGACCTTCTCTCTCCAGAACAAATAAAACAAATTAATCAAAATAAATAGACACTCTTTTTTTTCTCCCGTCCACGCCCATGAGGTCCAGGAGCCAATAAAAGGAAAGGAGGAAAAAAACAAGCAAAAGGTTTGTTTTCTGCTGCTTACCTGGAGACGAAAAGCTGCAGCTGAACCAAAGGCAGGCAGGCCGACAACACACGCAGGTGCAGGTGCAGGTGCAGGTGCCAAGCAATCCGCGGGGAAGGTGGGAGGTCACTTTGGACTACAACTCCCAGGATTCCCCAGGGGAATTCTGGAACTTGTCGTCTAAAACCGCAAATCTACTATGCATGCATGCCTGCAACCACACAGCTAGTATGCACATGTGTAACTATATGAACACGCGCGCACGCCCACATATACTGTATACTGATGCACACCCACATATTTTATGCAGAATCATATAGCATGTGGGTTGCGTGCTCGGAAGTTCACGCAGAGAGGTGCTACACGCGCAGATTTACCCACCCGGCCCCTGGGCTCGCGAGTTACCCCTTTGAACTACGGCTCCCAAAACCTGCCGCCCAGCCCGTCCCCGGACTGCGCCTCGATTGCGGGCGGGGGAATTCTGGGAGTCGTAGTCCCAGAAGGGCCCTCCAGCCCCGCCTCCTCTTCTCCGCCAGGCAGCCCTCGAAGCCCGGCCCCTTTCGCCTCGCGAGAAAAGCGCCCCGTCCTGGAGGAAGTTTGTCCGCCGCGGCGCCCACTCCTCCTCCGTTGCCAAGGCGGGCGGAAGGAGCGCGGCCCTTAGCAACGGGCTTTTCGCCTCGCGTCTTTTTTTCGATGGCGGCGGCGGCGGCGGCGGCTCTCCTTCCAACCCCACCGTCTTCCTCCTGATGGTCAACGGGCAGATCGAGAGCGCGCAGGTGAGGAAGCGCCGGGCCGGCCTCGGACAGAAACGTACTATTCACTCTCCCCCCCCCTTTAGGTGCCATGGTCTCGCCCGCTCGGCTGTCTCTCCCTCGCCTTGGGCGCTACCAAACCCCAACGGAGGGGTAGCCCCCACCCTTCCCTTTCGCCGAATGCTCCCCCCCTCTTCCGGACACAGGCAGATACCTAACAGGTGCAGCTTTTTGCCGCAGTTAACGATTTATATATGGAGGGGAGGGGAGGGGGGGCGGCTTTCGAGCTGCCTGGAATTAGCCGGTTAAGGACACCTTGCTTGGTTGGACTACAACGCCCAGCATCCCCTCCCAGGCACCTTGGCCAAGGCAAAGAGAAAGAGAATGGGGTATTTGATTTGTCTATTTATTATTATTATTATTATTATTGTTATTATTATTATTATTATTATTATTAGTATTATTATTATTATTATTATTATTATTATTATTATTAGTATTATTATAGTATTATTGTCATCATCAGTAATAATACATTTAGAACTACAATAGTTTTAAAGCATGCATTTTCTTTCCAGTTCCCAGAGTTCAATGACCTGTATTGCAAGTACTGCTTTGTGTACGGTTATGACTGGGCTCCCACTTCGGTATGTCTTTCTTTTAATTTTTTTAATTTAAATTGAAACAAAAGGAAAACTATCAAGAAACAAGAAAAAAACATACCTAAAATCCATCTCTCCCAACTCCTCCCTCTATTGACTGTTTGACATAAGATACTTTTACCCCACTATTCTCCTTAAAAGGACCTATGGCAGCTTACAACAATTAAAAGGCAACATTCAAGCGAACAACAGTAAGTACACAAATACTAATAAAACAAATGCCACACTGGGAAAAAAGCAAGCAAGAGGGCATTCAAAGGAGCAAGGCACAACAATCGAATGTTTTTTAAAAAAATCCCAGTCAGGCTGCCAGTCACTCAGGGAAAGCCTGCCAGAGGAGAAAGGTCTTTGCCTGCTTGTGGAAGGACAGCAGAGATGGGGCCAGCCGGGCCTCCAGTGGGAGGGAGTTCCAGAGGCCTGGAGCCACCACAGAGAAGGCTCTCTCCCATGTCCCCCACCAAATGTACCCCCGAGGGTGTCGGGACCGAGAGAAAAGCCTCCCCACCCCACCCCACCCCACCCCACCCCACCCCGACCCGAGGATCTTAATATCCAGGCAGGTTTATAAAAGGGAGACACACTCATTGACATAACTTGGGCCCAATCTATTTGAGACTTGAGACTTAGAACCGACACCTTTACATAGGTTAGTAGAACCATCCTCTCATGACCAAGTCCATGGTTACTTACAGGATGCTGTGATACTGTATATACCCAGTGGCTGGCTCGCATCAGCGTTTTCCTGCCTGTATTTGACATCCCAGGGGAAGGGAGGTTGACTTTCAAAAAAGCTGAAGCAGAACACCTATATCCAGAGATGGGAATTTGATATTCATGAACCAAATGCACATCATTTCCAGGCTTGGCTTGTGGGACTGAGAGGCTTGATCAGAAAAAAATATTGGCCTTACTACACTCCCAGTCTCATCTCTCTCTCTCTTTTTTTTTTTTCAGGGCTTGGAAGAAGGGATCTCACAGATCACCTCTAAGAACAGAGATTCTCAGCAAGAGCTGGTGTGGAATTTCCCCATTGACATCACATTCAAAAGCACCAACCCTTTTGGCTGTAAGCAAAACTTGGCAACGAGGTGTACCTTTGGGATAAAGCTCCTGTTTTCAATGCTAAATGCTGCGTGTTCAATCCAAAGTACCTTCATGTGGGGTTAGAGGAGAATGCTACGCAAAAATCCTTGAGACCGCTATTGCAGTTTTCCACATTAATAAGCAGTGGAGACTCAAAACGCTTTTGAATGTCCAAACACATTTGGATGTACTGGGTTTAGATACTTTATTACATCCATTGGTTTGGGTTTCTACCTTATCAATCTTCAAAAAAATCAAACCCTTGCAAATGTACTGTATATTGCAGCATGTTTTAATGTGGTTTTTAAACTGGCCTTCCAGTTCTTTACAGCCACTACATAAGGACTAGTTACAATGTATTTTTTTTTTACTTTCTTCTGTATGAACAGTGCTGGACTAGTTGTTAAACCGATGACTTGACTACGTAGAAGTTAGGGCCCTGTGTTTTTTTGTTCTTACAGATCCTCCTGCTCTAGTCATCATGCAGATCCCTTTGCACCCAGTCTTCTTCTGCAGCACTTGCTCTGCTACTCCTCTTTATGGGCAAAGGAGAAGCGACAACCGGCCTTGAATCTGGTTTACACATCCTTGAATCTGTATTTTGCTGATCTGCCATGACTTACTGGAAATCCATAGAATGGGCTAAGGGTTGGCCTCTTTGCTTCTGGTAGGGCTCTGCAGAGGCCCTTCCCAGCGTCGCCCCTTCAAAGTCCCTGTGAGTGGAGGGCCTCACCCAGCAGGCACCTCTCATCAAAAGTGGTCTCAGAACTGCTTGCCAAAAGGGTGCAAAACACAAAGTGTTAACATTTGTGTTTCATTCATCATTAAGCCTCAAGATGTGGTGGACATGTTATTTCTCAACACAGAGACCTTTTATTGCACACCATGTTTATAAAACACAAAATGAAAGAAACGATTGGGGGGAAATAGACAAGAATAAGAATGAATTTTAGACCATAAGACTGGCCCACCGTTTGCAAGGGCAACTCTCACACTGCTAGCCAGCCTAAAACTGTCTTCTGTGCTCCCAGGGAAATGACCTGGTCCTTCTTTCAGCTTCTTGGTGTTTTCTTCCTCCACAGGGCCACAGATCGTCATAAGCGTGTATGGCCCTGACCTTTTCGGGAACGATGTGGTGAGAGGATACGGAGCCGTTCATATCCCTTTTACACCAGGGAGGTGAGATGATTGCCGGGGTCGTTTCTTTTCAGTGGACAGATGCAGAACTCGGCTGATATGCTCCCAAGAATTGGCCTCCCAGAAAGAAAAGTCAGTGGCCGTGATGGGCAGAGAGCCAAGGAATGTGTGCTGGAAGCATGGAGGTGTCAATGGTGCATAAACTGCCATTATCCTAAAGGACAGTCTACACAATCTGGTGGTATACATCTGCGGGATCCATCTGCTTTCACCAGAACTGGCAAGCTGCCACCCCCCACCCCATCCCAATCTTTCAGGATGCAAAGTTGAGATTTAATCATTTAGTTATAAGTGTAGACATTCACCTATCTTTTAGTTATAAGTGTAGACATTCACCTATCTTTAATCAAAGATTCTGGCAGATCATTGAAAATATTTATTTGCTACTGTAGTTATTAATTTGTATAACAATCAACATTCTTGTTGATTCCCATGTTGAGTCCCTTGGTGTTTTTCTGGCAAATGGGATGTGAGGTTCGGATGAGGAAAGCACACACCTTCTCAGAATTCTCAGTGGTCTGAAGAATATATTGGTGGAAATTCTCAGTCGTCAAAACAGCTTTTTCAGTCTGAAGGGTAGTGCCACTGATGACAGTGGTATAAAAATCCAATGAATGAATGAATGAATGAAATCAAGCTCTCAAATAGAGGCTCTCTGCATTCTGTTTCAGGCACAAAAGGACCATCCCCATGTTTGTTCCAGAATCAACATCCAAGCTGCAGAAGTTTACAAGGTGATGAAAACAACTCTTTGGGGCAAGTCTTTAAACTCCAGCCTGTTCAGTTAAACCTGTTGAGTTCACGATGGGTTGTGGTTGAATCCAACTAGGCCTACAGCCACTTCAGATCAGATGCTCAGCCTCACCTGCCAGGGTGAACAGGGTTGGCTTTTTAATTTAGCAGCTAAGCTAGGCGATCCAGGACTTGGTAATTGTCCATTTGTGGACTGCAGCTCGAGGAATCCCTTAAACGGCAGGACTGCTATGGGACTTTGGGAGGTGGAGTACCAACCAGTAACTTTTCCAAATCCTGGCAGGCCATATAAGGTTGAATGTGTAGGAGTGGCAGAAAAAAGGCACAGGTAGAAAAATAAATAAATGTTGTCTGTGGTGGTTTTAAATTATCTTCAGCAGAATTCAATACTAAAACTGGGATTTTATTATTATTTTTTGCTACATCTTTTAGACATTTTAAAAAAGCTGCCTCAGAACCCAGCTTGGGTAAAAGATAATAAGTTAAAATCAAGCGTGAGTCATGCATTGGGGTTTTCGGGCTGTCTGGGAAGATGATGGGCAAATCCTTTCAGGAAAGCAGGGGGATCTGGCTCTAGCTTTCTGCCTCCGTAACTTTCATTTGCTTTCCTCCCAGCTGGTTCACAGGGAGACGCCCAGAATTTGTAGATCCCAGAGTGGTCGCACAAGGGGAAGGCCGTGAAGGTAAATACTTGCTGGAGGGGGGGGGGCAATCCTTGTGGTGGATTGTGCCATGACAAGGTGGCATTGGTGGAGGAAGAGCTAGTGGTGGGTGGGGTGGGGTGAGGAGAGCAGGGCCTCCAAAAAGGAGCAGCAAAGGCAGAAGAAGATAGCCGCGCTGCCGAAATTCAGAAAGGGTCCCTCCTTCTACAAGAACAGTGGCTCACATTGCGCTCTGCACATGCCGATGAGACATCACCTCAGTTCTGAGGTTAACAGCCTTAGTTATAGAACCTCTTCTTTTTTTTGGGGGGGGGAGAACTTGCTATAGGATTAGTGGCTTAGGCATCTGGCTGCAGAGCGAGAGGTCGGGAGTTCAATTCCCCTGCTGGGCCACCGGTGTGGCCCTGGGCAAGCTGCAGATCCAAGGGCAGCCCATAGAAGCCGGGAAGGGTAAGCCACTTGGGAGTGCCTTCTCTCTAGAAAACCTTTCCTTCTTGGGGAGCCCGAGCTGTGTCCTCCTTACCCGTCCGTGGCTGGGTTATCTTCTTCTAGTGACCAGGGTCCGCTCCCAGGGTTTCGTCACCCTCTCCTTCAATGTGGTGACCAAAGACATGAAGAAGCTTGGCTACGATACGAGTCCCGGAAACGTCTCCAGCCCATCGCTAACCTCGGTGACAGAGGGCCTTCCTAAATATTGAGCCTGAGGCTGAACTCTCACTGAAAGGATGGCCAAGTACCAGAACGGGAAATGCGCCAAGCACTTGCTGCCTTGTGATGGAAGGGTGCGGCTGTGGCCGCCCAGCTCCAGGGTCCATCCAGGTGCTCCTTCACTGAGCGGCCCGGACACAAAGTCAGTGGGGCACCAAGGGCCACGGCAGGGCACAGGGTGGTGGTTGAAATTGAACTCTTGCCCAGTCCAGCACATGGTTGCTTTTTGAATGTGGAAGCTGCAATCAGCATCTCCCCTGCCCCGAAACTGGTGCTGTATAAACAACTTCTAAATAATCTAGGCTACGTAGGAGATTCAAACGCTGTTTAAATGTAATCTCTTGTTTGCTGTTTTGTACAGTTTTCTAAATAAAATATTTTACCACATATTAATGAAGCAGGCCTCTTTAGGGTACCAAGATTTGTTCTGGGTTTTTCCCCCAAAGAATGTAGGTGGAGCAGGAGTGCCGCTGTGCCTGGCAAAATCATTTTTGAGAGCAAATGCTGTCAGCAGGTTCAATAAGCATGCTTGCGCCTTCTGAAAAACAGTGGGCATCTAAGCTGTTCACCAAGGCACAAACCTTCACAGATGCAGAGAGAGAGAAACCCTGTTAAATCTGAAACTGAGTTCCCACACCTTCCTCTTTGGAATCTGGTCTTAATTTAGATGTCCCGGTAGGGGGAGCCAACGCTCTCTGGAAAAACCAAATGTCCTTCACACAGAACTCTCTAATTTGAGCCCCTGGCAATGTCTCTTAGCAGCCAGGAGCACTGCGGCTAAGCACTAGGTAATATAACTTTAATTCAATCTGGTTCCAACTGGCAAACCTAGTGGACTTACCAAATTTTTTTACACCAAACCCAGAATGAAGTACATGGGCCCTTTGTATCAACCCTCCCCCACCACCACCACCAGCCAGGCCAAAAGGGATTTGTGTGTCTCGTGGTGCCAAATGGAGCTGGGTAAGGGAGGAGGGGGGTGGTATATGACCCATGTTTCTTTGTTTGAAGAACGGGGGTGTGACTTAAGAAACAGCCTTTTACAACTGCCCTGCTTGCCTCCAACAAGAATCCTGTCCTGCTGGCTACAGCAACATCTAGCCATGAATTTTAAGATCATCTAAATAAGGACTTTAAAAGTAACCTCCTGGTGAAGAACATCTTTCACCATGTCTGAACTTCTGGGACCTGCTTTGAAGAAGGGTGATGGACTGCACTCTAAAGCTTGCAATGTTCCTTTTTTAGTTTTAATAGTGGCCTATGAAGGTATCCCCTGTAACGTATTTTTGTAATTGTAATTGTGGAAAAACCAAATAACCTTCACACAGAACTCTCTAATTTGAGCCCCTGGCAATGCCAGGAGCACTGCGACCCAGAACAGCAGCCAGTCCCCTTCGCCAGACAGTGGCAGCCACCCCGTGAAAGGTTGGGAAGATTTGCAAGCTGCCCTTTGAGTTTATGGGGCAGAGAAGATGCTGGGGGTGGACTCCAGCTGACTGTTTCCCCAAGACCTCTGCATGTGGTAGCAAACAGCAGATCGCTAAGAGAGACGCGGCCAAGCAGCCTTGCTCAGTGGAAGCACTCGCGTCCATCCGTGACCAGACTCCAACAAGAATGTGAGGCTCCTCTAGCGCCAGCCTGCACTAAGCCACGGAAACTTCTGCAAGCTGCAAGGAAGGAGAAAGAGGGTGAATGCGCCCCAAGGAGGTGGGAAATCTTCGGGTGGAGCCTTATTTTGAAGCCTAAGCCAAAGCAGAATTGCGGAAGGGTCTTCTGCTAAAGAACAGACACTGCTGGAGGTTTTAATTTCCTCTCTGTGTGTCAACCAGATGCCAAGTGCGGCACCTTGCTTCCTGTTCGCTCGCATTTCAGTTGCAGCTTATCGTGTTGACCTTTTCAGGAAACTCCAGCTGGCTGAGCCGGGCTGGTTGCCAAGAGAAGGATGGAGAGGAACTGCTACAGGTTTCAGCACCCTGACAGTGATTCATGCCAAGGGCATTTTGTCCTCCCCCCCCCAAACAGCGCCAGCCCCCAAAATGGCAAGTCTCCAGCCAAACTGCTGTCTTCAGGCTAACGGACCGTCACAAACCAGAGGCGGAAAAAAGGTTATCTTAAGCACAAGAATTCAGGCATGCTTTCCCCTCTATCTTTAGCGCTGAGGAAATGATAGAGACATACCAGTGGGTTTGTTTTTTCAGAGTCATCAGGTTCAGAGGAAGAAAAGAGGAAACGTTCTGACACCTTGTTCGGGATCAAGTGTTATGTTCTACGTGGATTTGATGTATGGCTGTAAAAACAAAGCCCCCAAAAGAAAACTCTCCCCTTGATGGGAAACATGACCATCAGTCCACAAGGAGAGTGTCTAAAATGAAAGGACACAATACCTGCATATTAGGGAGTGGATGAAAAGGCCTTGATCAGTGTCTGTTTGAGGACTGGTGTGTTCGTTCCTGGACAGTCACTGCCTGCCTCTGCCCAAATCGGCTGCTGCAGGTGGCGCTTGGCTTAGAAGGAACTGAGGGAATAAGGAGGATTGCGCGCGCGCACACACACACACACACACACACACACACACACACACACACACACACACACACACACACACACACACACACACACACACACACACACACACACACACACACACACACACACACACACACACACACGGAGTGAAGCAGGGTGGAAACAAAAGGGGTGTCCCTCCTCCAAGGGGCATTTCCAATCACCGCTCAGTCCATGGCGCTCAAAGGATGGGTGGCTTGAGCAGGGGCAGGTCTTCCCCGACCAGAGGGCTTAGAGAGGAGGCCCACTGCTTCATACCACATCAGAGAATGCGGCCACCCAGCCCAGTATCCCATATGGCACGCACCTGCCACAGCCATTTTTGCAGCCACCTGTCCTTCCTTCCACCACTTTTTCTGGGTTTTTTTTTGTTTACATTTTTTTTTAAATCGTACTTCCAGAAACTTCCAGGCTTCCCACCATGTTTTAGCCAACAGTAGTAATAAAACCCACGCTCGGTTGCATTTGTGTGTATGTGTTTTAAACTGGAGGCAATCTTCTGATGTTATTAGGTAGGGCTGCTACAATGGACACACACACACATTCACTGTGTGCCCACCTTCCAAAGGAGCACACCCCTGGTTCAGCAGCTCTCCAGGACCTTGGGTGTCTTCCCTCTTCATATCTGCCACCCTGTAACAGGAGATGACAACCACTTCAATGGGGAATGTCTCACTACCACACAGTCTATGCTACCCCTAAACAAAAGGTCCCTCTGCCACGACAAGAGGTTCCCCGTTCATTTTTGACACTAACTGTTCAACCCCATCCGTGGCCACCTAGACGAACTAAGTCCCTCCAGGTTCCACAAAAGTTGGATGGAAGGAAGGTTAATTGCCCCCAAATATGAGGTTTGCTTTGTTTTCGGTAAAACACGTTGAAATGTGGCCACCGTTTGGAAGACTTCGGGTCCTAGGAATGTCTTGTTGCAATAAAAATGGATAGGAACGTGACGGATACTAAGTGACAGACAAAAGAGCATGATTCATCTTAAATACCGGTAAAAGGAAGGGTTGCCTAGCTGGGGGAATGTCTGCAGCAGCAGTGATGCCTAAAAATAAAATTTCAAAAACAAGCTGTGTTGAGAACTCGGGCAACAAAGTGTTCCCTTGTGAGAACAGGAAGAGTCAGAACCTGCCACGAGGAAGCCAGATTTTCTGGTTATATCAGGCATGGGAGCAGATGGCTTGATCATCAATTCATTGCAGGAACATGGGGGAAAACTCCAATGCAAAATTCATCATGGAGAAGGGACTGAGCCTAGTAGCATCCTCCTGCATTTAGACCTGCGTACAGGCTAGGGGCGAGATGTTTTCTTCCAACCAATACGCCAAGAGCATCCTGTCTGGCATCCGAAAATCCACATAAGCCTCAGATACGAGCAATACGGGTTTAATTCTGACAAGACATGTTTATTTGGCCAAAGCCACACCTTTCTCAGGTCCACCGACCCACACATTTCTGCGACAAGAGGCGGTCGGAGGGCGCAGATTTGACAGTATGACCGCAGGCGTGATCAATTAAATCCGTATGATATATAAGCTCAACAGCACACATCCTGTAGAAAGTCACCTGCTCCCAATATTATTATTTTTAAAAAAACAAGAGACTGGGAAAGAGGGTTCACTGGATACAGTATTGACATGTTTTAAAATATCTGGCTTGAAAAACAGAACGACAGTGTACGCAGGGTCGATACCAAAGGGCAACCTCCTCCATGAAAAGAAGAGGGCATTGCTGGTCGTTTTTCTCGATGAGCATGTGCTTCCAGGGAAAAAGTCATTGGGCAGTAGAGGGGTTAACTCAGAGAGATGTCCAAGTGCGTTACTCTGGGCACATACACCCGCACGGACCCGGCTTGCATACATCCAGCTTGCTATAAATGGAACACCAACTCTCCCACAGTTGAGGCTGACAAAAGGTCACCATATCCTCCTTCAGAGGCAATCCACTTCCTGCCGTAAATTAAAAAAATTATCCAAAGGCCGGCAGAGCAACCGTAATGAGGCTAACTAAGCTCTCTTTTAAAGTGTAGATTTTTCAAATAAAGAAGAAAGCTTCTTATTTTGAATTCTTTCTTTGTTTCGGAAATCTCTAAACTCTAAATAGGACTTTGTTTTTGTTTTTTAAAAAAAAATCTCTTTCAAGGTCATCTTGGACTGATGATTTAAAATTTAAATCAGCCAGCAGCAAAATCCTAACTGAGCAGAGACTCAGCATCAGCCTTAAACTAGGAAAGGGAGTGCCCAGCTAAACATAAATGGCAACACAAAAATTCCCCAAAAGGATGATTTAAAACTTTTGTGCTTCGGACAGTAGTAGTTTGCCAGGCAATAAGCACCTTCTGGAACACTACAGTTTGAAAAACGACTTCCCTTGCAGAGGGCACAGATGGTCAACAGAAGCCTAGAATTCCCAAAGAGGTGAGAAATCCATCATTGGAAACCCTACAAGTAATGTTTAACAAGCCATTGCATAGAAATCAAGCCCAATGCCTCCTGGGATATCCCTGGAGCAATTCTCCCCCCACGTGTCCTGGCTAGAACAGATATTCTTCTTCTACGCTCTTTGCTTTGCAGTTCGCACCGTTATTTCATGAGCAGCCCGTTATTTGAAAGGTCACCACTGTTTCGTGGGCTTAAGTACAAGGATTTCTTTTTTTAAAAGCCCTTTGGGTTCATTTTCCCAGTAAGACTCTTCTGAAACAGTCTCCTTTTCGAAAAACATAAATCGCCCGCTTTGGAAGGCAGCTGTTGGCCTGCACAGAAGAAACGAGAGGAAACAAACACATTTGCTGGCTGGGAGAATCACTTTCGGGTGGAAACACCTGGAATATGGCTGCTACACTATTTTTAACTTTTTGGGGGTTCCCGGGGAAGTTCCGAAGTGGTTTCTGCTGCTCCCGGGTAGGCTGCATTTAGACTCTTTCTGCCCATCCTGAGCCTCCCGAGAAGCATATTCATGCAGCAGGAAATACGCCACCATTAGTCAGACGTTGCCGGGCTCCTCCTAAGAGCGGCAGGCTGCTTTCAGACCTAAGGGATTTTCCAGGGTGGGTGGAGGCGAAAGGGGAAGGACAACAAATACGTCTTGGTCAACGGAATTCTCAGAAATTTTGAACCGACTCCCTCCAAGCAGAAGGGAGAGACTTGGGGAAGATCTGTTATACACCGGGAGAAAGATAAAACACTCAGAGGACCAAAATGATTTGCAATTGGAAGCCACAAAGCGGAGGCCTTCACAACTGATGCCATCACGGGCGTTTCAATATCACCCACGGCTCCTTAAGACTAGACAGCTCACCAGCCACCGGGTCATCGCTCTCTCCTCCAGAGTATCCCGTGGATGGAAGACCTTGTGACCCAAGGAGCGCAGGGTGCTGCCCTGGTACCAGAGATGCCATCCAAGCAGCAATAATAATAATAATAATAATAATAATAATAATAATAATAATAATAATAATAATAATAATAATAATAATAATAATAATAATAATAATAATAATAATAATAATAATAAAATTCCAGAACTGATTCTGTTCTTAAAAGGACTGGGGTGGTGTGTGTAGGGGGGGGGAGCATTAACTTCTGATGCCCAACTGCACAGAGACAAGGTCATAAAAAAAGTATCACCCCAGAGCTCAGCTGCTTTGTTTTGGGGTTCAGCACACCTGGACATCATGTTCCGTTCTGCATTTGCCGTTCTCAAACAAAGTAAGATTTCCAAAGATACAACACGAGGACTGAAACCAGAGTGTGGCTTAGCGGCCGAGGACACAGAGGTGTAAGAAGACTGTAAACAGAGCCGGTTATTAGCACAGACTGCATCTTTAGTTAAAAAGAATTTAGTCAATTAAAGTTAACATTCATACAACAGTGTTCTGTAGGAGTTTCCCCAAAGTATTACAGGACAAAAGGAGTGTCTTTCATGATTTTCCTATGCTTCAAACCTTTCCCAGAGTCTTTCCATTCAGGACAGGGAGAAAAGGCAACTGTAGTGTTTTCCTTATAAAGGTCTCCTGACGTTCCCGTTCCGTTCGGCATTGTTACCCCATGGGTTTTAAAATCTTCATTCAACGCTTTGTTCATAAGCAAGTGGTGCATCAATATTCCCTTTTAACGACTCTTTATGGAAACCAAGAGCTAAAACAGATATAGATATATAGATATATACATACATACATACATATCATAGGGCACTGACTCCTTTAAAAAGAAAAAGAAAAAAACACACAACAACACAGTAGCTTAATTTCATCGCTAGACCTGGTCAGTCTACCAAAGCTACAGACTGTTAAATAAGAACTACATTAAGAAAAACAGACAGAGTGAACTCGAGCACCAAGTCCTGCCAACGGAAACCCAAAACGGTGGTAATTTAAAAAGTGCAAAAGTTTGTAAGAAGAACTGCATAACAATAGCCAATTTTATCCCGAAATCCGTTCCCTGGCTTGCCCCCACCCCACCCCACCCCCAAAGGAACAAAATTCATCAGCGCCATCTCTCTCCTTCAATCTCTTTTAAACTTGCATCGCAAGTGAGAACAACAACAATAACACACACACGCACACACACACACACAAACAGAGTCATTTCCCAAGGAAGTCACTACCAGACAGGCATAGAGCAATACCACTCCGGAACACCAGCACAGCATGAACGGCCGCTCAGAGAGAAACGTTCGACCAGTCCTTGGAAACGCCGAAATTTCAAGACGGCCTATGCCTGTCGAGATTTCAACAACCCAAGAGGGTTTTGCTTCTCTCATGAAGCTTATCTTTTTGCACCGGCATCAACCTCTTTTCTCTCTCCCAATGGCGGGGGGGGGGGGGGGGGGGGAGGACAGTTTTGAACCTCATGTGCATGGAAAATATATATTTATATATAATTTCTGCATGCCCCAAATTCCTCTTCCTCATCTTCTTCCTCCTCCTCCTCCTCCTCCTCTCCTACGATGTGTAAGGATTATGGGTGAACCAACAGTCTAAAAAGAGTCAATGGTTTATGTGCAAAGGCGTTGACTAGCGCTTCTGAGTTGCCCATCGATGGTTTATGAGCAACGGGTCCAGACAGACTCGGGTGTAGCCACTTCAGGGTCCAGCTTATCCAAAATAAAGCAAAGGAGGCTGTTTTAAATGGGCCGTTTTTCCTATAACACTGAAATGTTTAACAAAAAGAGAGAGAAATTGAGTTTGTCAGGACGTTAGGGGCAGGGTAGGGAACGGAAATGACTTTGGTGACCAAGTCTGTATGCTTTATGCCGTGTTTCCACAAAGCCCCACGGTGAAAAATACCTGATGCAGAAAATGCTAAGCTAGAATGGCGAGTCACGACTGACCTTTTCCACGAGACAAACGGCACACCCACGCCCACCCCCACTCCCCCGAATCCTCTGGCGTCCACGGCTGATCCCCAGCCGGCCTTGGGTCGCTTTGCTCAGTTCTGCAAGCCTTCCTGCAGCTCAAGTTCTACAAGGCGGGACCCCTTCGTTTATAGCAGGAAAGGGTTGGTGGCATTGGCAGGCTGGGAGGCTGAGGGGGCCGTTCCAGTACTGTGTAGTGGCTGGGCCACTGGCCCAACGAGCCCCAAGCCCATCCCCGGGGGTCCCATCCTGGCCAGAGACGCCACCGTACCCATCGCGGGCATGGCAGGCATGGGGGCCACGGCCATGGCTACGGGGCCCACGGCAGGCAGAGGTACGGGCTCCGTGCCCACGGCCGGCATGGTGCTCAACGACGGGCTGCTTCCCAGGACAGGACTGGAGCGCATCTGATTGAGAGTGAGGGGCTGCGGCTGGTTGACCTGGAAGGGGTTGATTGCAGCTGGAGCAGGAGGAGGGGCCGCCACCGTTCCTAGTGACAGGAGAGGAAGAGAAGAAGAGAGGGAACAGAGAGAGAAAGAGAGGCCGGTCCGTGAGGTCTTCTTGCCTGAAGAGGAAACACGGACAACACCGGCATGCAACACGGATTCTGTGCCAAGCACCTCTTCCCCGCAGGAGGCAGCCTGGCTCAGACAGATCCAAGGCCCCTCTAGTGCCCCGTCCTCTTTACCCAGTGGCCCATCGGTTGCTACAAGGAGCCTGCCACCACCAGGACAGGAGGCCAAGTGCACCCTCCAAATCAAGATCCATGGCATACTCTCCAGGCAGAAACAGCCACTGTGACCCTGATGAAATATACTGGAAGATACTCCTCCTCCTCCTCTCTCTCGTAGGATGCGACTATCTATTAGTATCTCATGGCCGTGAATCCCACAGCCTACTATGTGAAGAAGGCCTTCCTTTTCTCTGTCCTGGGTCTCACACCACTGATCCTGAACTCCATAATCCCATTTAGAGGGCAACTGCGACTTAACACAGCCTCTTCTGTCCTGGCTTTCCCTCATCTTGTACTTTCAAAACCCAAACCAGAGACAAGGGACGGGATTTAAACGCTGTAGACCTCCAGGTCCTGTCCCATTGCAACTTGGCATCAGCTCTAGGTGGCAATGCCAGTGATGAAGGATGCTGGGAACTGCAGTCCAAAAATTACCAGAGGCCCCATGTGACCCAGAGCTGCATTTACAGAGGACCAAGACGGGCAACCCCCTGATTTTGTGTGTGTGTGTGTGTGTGTGTGTGTGTGTGTGTGTGTGTGTGTGTGTGTGTGTGTGTGTGTGTGTGTGTGTGTGTGTGTGTGTGTGTGTGCTTTTCTGCACCTGATCCGTTTGACAGTCCCATCATGGCTGAGTCAAGCTCTCCCAGGAAGGAAAGAGACCGGGGGGGGGGGGGAGGAAAATGGCCCCACGGAGCATCCCCATTAGGTGGCTTTGGGGCTCCCTGCCCAAACCGCACCTTCCTAACTGCACGTACACAATTCAGCCTCTTTGACTGTGTGCTTCTGATTTTGGCTGCCTTCCACACCAGAGGCAAGTCCTCCAACTGCTGAGAATGATAATAAATCAAAATCACTTTGTCATGGCTGGTGGCACCTTAAGCCCAACTGTTTCTCCAGACACGGGGACTTCATCTCACAGGCTGCTTTATTTCCGGCATTCCTGCACCGACAGGCAGTTGGGAGGCATTTTATGTCGCTTATGTCCTTCCCACAATATTTTTCATTTGCTCCCTCCTTTCGCGAAGACAGTTTGGCGATGAAACCTGCCAGGTTTACACAGAGAAAGAATATTCCTCCCGCTACAGGGAACCTCTCTTGCACGTGCTACTAACCACGAGAGCCAGCTGGGCGAGCCACATTCAACTTGGGGAAAGAAAGGGCCTGGATGTCACATAATAATGAATATGTGGTAGTATGCTGGGTAGCAGAATGTATCTTTTTAGGATATTTAGTTACTCAACAACACCAGAATTATACCTAATTGGGAAACTACTAATGTACACAGGGGTTCACAAAGTGAAGGTAACTATTACGGGGTTCACAAAGACTAAATTGCAATCAATTGTTTGATACAAATAAGGAGCCTTGTGAGTGATGTAAGAAATGTGATTCTGTCGATAGGTTTGCTCTACCTGACATGACCCACTGTAGTCCTTAGTAATGCAACATTTTCAACCTGAGCTATTTTTATCAATTGCTTTTCCACAGATCATTTTGGGTAAGGTTATGCCGTGTCTGGTTCATGTTAAGGCTGCTGTTTTCTCTTCCCACGATACATCCAGTGACATTCCTTTCTCTTTTGATTTGGTCGTCTTGATCCTTAAGACGGGGCTTCCCCTCCAACTTTTGTTAACACCAGAACTAATTTGAAGAATTAAAGACCAGTACCGTTATTATTAAGCTGTTTGTGCTAACCAAGGCACCAAGAATATTCTGGCCCAAGTAAAGGCACCGACTGCTCTTTCTGGGCCTGAAACGTTCCTTGGGGTGTCCTGCAGAGGTGGGGCTGCCCAAATAGATTAGATTAAGACTCACTGGTCTAACCCAAAAAGCAAATCCATGTCCCTCTCTCTTACAGAGTCCTCACCCCCCCCCCAATTCACACCCACAGGGCATTCATCGTCCACAGCAAGAGGTACCTGGAGCTAAGAAAGGGTTCAGCGAAGGGGCTGGTTGAGGTGGCTTGGAGACCAAAGAATCCAGGTTCACCAGAGCAGCATTGGGGCCCAAGAAAGACTCCGGCGTTTTCCGTGCTGCGCTCTGCTTACTCGACGTCAAGTTGGCAGGCTGAGCCTCAAAGAGGTCTGGGCTGGTTGTGCCACTGTTGTGGGCTGACAAGGTGGAACTTGAATCAGCTGAAACAAAAAAAAACATGATTGCCCTTTTAAAAAAAGTGTGTGCCTGTGTTTCCTTTTGTGTCAAAACATCTGCTTGAACTTAATATGCCTGTCTGTTCATTCTCCCCATTTTAGTGCAATTCTAAGCAGGTGTGCATGGAGCCCAGTGGATTAAAGGCAGTCAGCGAACAGACTTTACAACTGACAAAAAAGAAGGGGGGAGGCACAAACTAACTGCTTTATACATAGACAGATTTAAATCTGGGAGATACTGGGTTTGTTTTTGTTAAACTTCCTCCCCCCCCCACCCCCTCCAAATCACTTCATGTGATGGGAAAGTGTTGATGGAAGCAGGTGGGACGTGCATCCTATACCCCTTCTGGAGAAGCACCTCTGGGCCATACCATGGCATTGATAGGGGAAGGGAATAGAAAGTTTCTACAAACTGACCTTTCGTGTCCTTCTTTAGAGGGCTGTTGGGTACAGACACGGATTAAATGTTTCTATGGGGAAGACAGTCAGAAGCATCAGATTTCCACCCCTTCTATTCTACTGCCATCCTCTCAACCTCTGCATTCAGAGCCTGTTCCCTTGGTCAAAAGGTGGCTGGGCTCCATGGAGAAATGTAGCCCACGTTGGGCCAGGTGAGACAAACGGTTTCATCCAAGTGCACAACACAGATGGGCACATACAGAGGTTCAGCTGGGGCGGACCGTGAGCGGCAGCGGACTGCCCTTCCCTGCCTGCTCCAGATGATGACCCACTCACCAGCAGCAGCGAGCTTCCTTGCCCCACCTCCTCACCTGAGTGGGTGGCCACCAGAGGAGGCAGCAGAGGGAATCGTGCAGTGCCCAGGAGACACCTGTCCAGGTGCTGCGGCAAACCAGGACAAACTCCAGTTCATGCTCACCTCTACTGCACAAATGTAAATATTCAGGACAAAGTTTGGGCACTGGTGTGTTTCTCCTCCCCCTCCCGCCCCCCAGGAGCCCAACAATCATTTCTTCATTCCTTTTGCTGCTACCGAAAGAATTCCCCTCTGAAAGACAGATGTCTTTGTAGCTATTGTTCCAAATGAAAGGGGAAACAGCTCGGCAGCAGATCATGTAGCCAAACCCCATATCAACACAGACAGATACACACAGCAACTCTGGCCTGCTAGAAAAGTTTTCATAAGCAGGTAAGGGGGGGAAATATGCTCTGTTTGGTAAACGTGGTTTGCTGATGCCACTTGGAACAGGCCACCCCGATTATATGGTCTGCCTATGGACGTTGGACGGTCCACTGCACACTGGAAAATCTTGCCAGTGAAAAAAACAACTGGGAGGCCTTTCCAGCTGCAAAAGACACGGAGTAAATAGGAAGATGAACAGCTGCCCCTGAAAGGAGAGGTCCTGAACAAACCCACTGGGGATGTCAGACCAATGCCACTGAGACGAGCAGGAGCCGCACAGAACACTGGGCTGATCACACTCCCGTTTGTCTCAAGAGCACCTGAAGCGCAGTGGTGCCAGGTGAACAGCGCACTTCTGTGAATCAGTCAGTCTGAACTCACAATCCCCAACGGGTGAAAGGAAGCTGAATTTCATCTGCAGACTCCTTTGGCCAATTTATATTCAGCAGAAAATTAATGCAACAACTTCAAGCGTCCTCAACCTTTGGATTGACAGTGTAGAGGAGACATCTTGATTAAAAGTACCAAAGAACAAGTCGTTCTAGACACAGCTTAGGAAACAACCCCTTAAACCTTCCTCCCCAAATGCAGGGTTTTTAAACCTCCTCCAGCACATAAGGATGTGTCAGGGCTCTCATAATTTATCTGCTGCATCTTTTAAACTCTTTACTGGAGGAAGCGGGAGGGTGGCGTAAAATTACAAAGCCTTCCGGGCTCAGTGGCCTTCTTGCATTTATCTTCACTGCTCATTTCACACGTACCTTGCTTCTTGGCAGTTCGAAGGCTGTCAAAATCAGAAAAATCATCTTTGATCGTCCCATTCAAATTGCTGAAGAGGTCGAAGGATTTACTACCTGTGGAGAAGAGAGGTGAGCCCCTGCAATGAGCATCTTCAGAAAAACTATTGCACAGGACATTTCTCTACGAGAGGAGGAAGTAACTTCTTTTCAGCCCTTCCGAGGCCGATCTATTCTGGTCAGCATCCGAAATGGCAAATCAGTTAGAATTACCACAAATGGAGAAGTCGGCCCCACTGGGAGACACACTAATTCATTTTCTTTAGACCCTGCCTTTCTATTTTGGATGCAAAGAAGCATATGCAGCTGAACCTGACTGAGCTTCCGCACTGCTTCTGTACTGGACTCTGTTACCACTCCCTGGCCTCTCGCTCTTTCTTTCATGCCAGACCTAGCTTCAATTCTGCTTTAAACAGAACTCATCCATCTCAAAGAAATTGAGGTTAAAATCAAGCCAGTCACTGAAATGACTCAAGGGACATGCCAGCAAACAGGTAGCCGCACAGATAAGGAGAAGAAACCAGGTCACTTGAGCATGATGGAATAATGGCTTTATTAGCAAGGAGGGGCAGATTCAGAAGAAGAAAAGGTAGGAGAAGCATTGTTTAAAAGGCCTCTTTGTGGCAGCAGCTGCATGACCGTCAAAGCTCCCAGGTGACCAAGGTTCTCCAGGGAGTTATGCAACCACACAACCAAGACTGAGAGCCAAAGCAGAAGCTATAAGGGGCACATTTTCTAAGTTTATATCGAGAATGTGCTACACACTCTCAGAGGAGAAGATCTGCTGACAACCGTGGTTGGCTGTCTAGTCATCATAACCTGTGATAAAAGCAGGAAGGACACTTTTTCATGTTCATGAAAGGCTGGGGCACAGCTTCTATGAAACGTCCCTATCCTGATTTTAATTCTCATTCATTTCAGCTCTTGTGAGCAACCACTCGACATCCGGATCAGGAACCTACTCTTAGGAGATGAAGATGTCATCGTTCAGTGAGCGACCATACAGTGGAAGTCCCAAGATCAACAATAGGACTACCAGAATCCGTGCTTCCCTTTCACCAGAAGTGTGTGTGTGTGGGGGGGGAGAACCTATAAATTTTTTTAAAATGCCCCAACTTTTGCAAAACATCGATGAAATTACACTGCATTTTTAAGAGTGCCAAAAATTCATGGCCATGCTCAACCATATACCAAGAGAAGAGGGAAATGAAACCATCACTGGCAACTATGTCAGTTAAGAACCCTCCTGTTTCAATGTTCTCAGTTAGGGACTACATTTAAGGCACATGTCCCTTGAAGGATGATCTGCCTGTATGTTACTCACCAGAAGCAGAAATAGGCTTCTTGGCTGGTTCTGGTCCCCAAGGGTCAGCTGAGGATTTGGTTGCCACGGAGGATGGTTGAGAAGGAGCCCAGGGGTCTACATTCTTTGGGAGAGGCTGGGCAGCAGCAGACGACGACACTGGGGGCCCCCATGGATCAACGGAGGCTGCTGGTTTGGCACCTGCGGGACAAGGAAACAAGATCTCCGGTTAGGCACTGGACCTCTTGGTGACATTTGCCTGGCGTCCACTAAGCCAAGGCTTTCCGGACAGGCCCTTGTCTAAAGGAATATGTAACAATGGGATTTATGTCTGGATAGACTATTCATAGACCAGTTTTTTTCAAGCTATCACCAGTAGAAGGCATCTCAGAAGGGACAAAAAGAAAACAGGCACTGCTGGGCAAGCAGCATGAGCTACAAAGTAATGAAAAGAGGTTTTGTTTTGGTTTTGCTCTCTAGTAACCTGAGATCACCCCTGTGGCTCTGTTTAAAGAGATTCCTGTATTTGTTTCAGTGTAACAAAACAGAAGGTGTCTTGTGGTATCTTGGACACTAACAGATTACTTTCACCAAAGGCTTTTCCTGAATACAATCCCGTTCCTCAGTTAGGCACATGAGCTTTGCGGCTAAAAAGCCAGGATAAAACTCAACATTCTGTGGTCTATGATTACACTATCTCACAACCACCACCACAGATCACCAGAAGTATAACTGAGCCAGTCAATAGCTGAAACATTAAATGTGCTTTTCTCCAAATGTGGTTCTGATTGCATTTATCAGGAAACAAGATGCCGACCATTACAATATCTTCTTAAAATCCCGTTCCGCTGCCGTGCTACTTCTCTCTCCCCCACCCTTTAAAAGCACATGGGTGAAAAACACGAGACTAGATTTCTGAGCTGCGAAAGCGTCTGCCATGTTCCTCAACAGGTGGCGGGGTTTCGTTCCAACTCCGTCCGTTTCCAAAAGACATGAAACAGTGAAGAGCTTTTAGGAGAACACAGGGAATCCTGTCTCCATTTCCTTGCCATTTCCTCCTCTTCCTCCTCCTCCTCCGGAGTTCAAACAATGACCCCATGCAAGAAATGCTAGTGGGCCAGGGCTGCGACAAGTGGAAGCTTCTAGAACAGTGGCTCTTTCATGAGACAGATAAGAAAAGCAGGGCGGACATAGAAACTGAAGCAATTTGGGTCCAACACCTTCCTCTGAAAAGCTCTCTTTTTATACAGAAATGCCAGTCCGGCAAACCAAGACTTGCTCTCTGTTCTGCTCTGAGTCACTCTCTCTCTCTCACTCTCCTTTTTTTATTTATTTTAAATTGGTCTTTGAACACATAAATCTATTCCTCATCCCCCCCCCCAATCCACCCGCAGAAGTCCTTCTTCCAGAGCCAAGTAGCTGGCAAATTAGAACAAGGGGACGTTATCAGGGATGTTAATGAGCACTGAAAGCCAGCGAAAGGGAAAACACTGCATTTGCCAACTAGGGTGCGGAGTGACAAGTTCCTGCTTGCCTTTGGGAACATGGGAGTTGGCTTCCAAACTGACACAAGAGAAATCTTACAGCCCAAGAGCCATCAGCCCTCCCTTGGCTTCCCCAATGCTCTCCTTCACCGCTGACCATAAAGGAAGAGCTGCAGCAGGCCCGGAAGAATTAGAGCTATCACAACACAGGAGAAACAGAACTGAACAATTTTCCTCACGTTGTTAAGATGTGTAGTATTAGTACAATGGTCCAGAGCAATGGTGTTGGAAAACAAGGAGCGTGCGAAAAACTGCAGCAACGGTAATGCCTCCTGTAATCTAGAGGCTCTGCAGAGCAACTGGTCCTAGGACCAGCATGGCCTATTTTACAAGTGTGGTGAAGGAGGCAAGCAAGCAAAGGCTCTGGAAGACGCTGTTCATAATCTGAATAACAAATGCAACATGTGTACAGGAAATCTAAGAGGCTACTCTTGTGAGGATGGGTTCGTGTTTTTCCTGGTATTTAACTACAATCTGGCTTCCTGTAACTTGAGCTCATTATTGTCTTATACTCTGGAATGACGGAGAAGAGATGCTCATCATAATCATCATCATCATCATCAACAACAACAAAATTGTGTGGTGCTATAAGAGTAATATAGATCATTGCAATTGATGAACTGGGCTGCAGTTCACAAAAAAGTACCTAATAAAAACCTGACTATTCAGGTGGTGGCGGCTCATCAGGCTAGAGCACTGAAAACTGTCAGCTACAAAGTCAGCAGTTCGAATCCCGGGTGCCATGCAGCGGAGCAAGCTTCCGCTGATAACCTCATCTCCTGCCAACCTAGCAGTTTGAAAGCATGTAAAATGCAAGTAGATAAATAGGTACCGCCGTAAAAAGTGTGACAGTAAAACAGTGTTTCCTTGCAGCCATGCCAGCCACATGGCCACGGACTTGGACAACACTGGAAGAGGAAAATTAAAACAAGGGACAACAGACCAGCACTGCCATGTTGAGGGTTTTCCACGTTCTTACCGAATGATTGCCACGGGTCTGAGGTGGTACTGCTGGCAGCAGGGCCCCCCCAAGGGTCCGTTTGCTTTGCTGCGCCTGAGGGCCCCCAAGGTTCTGACTTCTGGGGAACCGATGCTGAAGGAGGCAGAGCGTCCATGAGATCCAGCAGAGCTGTGTGCTATGGATAAGCAAGGTAAGACTTACTCTCTGCACAAACAAGCCCAGAATCGACAAATCATTTCCCCTCCTGTTCCCTTCCAATTTTAAAGAGAGAAAGATTGGAAGAGAAAAAAAATGTATCATCCATTCATTCATTTCACATGCTCCTAAGCTCTTTGCTTGATGTGTCATCCTACCATGGAAGACATTTCTGTATCACAAGCTAACTTGTGCAACCACTGACACCTGAACACCATCCCATGAAATACAATTGTCCCAAGTGGCGCCTTTATTCTGCCCCAACCTTCCCTTGTCATGACGGCAGGGGGGGGGGGGTTGCCACTGATCAGGACCTACCTCCTTCTTTTTGGGAACTTTGACAGTATCTCGACGACTTTCCTCCAAAGCCATCTGCAATCTCAAATCATCCCCGCGACGAAGGCGCTCTTCCTATGAAAAAGTTGTGGAGGAAGGAAATGGGATTTTTTTTTATTAACAGTAGTCCAGGCCACAGTACAACAAAAAACAAAAACAATCCACAGAGGTTGAAGTGATTACAGGTTCTTTCAGAAAGAGAACAAGGTAATTTAGAAAACATTGATTAGAAAACTATTTGGAGATCACTTTGAAGCAGGGGTTCCCAAACTGTGCCCTATGGCTTTGTGGGGTGCCCAGGATCCAAACCATGGGCACCATGGGAAAACGGATGGAACACAGAGCTATAAAAGCCATGTCAAATAGGAACCAGAACTTACAACTAGGTTAAAGCCAGTTTGCCAGCAAAAAACACACAGAGCAAACAGCAACAATACAACCCAAACATTCATGAAATGTACTCCTCCTCATATATTTCACTCAGAAGTGGGACTAGAAGAAAAGACAGAGAAGACTTCTTAGGAGAAAGCCATTCATTGTGGGGGTCCCATCTCTAAGAAAGGGGCTTCCTCACCCATCACAAGACGTGGAGTCTGCATTCGGTTTTACCCCTCTAATGCTTTTGCTCAAAGCCCCCGTTAAATCTTGCGTGGCATCCACCACAATGGGGCCACGCCTGTCCTTCCCTCCCACAATTTTTCTTTCTGAGAATGAATGGTTTGCTGCCCTCACAAAGTATCTTTTAGCCTGCAGAATTGGAGAACTGACTGGCACTATGGCTGGCATTTTTTTTACTTAAGACAAATAACCCTTTATCGTTTCCAAAATAACAGTTCACACCTTTTACTTGCGCTCGTCACTTAACACCGTTGGGCAGAAAGGAACTGGCCCTCACTTGTCACAGGCTGCGGCTGCTTTCAATCGGGTCGGGTACATTCAACCACAGCGGCCAAGCCTAGGAGCAATGTCGCCTGCATGCATGCACGCACGCACGCACACCTCTGCCTGAGCTCGAACTGCTTAACAAGGCGAGAACTGTCGGTCCCCACGGGGCCGCCTCGGCCTCCACACAATCCAGCCCAGGCGCCTTGGGTCCAGTTCATCAACGAACCTGTTCTGCGACTTCTCTGCTCATGGCCAGCGCCAGCTGGAGCTGCAGTTCTTCCTCTCCGCTGGTCTGGGGTCGGGCCTGCTCCAGCTCTGAGGACACGCGGGGTGATGTTGCTGTCGTGAAAAACAGAAGGGCTGCCGTCAATATCTAAGCAGGATTCCAGACTTGCTATGCCACAATTCAGCAAACTCGCCTCTTCCCTGAGAGGAACACTCCTTGGAATCATCTAGCCAGCTTTTCTGGGATGGCACACAAGTGTGTTAATGCAAAAGTGCCATGTTCTGTTATATTTTCAGCCTGCCAACAGGCTGAATTACAAGACAAAGACAGCACGAGTTCAATGCAATGCCACAGGATTGTAGCCTGCCAAAGGAAAACCAGCATAGACACAACAAAATCAGTAAGGTGCTCTAACCAATCAAGAGAAAAGCCACCGGGCATTGTGCCACAGTATCTTCCTGCCGTTGTTCAGCTAAGGCTGAAGTAAATGAAAACTCCAAAGACAGACCCATTTGCTGTTCCAAGAATTAGTGGTCGCAAGAAAATCTCATGAGATTTACAGATTGATGCTACTCATTTGGAGTCGGAAGGATCACTGGTTTCTCAAGGAATGCACTGGGAGGAATTAAATACTGTAAATGTGTTTGCTGCCCGTTCCCTTTCCATACAGAAATAGAGAGCCAGTGGCAATGGAATGGGACACATCTTCCTTCAGAGGAATCCTCACATTGCTAAGGCTCACGGGGTGTGTTTCAGACCCTCAAGAAAACAGGCACATCACTAAAAGAAAAAGAGATTGGCCAGGAAGCATGCTGCCATCAATAGAAAAAGCACATACAAAATATGCCATGTTTTAGAAATATATATGCTAAAACTGAATAAGTTCAATAAGAAATGGCTGGAAGAAATTTGGAGGAACAAAGCAAATGTGGAACAAAAGCACAGATAAGGGAGAAATCTGGGAGTCATTTTTAGTAACTTCACAATATTTAACACTACAGTTGATGGCCATTCAATGCTAAGAAAGGGAGATACTGGGAGAAAGGGAATGCGGAGCTGTTTATCTGTGAACACCTGCTTAACCCAGTTAGGCAGAACTGCACAGCTACTGTGGAAATGGTAGTTTGTCAGCTAATGTGTACTGAAAAGTTGATATTGCCCAGGGAATCCACCGAAACTGCCATATGAAATCACACCATCGCTAGGCAGCACTTATGTCAGTCACGCTCAAGTCACCCACAAAACCAGCTACTCTGGGTGATAATTACAGGCGCAAGGCAGACTGAACGGCTGGTAAGATTGGACAGGGATAGGGATGTACTTTATGGCATGAGACTACTGAGGAAAAGGGGTGGCCTGCATCTCTCAGGAGCAACAAACACACTTTGCATGCTCAGAGCTGCCGGTTCAACAAGCTACCACTGCCGAGAATACAGGGCAAGGGGCACAAAAGGCTGACTGAGTCCTCCTGTGGCCCGGCGGGCAAGCAAATAGGCCATGCCCCAAGACTATTTCTCCCACTCTGGTACTTTCCTATCTTCTGATTTCACAGGTATTTACTAAGCAGCCCGGAGGGCAGCTTTCCAGGCATGAGACGCTTGCTCTTCTTCAGCTAGCCCTCAAATGAAACCTCCTACTACACCAGAACGGAGTTGAGGTCCAGAGAGTTCCCACTAGAGAGCAAGTTGCAATTCTCTACCGTCTTGCAAGAAAGTATAACCCACTGAAACGTGGGAAGCTTACTTGACTAAATATGCACATTGTCTCAAAGCAAATCACATAAGCTTGCATCTTGGCTTTCAGCTCTCTTATAGCCCTTTCCAGGTTTCTGCTTCTCATTCTGATTTAAATTCACAGCTGTTTTGCCCACCAAGACATGCGAGTTTTAGCAAAACTGTTTTCTTCTAGTTTTAGGATGGGGAGCTTAACAAAAAATGCATTTACACACAGACGCAATCTGCTACATGTCATCTCAGATTTCTGTCCACTGAAAGAAGCCAGTGTTATCATTAAGATGCCCCTACTGGCACTTCTCTGTGGACCTTCCCCACCCCCCAAATCTGTTAATTTCTTGAATCAACAAGACATCTGGGTATTAAGCAGAAAAATGCTCAGTGTGCAAGACTCTAGCATAACGAGAAATTGCCTCGGTCACACAATGACACAAAGAGATTCTTATTCTGTAGCCCAGCACATGATCGTTAACTCAGATGTTTATGCAAGATGGCACGGAATAAAGCCACTTTAGACATCCTAAACCCAGCTTTGTTACCACTTTCAGAAATGCAGAAGAGAAACTCTTTCCAAGCCACGTGGAAATCATTGAGGGATTTCTGCTGTTACATGAAACTGCCATTGGCCAACTTTTGCGACACGCGTCTTGGGTCTACAGAAAGAAGAAAACAACATTCCCAAGTTCCAGCTGTCACTGAAGTCAGATTCTGTTCCTCCCTGTGTTTTTGGGACTAGCAGTAGCTCTGCATTCTTTTAATTCTTTTTATTTTTGTTTTGTTGTTTGTTCCCAAGACAATACATGCACAAACAGAAAAGAAGAAATGGGGGCTTTTCTGAATTGAAAGATTAAGGAATTAGCAATGGGAAAACCAACTGGGTAACTGTCTTGCAATGTCCTAACACTAACAAACCAATGTTTCCCAACAACTTAACATTAACATTTCCCAGAGCTAACCTAAAGTAGCCCATATGTGCAGAGTTTCTGAAGGAGTAGCTTGTGCATTACCAGGTAGGCTTGGGACAAAATGCCAGTGTTTTGCCCCTAGGGAGGAAAATCCTGACCGTACCAAGTCCTGGGAGCACCTGATGGGAGGCAAAGGGATTAAATGGCAAGTAGTTCCCCTGCCGTCCAGGAGATCCTGAACTCACCAAATCAATGAGTTCATACAACACCAGATGATGTTCTTAGTCAGGAGGAAGGGAGGCAACTTCCCACATGTACTACACAAAATGTCACATTAGGTTTCTATATTATATAGGTATCAGAAAAAATAGTTGATGGAGAGACAACAAAAGTAGCTGAACTGTAATATTTGCTAGGGGTAATCCATAAGAGTGCATTTTTGTGGATGTTTTCCAGAAAACCATATTTGCTGGAATACTTGCAAATGTTCTACAGAATGGCAACAACAAATACCTCCCTTACATTAGACTTTAGGAAACTGTTAGCCTAAGAGTTCTAGCATGTGGAAAGAACTCTGCATGTAGATGTATACACTTCCGAGGAAAACTTAAACAATTAATGATGACTCCAATTGTAGAACTGACTATTCCAGCCACCCCATTTGGTTTTGTGCACAAAGGAGTTAATATTTGGGGGGGGGGGGTCTATAAGGAGACATTCTACAGAAAGAGATAGTGGGAACTTGCCTACTAAAAACATGTCCTCAATCCTGATTATTCTTAAGAAATAACTCAATTTGAGTTTAAAGTAAAACATGTACCACAGGTTTCCTAAACGGAATAAATCATGAGATTCATCGGCAATTGCAGAGTGAATGCTGAACCCCCACACCTTGAAATGATCGGTTCAAAGTCCACCATTTCCTTTGATCAGCAACCACATATGAGACCACCACCACTGTGGAAAAAGCAGGCAGACGGACAAGCACACGCACACACCAAATCCATCCAGCATGTAAATATGTACTTACACCCATGGTAAGATGCGGGGGAACCTCCAGATTTGCCGTACTCTTGCTCCGAGTAGCTGGTGGACAGATTAGGCTGGCTGGAACCTCTGCCGAAGGTGATCTGGTTATTACCAACCCCTGTGGCCACCTGGGCCATCCGCTCTTTGGTCTTCAGGGCCTGGGCTCTCTCCGTCTTGAGACGTTCGTCATCCTTCAGGAGGGAAACCAACTGCTTGGACTTCTCCCGCACATTGATCCCCTGGTCTTTCCCATCCCGGTCAATGTATTGGAAATCCTTCAAGGTCTGGATGGCAAATATGTTTTCCTTGCACTGTTGCGCCACTCGCTCCGACCCAGGTTTTAATCAGGTAATCCAACAGCGTCAAAGCCTTGTAAACGTGCCTCCAGTTCTTCCCGTGGTCGTTCAGGCGCTTCCAGATCATGCTCATGATCTCCGAAAAGGCCACCACGTTGTACGTCAGATCGGCAATTTCAGTCATTAACGAGCTAGATGGACCCCAGGGGTCATTTGAGGTGGCTTCCCGAACTTTTATTTCAGCCTCTGAGTAATTGTTCACAATGTTTTTCATCTGCCGCCTGATTGATGAAGTTGTCATTTTTGTCTTCTCCTAATCCAAGACAGGCTCCTCAGAAACACCCTCAGAGAACGGCCACTGTTTTTCCCACCATGTAAGTCTCTCTGACATGAAAAGAGCGTATGTGCGACCGACTGGGGGCAAGTTCGGGCCGTGTCATTTCCTCTTCTTGTGAAAGATACCAAAGAAACTGGAAACCCTGACCTAAAAAGGATGAGAAATCCATTAGTTACCATTTTAACTGCTCTCTTGCCATTTTAAAGATGCCCAGATCAAGCAACTGTGTGTTCCCTGATCCGTCATCAGAGGTAGCTTTGCTGTTGGACAACAACAGAAAGGAAAGCTGAACCACAAACAAGAACATTCCTTTTACAGGACATCAATTTCACAAGCCACCTATTTATATGAAATCAAGAGATAGGTAAAACGTTTTCAAATAGCCATGGCTGAAAAATAAAGTGCCTGACTAAAAGACAATGTGAAGAAACCACACAGGGAAAGGAACACTGCTCCCAGTTTCGGACTTAGGACCGGTTTTGCTGATGCTATTTCTTCTTTCCTTGTGGCTGACAGGCTGTCCTCACAGACTCTTCCAGACAATTTATTTAGGACAGGTGTAAGCAAAATGTGGTCCCGGAGCATCACATGATCCTCTGTGGCTGTTTGTCGGGCCCATGGTCCCTTCAGATCGCCAAAGCCTCCACACATACACATACACATACACATACACATACACATACACACACACACACACACACACACACACACACACACACACACACACACACACACACACACAGGGTTTCCACAGCAAAAGTAATAACGTGATTTTAAAGACACCATCGCTAACATTTTAAATTGGCAAAATAAAGGCTTGTTTTTCAAAACAATAAGCAAACTTCAGGCTACTTCCAGTTTTACTTCTTTCCATTCCTCTGTTTTTGTCTCACTTCGTTTGTGTGTGTGTGTGTGTGTGTGTGTGTGTGTGTGTGTGTGTGTGTGTGTGTGTGTGTGTGTGTGTGTGTGTGTGTGTGTGTGTGTGTGTGTGTGTGTGTGTGTGTGTGTGTGTGTGAGATATATTTATATATGTTTTAATGTGTTGTAAACCACCCACAGAGGCCACAAACTATGGGTTGGTATACGAAAGCAAAGTGTTCTGCTTATATACCGCCCCATACCACTTCAAGTAGTCTCTGGGCGGTTTACAGTTTTAATTACAGTAAGCAGGCTACACATTGCCCCACCCCCAGTTCAAGCTGGGTACTCATTTTACCGACCTGGGAAAAATGGAAAGCTGAGTCAACCATGAGCCTGTTACCTGGGATTGAACCCCAGGTCGTGAGCAGTTACAGCTGCAACCACTGCACCACCAGGAACTGAGCAAGTGAATGAATATTGTGGTTGTCAGAAGATCACAAGGTGGAACGCTGGCTGTCAGAGCTCAGTTAGGGCCAACCTGTCCAACCACGGACCGCAGCATCCACCAAGCCCAATAGGAAGGTGTCTTCCTATTCACACCCATTTGCCCTCATCCCTCCTCTCTGTCATCCAACTACACTGCACATCAAGGTTGTAAAGCCTCTCCCCAAAGGCTACTTCACATGATGGCGGGCAGAATCCACAGTTAACAAGAAAACAATCTGTGGCAAGTTACTTCCCACTAAAAGTGTGACATTATATTAGTAGGAAATTTGTCTTTTTAACCATAGCGGACTACCCATCTGGTGACGAATCATTAAGTCAACTTGCCAATTTCGCAAAAAGTTAGGCCCCGACTGAGCAAATGAAGTTGCAAAAACAGCAGGAATTGAAATTACATTTCATGCAGCAGCTGCTTGTTGGAAATACCAGAACACCCACATGAGTTGTGTGGAGACCGAGTGCTGCTAAAACAGTTGCAATAAACGGCCCAGTCACTCCCAAAAAACATGCACCAGTTTCTTGCCAGTGCCACCAGTGCCACTCTCCTCTGCTGGCCTCACCATTCTGTGAATTTTCCCTGAAAGTGGAATTATGACCTCAACGACGCTCAACTGACAGCTGTGACCCACTCACTCGTTCTAGCCAGCAGGCCTCAAGGAAGGCGTCTCTCCGTGGCCTCACCAGCAGCACAGCAGCGGCCAGAGACCCTTTCACCTGGAGTTCTGAACTGCAGCTCCAGAGAGACAGAGGAGCTAAGGAAGGTATGTAAGGAGAACAAAACTAGCTGGAGGCCAGATCCTGCCCACACCTCTCCAAAGCTAGGCAAGCAGGAAAAACTACAGCCACTTTGCCCTGGTAAGATTTAAGATCTTCATCATCATCCTGCCTTCTTTTTTAAAGGTTTGGTTTATAGTCCAGAATGTCTTAAAACAGTAGATGAAAATTTGGAAAAGCATAAAACCAAACTGGTTGGAGCTCTAATCATATAACCCAAACTTAGACTGGCCCCAACCATTAAATTGATAAATAAAAAGTACACCATACATCCCATTAGTTTTCTCTCTCCAAACCAGACAAAACAAAGACAAATCGAACCAGCCTTTTCCTTATTTAGCCCACCTTTTTACATGGCAACTTAGTTCACCCTGACACACACATACACAGAGACTAGAATTCGGAAAGCCTTTATTAAATAATGCTTCACTTCTTGTGTTGTACAAACAAGACAGTCATTCAGACAGAGACAACTTAGATTTGTAAAAACATTAAGATAAAACCAGACAGTGCTGAGTACGTCCAAACAGACAGTACATATGAATGCGACACCTTGAGTACACCTTAGCATGTATGACAGCACATCATCCAATTGTTAGCTGTATTTAGTTTTAGCTCTGCCAGTGTATATTTTGCTTATCAAATACAAGTTGCTTAAAACGCAGGCCAAGAACAGAGACATGTTTAAATGCTCCATGCAACAAGCAAATAATGCCTAATTATTTCTTGACTTGAAGTCAAGCTACTGCTTCACAGTGAGAAACAATTCCTACCACTGTATTTTAAAAAAATCAGGGGAGAAAAAAATCTAAAGGGATAAGCAAAGGCAAATGGCAAAGAACAGACCTGCATTTCAATACTCTGCATGTCTCAGCAGTCAAAGCATTCGCTGTACATCTTTCTACCACAGCCTTAGCACCAGTTTGAGAAAAGAAAGCTCCAGTTTCAACCCAGTTGCCAACATCACTCCATGTTTATTCAGAATTCAGACTCATCTATTTCAAGGAAAATGACTTGAGGTATACACTGAACTGTAGCTCTGGGATCCAACTAAAGATTACGCTTAATAGAATATTTTGCAAAGAAACTTAGGAAGTGGGCTTATTTGTAGAAGAGAAACAGCAGGGCTACCTAGAAATGTAAAATTACTAGGAACTTTGAAGCCATGGGAAAAAATTGGAGGGGGGAAAAACAAGCAGGAAATGAAACACAGGATTTCTGCAGAGCTGCAGAGAGAAAAAATGGTGCTAAAAAGACATCATGGAGGCCTAGGGGAACAATGCATAAAAGCCCCCAGGCAGAGGCTCCAAGGATGTCACAGTGCCAAGAGAAAAGGCAGTGATTTGTGTGTGTGTGTGTGTGTGTGTGTGTGTGTGTGTGTGTGTGTGTGTGTGTGTGTGTGTGTGTGTGTGTGTGAACAGAAACAGTACAGAGTACTGTAAGGGAGGGACGCCCACACACAGCCCGCCTGCCTCCACCTCAGTGAGACTACAGTATTTAAATGACAAGTCATTCAGAGAAGGGGGTCAATCTAGGGTTGGGAAAAGAAGACCTCATCCCAGAAGAGAATCAGAGCCATGCCTTTGAAACCGGCATCCTGGCTTTTCTTCAAGGCTCCTGCCCCTCCAAGGATGACGAGGGACCCTAACCCTAACTCAACCACAACTTTCGCCCCTGAAAACAACGTAACACGCCTTGGAGCCCCAGGAAGGAAGCATGGCAGGTGGTGGTGAGAGGTGTGAAAGTTTGATTTCCGAAGAGATGCTTTTCTCCAAGATGAAAGAGCATTTGTAATCTCACTGTCTGTGTGTGTTTCTGCAGATCTTTCTCCCACTCTAATCCTGCCATTTAATAATAATTATAAAAGGATTCCAGAATAACAGCTTGGAGGCTAAAACCTTACTAGGAAGTTCAAATTAACCACCTCTCAATGAAACAAGTGCTGAGATTTACTCCAAAATCCTATTCAATTCTGTTGCAAATTACTTCTAATTACGCTAATTAAGAATTGGGGGGGGACAGGAAACCTGATTCATGAGACATTAAGACAATCCAGTCTTTCTTCATACATACAGTCCTTTGCTACACAACATTTTGAATTGCACTGAGTCAATGCAAATGGCCAAAAATTGGTGTCTTTTGGCATTTAAAAATGTTGAGAATTTCATTAAACAGATGAAAGCATTTCATGACTACGTTCTCTGCCAGAAATAATTCAGGGGCAGACAGATCATCCATGACAGAACATATAAAAGGCTCTCTCAGAGGTCTATGGAACTTCTGGGGCATTCAGTGTGCGCCTAAACTCCAAGGGAAAGTATTCTAATAATTTGGGTTTAACCTCTGCATTATCCACCTTGAAACAACAGAAGCATCTGCCAGTGTCTGCCTTAGGAACGAAGGTGAAACCAACAGGTCCTAGAATGGGACATAACTCTAACCCCATTACTCAGAAGAAGCTGGCTCTTTCCAGTACACACACCCCTGGCAAGCTTCTCCTTGCGAAAAACGAGAACAAGTCGGACTAGACTAGCTGAATATACTTCATAACCAGATCAACATAATGGGCACCCAACTGTATTTCTATGTTGCGTTAGTAAGGACATATAGAGTTTCTTAATCATCTAGCATGGCTGATTTTCCTTGTGGGGTCACTTCTTTAATAAAAAAAAACCTACTGCACCAGCAGATTAGGAAACTCAGAAAGTGTTTTTTAACATTTAGAATACAGAGGCCAGATCAAACTGGGAGTAAGTACATGCAGCAGCAGGTGCTTACAACATACCATGCAAGAGAGACAGCCTGGTCTAATTATGAATTGCTACAGCACAGATGTGATGCTTATTGCATACAGCTCCTCTCCCTCCTTGCTTTGAGGTGCAAACCCCATTTACAATCTGTATCTCTACTTTATGAGATATTGGAGAGGGGGAGGCATGTTCAAAGGAGACATGAGAACCAGTGTTCCGCATTCTTTGGTTCATAAAAATCCGGAGGTTGGCCAGACTCCGGCACCACCAAAATCTCAGTAATGAGTTTCCGGCAGCATTCCTAGTCTCATACCACTCACGCAACTCAGCACACAATGCAAAATGAGAGTCACTACTTGCTAATAGATGCAACCACAGTTATGGCAGCCTAAACCTTCAATAAGACTCTAGCCACCACTTCTGAAATCAGCAGCAAAGATTTGAACTTGCCCGAGTGTTTTTGGGGAGAGAGGAAGAACTCTGAAAGTATTGCGTGTCTGAGCCATTTCCTAGTGGGAGATTAGGTCTACTTTACCAAGATGGAAGGACCAGACCAGGAAATTTCCTTACAAACTGTACCACTGCTTCATCTAGCTCAGCACTAGCTCTGGCTGCTCTCAGTTTTCCATGATTTCAACAGGTAGGAGTGAAAGGCAGAGGAGAGAAACAGAAAAAAGAAGAGAATATGTGATTAATGCCCCAGCTCTTTCCCGTCTGCTCTTTCCCCAGGAATCAGGACAAACATTGGAGAAACATGGAAATACTGGATGCATCAGCATCCATAAACTGTCTGGACTGATTGTGACCCAGAAGGTAACAGCGCTGCTACAGCTAAACACACACACTTACCCTTATTTGTATGAGTTGGCTCTGCTCCCCTGTGCCAGTTGTTATGGCCTGTGGCTCAAACATTCAAACACCAATCGACTGAAACTTAATCATGCAAATGAGCAAGAAGAGTGTGGGAAGATTTTTGAACAGTTGTTAAGGCCCTGAACTGCTGCCTCATAGTCTGAAAATCAATGTGGGTGAAAAGCCAAGGAAAAATTATATCTTTTCTAGATGGTGAGCCCTGCAAGGCGTTCAGACATTTACACATTGTACATCAGCATGAATGTAGTTCAACAGAACCACTCCTGTAACCTGTTGCTAAATGGTGAGTCTAATGAGCAATACACACAGGGAACACCTTGCAGAAATTTTGCTCCCTGTTTACTAGACCTCGGAGAAGGTGACGACACAATATTGGAGAGGCAGTCAAGGGCAACCCTGACCCTTCACAACACCAGAAAATGAACACCTATAACCTGAAATGCTGTTCTTTGCTTTTACAAAGCAAAGGGCCAAAAAGCAGCCACAGAGGGTGAAGTGAAAGAGGGAGGGAAAATTGCAATTTCACACAGCATCTGCTCCCTGTTCCTTTGCTGCATGCCCCTTCCTATAAACTTCCTCCAGAAGGAAGCACACATTCCTTCTTTGTAGCCTCGCTCCCTCATCTGGTTAGTTTGATAAAGTCCCCATAGTTCCGGAAATCTCTGTGCCTTTTGCCCTTAGCCTAATAAAAGCATTACCACCAAGAAGAGGGGCTTTAGAAATTTTTCTCCTGGCTCACCCGTTCCCAGATGTGTAAGCCAGCACCTGGAGGTAGCCCACTGGGGAAGTAAATTTTTTATATAACCCAGACATGACACTAAAAAGCAAAAGGGACATTGTGGACAAATGCCCACCAGCTAATGATGGGGGTGAGCATTCCCCATCTATCACATTGGGTTGTGCTTGACACAAAGGAACAAGACTAAAGGGTTTGAAAAAGCAAGGGAGGATGGAAGGCAGATTACTGGGAAACAGGGCTGTGGAGTCGGTAGATAAATGTTCCAACTCATTAGACTCACCATTTACTTTCGACTCCGACTCCCTGACTCAGACTCCTCTGTATTAATATGCAAATGTATTTTATACATTCCTTGAAGGAAAGAAAGGCAACATGTCATTACCACAGGACTACTGGCTGGGAAGCCAACAGTCTACTGTATTGAACAGTTTAAGCCAAAGACAAACACAATGAAAACAACAAAGTTTTATTAATTTTTTTATTAATTAATCAAGTGGCTGGATAGTAGCAGCAGGCATAAACACTATGGGTGCTGCATAACAGCAGAACACAACACTATGTGTTACCCATGGGCGCTGCGTAACAGCAGAACACAACACTATGGAAAGTATAAGTATTGCCGCTCCTAACTGTGCGTTGTGTGCCATATCATGAAGCACATGAAAAGCATGCTTCTTCACGGTCATTTAACGTGTTCGTTTTGCGGTTACGTGAGGCACTGCATGCATTGGTCTTTATTCTTACAGTAAATAAGTCATTAATTATAACTTTTTGTGAATTGGGACATTTAAACTTTTTTTAAAAAAATTCCAATCTAAATTTAGCAGGAGTCGGAGTCAGAGTCGGTGCATTGTTTGCCGACTCCAATTCCAGGTACCCAAAATTTCCTCCGACTCCGACTCCTTGACTCCACAGCCCTGCTGGGAAATGCAAGGCCGGTCTGTACAATCCCTCCTCTCCACCCTGAATGTATCTGGAGCAAGCGTTAATCGTGAGAGCACATGAGAATGTGGTGGTGACCTTTGTGATGGGAAGGAACAGCCAGCTCAAGATGGGGTAGTTGGGGTTAGTTTCGTTTTTGTTGGTTGGTTGAGTTTTTTTTGGTTGGTTGGTTGGTTTTAAAGCTAATTGCCTAAAACAGTGAGCCCAGGTTAAAAATAGCCTGTAAAACTTCAAATTAACACCCTTCATTTCATTCATTTTAAGTCCCAGATACCAGGCTACAGTCTCCCATCCAGACTCCAGAACGCAATGGATGGAGTGCACAGAAAGAGGAATGCTCTTTTCTCCACAAAGAAAACCAGGAACCAGCAGGTGAACTACAGGTCTTTTAGCATCTGCACCAGCCTTCCGCAGTCTGGCGCACTCCAGTTATATTAATTAGAAGGTCTATCCAACAAGTATGGCTGCATGACTCTGTTGCTGAGGGTGATGGGAACTGTAGTTCTGACACATCTGGAGGAGATTTGGCTACTCTCTACTCAGCAGTGCCACAATTTCAATGCTGTCCTTAAACTGTATGCATCAACACAACCTACAACTTCTGGAATCATCTCAGTAAAAGAAACAAAACAAAACATACAAGGCACTCCAGAATAACTCAAATGGGACCTATACGAGAATATGTAACTCCTTAAAATCTGAAGAATCATGCATTTAGCAATGAATCTGGACGTTTCTCACAGTACTAAGAAAAATACTTGAGGTTTGTTCATCTACAAACAACCCATACCAGTCAAGCAGTTTCTGTACAACTGAAGGGTAGAAACACTGATACTTTTGGTGGGGGGGGGGGAGAAAAGAAAACGAAAGAAAGAAAGAAAGAAAGAAAGAAAGAAAGAAAGAAAGAAAGAAAGAAAGAAAGAAAGAAAGAAAGAAAGAAAGAAAGAAAGAAAGAAAGAAAGAAAGAAAGAAAGAAAGAAAGAAACACCAGATCCCCCTATTTATATATAACTAATGTTTCAAATTCATTCAGGCAATTCAAAGCATAATGTTGATGGACACAAAGATTCAATATCAAAGGTTGCACTCTATTACAGAAGATAGCTTCTGATCTGAAGTGTTGTGTTCACATTATCATATGGGTTTTTTAAAGAGCAGAATGTTTTGACACTAAAATACCTGAATAAAAGGCCTTTTCAAGGTCCCAAGGATTAGAGGCAACTGAATTTTAGACCCTCTCTAAAGACTTTACCACCTCCTTCTCAATAAGACCAGGAAAACAAAAGCAAGATCTATCTGTTTTGTATCACAGTACTTAAAAATCCACTTTTATACCATTTCTGAACTACACGCTTAAAGAGCATTGTGCTATTTGAAGTACTTAAGATAGAAGAATACTGTGCTTACTCACACCAGAACCAATAGGCACTGTCAAAGAGTGAGTGAGTGAGGAGTGTACAAGAAAAATGTTGGGGAAACCAGTTGACTCAAGATTCCTGCTTCTCCAAGGGTATGGCTCACATTCTGTAAGCATGGCTTATATTATGATTACTTCCTGTGAATCATGACAATCCACAGAAGCTATTCATCAATTTTCTTCATTCTAAAAAATTAGCCCTCAATATGGCTGAGGAAACAACAGGGAACAAGAACACCGTAAAATAAAAGTCTTCCAAGGTGTAAGCATAGTAGTGTTATTGTTGTTGTTTGTTAGAAAGATGAAATTACTTTATGTGCTTACAGACAAATAAGAAGTTCCATCAACTAAAGTGAATCTAGCCTTGAGAGAATTCCGGGGGCTTCAGCCCTTGAAATGCTACAGGTTTTAAAGGCATTAAACTCAACAGATCCTACAGCCGTATAAAACAGCCAAGTAAATCATGGGAATCAAAAATGCCCATTATTTTGGTTAGATTTGAGAACTAATGGGTGAAAATACCAACTATTACTTTTAAAACCCCAAGCGTCTATAACAAGAATTTCCTCTTTGCAGAAACAATAGAAACCATGGGACAATCAGGCACTGAAAGCAATTAAAATTGTTCTGCGAACAGATATCTTGAACAAGCATTCCTTTCATGACCCATTTATTTCACTACGGTTAACATACGAAGAGGGCCTAAAAAGGGCAGGAATTCAAAGAGCAAGAGAGATACATCACACTTGGCAACTTCTCCCACAAACAACAGCCCACCAATCATTATTTTCAATCAGGGATTTGAGTTTGTCACCGCAAAGCCTTCAGACTTAAACTCACAGAAGCCCCCAACTCCAATAATGTGGCCCTAGCGTGGTTGGTTTCCTGTAGCCACGGGGGTGGGGGAAATGGTGTTTCCTTATCAGATATTGATTGGAGCGCGACAAGAGAAGACACAGACCGTACTTCAGGAAGGATGACAGCATTCTGTTTTATTGATACTATAGCTTAATAAAATAAAACTTAATTAATGTGTGGAACTCTGCTTCTACAGCACAGCCACTGGTACCAGCAAGCTTGAGCTCCATGTGAACAGGAGAAGACACGGAGACAGCCAAGCGATGCCACGGCAGGCAGAGTCCAAACACTGCCTGAGCTTGAACTAACCTGTTTTCATTCCATGCCAAGATGGAAAGCCAGCCATTTCTGCCTGATCGTTATGCTAACCCTTTGTGCTGGCATGCTGGGGCAACTTCCTTTCTGGACAGGAAGTGTGAGAAGAGCTATGCCCAGCTAGCCCAGTAAGTTTACCAGCCCATGGCTTTCTCCCAGGTGAGGCACATGTAGTTATGTGTCTGTCCAGTAAAAACCCCAAGTATTATCAGAGAATTATGGGATTGGTCATTCAAAGCAATTTGAATGGCACATCCTTAGCGTCACCTGCCTGGTGACCTGCATCCTGGGCCACGCAGGCACTCCAGATGTCACACGTCATCAAAATTCAGCAGCACACCCTCAGCGGAAGTGCACATAAAACACCAGCTTTCTTTTTTAAAGGGGAATACTTTCCCAAAGCATAGGTTTTTGTGGAAGAATCTCAGTGTGATTCATGTTCTAAAGAGTTTCACCTCCAGTCCACCAGATGTTCTGCATGTCAACACCCCACCCCAACCCCAGGTGCCTCAGCTAGCAGAGCGTTTGGAGAAGGACTATCAGTATTGAAATGTAAACCGTTTTTTTCCAGGCCACCGAGTGCTACAGCACATTGGGCCTGCCCTTCCCTGAACCGAGAAAACAACTGCACATTCTTGGCACAAGCTATTTTTTCTCAAAGGACGGCTACCATCTCTAGTCAAGCTGTTTTGTTAGGGAAATCAATCTGTCATTACTAATCTGCTTATTGAGGAATTCCAGCTAAGCTTCTGCCAAACCCTCATTTTCACCAGGAGACCATTCAAACACATGCAGTGCCCAAGCAGACAGACACCAGGGCTAGGATCCAGCAAACTTTTCCTGGATCCCGACGTTCCATCAGAATTCTCTGGAGCAGGTTGTTGGCAGCGCAACAGAACAAGCGCTTGGGCATTTACTGTTCTGCTTGCTTTGGACAGCCTAGTAGTCCACCGGGCCTTCATCATTACAGCAAGAACTTGGCTCAAGCTGCAAAACTGCATTCATAAAGCCCTACAAAGACACAACAACCCAGTCCCAAGTAGGCTTGTTTTCAGTTCACCTACTGAGAAATGGCCCTTTTAGAGACATGCATTTTTATAACTTTCAAAGACAGAAACACTTGCCTGCTGCAACAAGTAGCCCAACTCAGTCCAGTTCTCCACACTTGCTCCCCCACCACCACCCCACAAGTGGCTAATGCCATTCATTAAGCAACTGGATGGAGTTATTTTGCATCGGTTCCTGGATGCAAAATCAGTTGCTGTATAGAAATATAAAAATAATTAAACAAATTAAATAAATAACACTTCTTTAAGAAAGGGGCCAGCAGCAGCCAGATTGCAACTCGTGCGTTCCCACTTCCAACGCAGCCACCTTGGGTGGGTGATTTTGAGAGTCGTAATCTTGAAAAGAAAGGGTGTCAAACTCTGCCACAAATATTCTGAGATCAACAGTGCTGAGTGCAAAGAAATCACATACCTGCTATTAAACCTGGCACACAGATACAGAACACTGTTCCGTTTATCTATACTAACAGTGTCTACAGAGGCAAAGAGAATAGTATTTTTACAAGCTGAAAACACCCCAAAATATTTGTACCTACTCATCAGGACTTGACAATTTATGTGCCTGGTTTGGGTGGGTTACTTCAATCCAGGAAGTACATCACCACTGTGAAAATTACATGGAAGACATCTGTTAAGATCAGAAAGAATTAAGGTAATCTGAGAACAAAGTCAGTAAATAACTGCTGGAGAATACTTCCATTTTAATTACGAATCCCCTTCAGGCTGCAATCCTCCATCACTCATTTTAGAGTAAGCCCTACCTTCAAACCAATGGAGATTAATTCTGAATAGATGTGGGCAGGGAGATATGATGTTATAAAATGTTTATCTTAACCAAATGCTTTCTAATCCCAAATGTCAGCACTTTTCTGTTACTGGGAAGTTCAACATAACACGTAGCTATTCTGTATATAGTAATGTCCACATTACCTCTGCCTTTAAGCGGGGGGGGGGGGGGCAGAAAAACCCTCAAATAACAATCACACACACAACAGCAATGAAGTTTAAGAATGTGCACTGGAAGTTAAAAGGAAAAATATTATATTGTCATCATACAGGGTTTTGCCTGTAAAACAATGTATCTGCCACTTTCACATTTACAGGCGAATTTCCCTTTGGGCAGAAGAGGAAACAAATGTGAAGCACTAATGTATGTCCCATGCAGTCTCAGGAACAGTTCCACAGGCCCAATAATTTCAGTGGAACCTGCGCACAGGAACAACTCCACAGAATTGCAGTCAGTTACCATTTCATACACTCTTACTTGAGAATAAATCTGATTACTGAGAATGGAGCCCTAGTGATTTAATCTGATGCAAAGTCCTATATATTAAGTTTCTTAGTTGGAAGCGGAGATTTTAAATAAAAATTGCCTTTTTTGCCCCCAGCTAAAATAATACCATATTATTTTTCTTGAAAGAGAAAGAAGGTTCAAGTAGAGAAGCAAACAACTATAAAACACACTCTGCACATTTAACACTGTGTCAAACACAGCAGAATCTTCTGAACTGACAATCATTTTGTTATAAGGTGATTAAGAAAATATGCAATTTCACAGTTATACAGCTTTATAATATTACACGATGACAATAACTGCATCTAACTAGACATCATTTTCACAGGTATGTCTTTCAATGAAACATAATTTTTAAAACTATCTCTACACTTTGTAGAGACAAAATTGTAACTTTTCAAATCTATTTCACAACCCTTACTTAGGGGTTTATTTTAAGAGGTGAAATAAATATAGAACATGCATTCATTAACAAAACAACAACACAGTGATTGCGCAGACAGTGGGAGATTTTTTTTAAAGGGGAGCTTATTATTCTGGAATAGAACAGAAGAAAGATCTGGTCTCCGATCTTCACCAGCTATCTCCTCAAAGTTTTTCATCAGACCCGGGTTAAAAAGAAGGAGAGGAAAAACAGATATTTTGCCTCTACTCACTGTTCCAGCATTGCTAAGATTAGCTGTGCTGGCTCTGAAAAATCAGGCACCAGGGATTTCACTGCCATGGTGTGAAGTAACTGTTGCCACTAGATTAATAGAGACAACAACAAAGGCACTTGGAATGCAGGGTGTTAATTTCAAGGCTGTGGGACACGCCCTGTCACAGGACCTCCACACCCACACAGGCTGGAAAACAAAACCTTCCAACATCTTACACACATACAGACATACTGCTCATACAGATGATCCATCTTCCCAGTGCTATTTGTACATATGTGCCCGACATGCACGCACCCTGAAAAATCTTCCCCTTTTTTCAGTATCCCACGCTATGCCCTAATAACAAATATTTCTAAATTGTTTTACACAATCTCACTTATCATCCTCAAGCATCTGTTCTCAATCTATGTGACAGTAACCTCATGAAGATTAAACGTGCCTTCAGACCCAAGGAACAACTCCAGTCACCAAATTTCTGACTTCCACTGACCCATTTCACACCATCCCTTTCAACTAACCTCGGTTTGCCAACCTCTGGGAAAAAAAACAACCCGTTGAACCCCCTCACACATTTTGCAACAGCCGTAAAACCGTTCCCGCATCCTATCCTTCCAATGTGCCCCCTTAAATTCACATGGACCTTACCCAAAATCATATCCCTTCATTTAAATTTTGACACCACACTTCATTATGTTGAAAGGATTTTCTAGAATAAACCGAGCCAAGAATCCACTTAAAAACCATGCTAAAAAAAATTACATGCCCAACTAACATGATTCTAGAAGCTAAAAAAAATCTGCAAATAATTTAAAAACACTTCACCTTTCAGTTGTGAGTCTCTGAAGAGCTGAAGAAACCTACTCCTTAGGTCGAGAAGAGTATGTACAGGTGTAGATAAAAGATATTCAACAGCAGATAGATCAATGTAGATGACAGACAGTTAAAGGTGTGAAGCATGTTACTCATTCATCCACAGAAATACATTTAATCATGAACCACACACATGGTTTTACACTGCATGTATTACATGCCTCCCCACACACACTCCACGTGCCCATGCAAAGCTTTAAAACACATTTAAATCTGATGGATCCAATAGAGCAAATGTGTTTCACTGAACACTCAGTGACATATTCATCACCCTGTTTTTAAAGAATCACAAGATCCCAGTTATCATAACAACATGGGAGCAACAACCACCACCCTCCATGTATATGCTAGTGCTGAAGAGCCACCCCATAAGGGCAAATGTCACATAAAAAGGGCAAAATAGCAAAGCAGGAGGAAGAGAGCTCCAGATTAAATAAGTTGGAGGGGTTGGCTACAGGTGAAAGGGGTAGGCTTGTGTCTATACTTATATACACAGCCTCTTCCTCCTGTATAATCTGGAGCTGCCTTCCTTCTAATTTGCTATTTTGCCTTTTTTTTTTTTTTTTTTTTAGGTGACATTTGCACTTACAGGGACAAGTGGGTGTTTATATACATAGAGAGAGAGAAAGAACACCATATTTACACACACATACACACATATAGAAAGATCAGTAAAGTATCTCCATGCTGAAAAGTCTATCTACATAGTTTCATATACACACAGAGAGCCATATATATTGGTAATATTTTGCTTAAGCATTGCCATGCTCACAGGTGGATAGATAGATAGATAGATAGATAGATAGATAGATAGATAGATAGATAGATAGATAGATAGATAGATAGATAGATAGATAGATAGATAGATAGATAGATAGGAAGGAAAGAAGAAGGATGGATAGACAGATAGATAGACAGATGGATGGATAGATGGATAGAGCAGGAAAAGGTAGATAGATAGAATGAATAGGAAAAAGATAGACAGACAGACAGAACAGGGAAAAGGAAGAGACCCCAGGCTCAGAGACCCCCTCCCTCTGTCAGCCCCCTCCCCAGCGAGGAGGGGGATTCCCCCCCCCCAGAACCCCACCCCCACCCCCATTAACCCCTTCAGGGCCCTCTGTTTCCATGAGCGAGGGGGGGGTCGTCTTCGTCCCCCTCGCAGCCCCACCCCCACCCTCTTGACTGATAAGGGGTTTGTGGGGGGGGGGACAAGGACGCCCCCCCTCCTCCTCCTCCTCCTTTTCCAGCACTGAGGGGGAGGGGGAGACCTTCTCCCCCCTCAGTTGTGTGTGTGGGGGGGGTATCCCTCAGCAGCACCATTAGGGACCCACCCACCCACCTACTTGCTGCTTGCCTCTCCTGCCGCTCTCTCGGGACCTCTGGGTGTGTGTGTGCGGTGTGTGTGTGCGGGTGTGTGTGCGGGTGTGTGTGTGTGTGTGTGTTCCCTCCGGGCAAGACCGGCGCTGTTTCTCTCCCACCCACCCCCACCCCCCACCCCCCAGCCTTCCTCTTCTTCTTCCTCCTCTTCCTCCTCGCGGCCGCCCGGTCTGGGTTTGACACCCGCCGCCCACACGCACCATCCAACATGGCGGCGCACGAGGCGGGAGGGGGAGGGGGGGGGGAGGAGCAGGGGGGCGGGGCCCGGCGCGCGCCCGGCGCCACGCCTCCTCCGCCCCCCCCAACCGCCCGAAGGGGGGGAAAAAAGCCGAAAGCGGGGCGGGGCAAAGGGCGGGGCCGAGGCAGCCCTGAAAGAAATAAGCCCCCTTGCGCTTGCGCACTAGGGAGGAAAGGGGGCCGGTCGCGCCCCTCTGTCCCGCGCATGCGCCGCTCGCTCCCTTTCCCTCGCTTCGGATCGCCTCATGTTTTCCCTCCTTTTTTTTTTTTAATCTCGTCACCTCGCCTCACTTGAACAAGAGGCCGGTGTTTTTGTTGTTTTTATGGATGGAGGTGGCTTTCCTTCCCCCGTCATGGCACACTCCGCTCCTGGATCTCTCTCTTTTGAGGGATTGGGAGGTCATGTGGGAAAGGGGCACCTTCAAATAAGCCCACCTGCCCTTTTCCCCATTTTTTTTAAAATGAGGCGAAAAATGAGCGTCTCTTTATCTCAAAAGATCCCTCTTCCTTTTCTCCACGTGTTTTCTGAGGGGGGCGTGATTGCAGAAAATCTAAGTCTTAAGAGTAATGTTCTCACACTGTTTGTGAAAACACACAACCTCTCGCCAAAATAACGTTAGTTGGGAGAATATGTCAGTTGTTCCCATACATCTGTTTGTGAAGCACACACTGCCCTCCGATTAAATAAATAAATATGTGTCTATACCAAGAAGGCCCATCTCCCTCTTGGGTTGTTTGCACATGAACGAAATGAAGCCTACTTCTCAAACCTCTTGGTCTTTTGGGGTTGCTTTGCTTCCCCACCCCCCCAAAAACCTCCTCTAGAGATTTCCCAGCTAGGAAAACATCCCTTTCCTTTCAAAAAAAAAAAAAAAAAAAAAGAGCCAGCCATGCTCTGTCCTGGATCTTGCACATGCAACACCATTGCACACCAATCCCTTGCAAACCTTGCAGCAAGTAGCAGCTCTGGCTGTGTTGCAAAGAGTGTGCTGCTCTGTTGGTTGTGACTGATTTGTGCCATTTTCAATGTAGCCAGTAGTTCTCCCGGTTTCCCCTATGGGGCATACACTCAAATTGAGGGCTGGGAGAGTAAGAACTGACAAAAAGAAAATATTTTTTCACCCCAGCGCTGCTCGACTATCTCCCCGTGCGGTCCTTTTGCTGGAAGCTCTGACAACAATACCTATTTACCCAACGGTGTAGGTTGGGGGTTTGAAGAGAATTAGGAGAGCAACATCTCACCCATCAACTCTGAGCTACATTCCAAAAAAACAAGGATACACGCCGTCCTCAGCCATGTCCTTATTGACATAATTTCCTTCTTCAAACACTTCTCCTCTCATTTACTTTCTCTTCTCTTTTGGGTCTTGAATTTAAATGTTAGATTCTGGGAAGAATTGTGATTTCCAGCCCCACCTTCCCGTAATAGCAAAAAGGAGGCTGGTTTTCCATTCTTTCCTAAAACTAGGTGGGTGGGTTGTGATTTCCAGAAGTTGATTGGTCATCCATTGTCCCCATGTTGGGAACAAGGCGGCTTGTAATGCAAAATATTTACTTATGACTTACTGGGAAGAAGACACAGAGGAAGCCTGGAAGACCAGACTTCTTAAAAAGGACCCGCTGCATGGCTTCCTGAATATGTCACAGATGCTCACTGCAAGTCTGGGCAGAAATTAATCCTCGTTTACAGCAAAAGGGTTTTAAGTGTCCGCCTCTCAGAATTTGCAACATGGTGTGCTTTTATGCACGGATACAAATCCCAAGCAAACCATACCAGACCCCCATCTCCACCCCTTCCCGGCTTCTATCTCTTTCCATTTCATTCCAGCGTTGACCAGCTAATTTTAGAAGCCTTCTTAGAAGTTCCTCCTCTTTCCTGTGATGAAATATTTTCCTGTGTTGTTTCAAGAAGGCACTTCAGAAGATGCACATGTTTTAATAATTGCAACCTCGTCCCAGCCTTGGGAGTGACCTACACCACCATCACTCCAACAAGCCACGTGTCTGTCTCTTTCATTTCCCATACACCCTTGCTCGTTTTCTCCGGGGGGGGGGGGAGTGATTAAACCATGCAATTGCTCCCTTCTATGAATCTAGTTTCCCTTAATCCAAAAAATCAGCAATTTGTCCAAAGGGGAAGGGGGGAAAAACCTATGTTAAAAACTTGCTGAATGCCAAATGAAACAACTAGGGGGAATTCCCTAGTAGTTTATATATAAGCCAGGTAGGTACAGAGAAGCAACATTAAATTTGACAGTGGCAGGACAATAGCAATGACCAAGCAATCAATGGGTACACGAGGAAGGTAAATTATGGCCTTTTAGGGGTTTTAAGACTCCATCTCCCATCATTCATCACCATTCACCATTTCTGGCTGCAGCACTAGTTGTTGGACTGTGTGTTCCATCAGCCCTAATGAAGGCAGCACATGGTGGAAGATATTATGAGTTGCAGTCCATGCACCCCATGAACCAGTGAGATTTGAGTAAGAGATCTTTGAGGATACAAGGAGATCACCCTCTGCTACTGTTCCATAGTGATTCGTGAAAATCCCTCACGTGCTCAGCTGCGCTGACTGCAAACCTGCCCACTGTAGCCCAATTCAAATTGGGCTTCCCAGGCCAGTATTTGCCTTTGATTGCCCTTCTGGTGCCAATAGGTCCCACTAGCTGGGATCTGTCCAATATAGGGCCATAAGCCACCTGATTACATATGGGCAGGAATTTCACGTGCACACATCCCACAAACACATCTCCAACATCTCGCTTCCTTCTGTCGTTCCCTGGACGGAGACACTTTTACCAAAAGCCTGTTAATCCCAACCAGCTATCGAGACTACCTCTCCAAATGGTCAAATATTGACCGAAAAGAGTGACAAGCCGAAGGAATGTAATGGTCTCCTTGACATTCCCCATGAGCTTCCATCTCCTGCCGCAATTAAACACATTAAAATGTATTTTGCTCTCCTCCCGCCTCCAAAAGAGACATTAAAAGCCCTTATTGGAATGCATGACTTAACCCCGGCTTGCTCTAAGGAGTTGTTCTAAAGGACCACATTTCATGGGAATTCTGAAACAACGTCCCAAGAGAACGGAAAGTCGTGCCGAGGCTTTGCTTTCCCAAGGGAAAGAGCATCATAAACAGCCATACCCATGGCAGTCAAAGGCCCAACCCAGTTTCTCTGGCAGGTTTGAGTAGCCACAGCTACTGAATCACATTCTGATATTACTGGTGCCAGCTGGGACCGACGAATCCATTCCGAGTTATACTCTGAGCTTCAGATGAGAGCTCTCAGGTGAGGGCAGGATTCGGCACCTTTGGCAGCTCTTCTCAAGGCTGGATTAAAACCCAGAGCGGATTCACTGCCCACTTAGTTTAGAGTCACCACCAGCTTCCATGGTGAGCTCCTCCATAATGGCCAGCGGAGAACCAGTGGTGCCGTTTGGCCAAATGCCCGACTGCGCTTTGCTCTGGCACCTGCCCCTCCCCTCCCCCAGCTGGTTGGGCAGGAGTGAACACGACCTGTGCAAAATAAATTTTGCAGCCCTATGAGGAGGACTGACAAATGGAGATGACGGCGACAGCGCCCTTCGCTTCTTTTTCTTCTGTCAAGTCTGGCAATAATAGGAATTATGTTTGGCTAAGCTTCAGTTGCAAATTCTGCCACTGGATGTTATTCCTCTTCTCCTCCTGTTGCAAACCCTCTGATGTACTAAAAAGCTGTTCCAGAGGGCCTCCCAGCCTTTCCAAGTGCGGGCCTCAGGAAGAAGGACCATTAATTGTGTATTATGAAGATGCACAACCCAGAGGAAAGGGATCTGGCCTTTGTTTCTGAGAGATCCATTAGGGTCAGAAGTCTCCCCTGGCCTGACCCAGGCCAGGGAACATCATAAGAAAGGAAAGAGGTGGACTCTGTCCCTCTTGGCCAAGCCACAAAGCTTAAGCTACTCTCTTTGGGACTGTTAAATCTTGGCACTGAGCAGGTTCGTGTTTTCCCTTCTTCCACAGCCTAATGATGAACTCAGGAAGGGATGACAGCTGGTGGGGAAGTCTGCAGCCTCACCTCCTTGGAAGGAACCCACCAGCTTAACATGAGCTAATAAGCTCGAAAACTACAATCTTCCCCCTTTTTTAAATGAGATGTTCCTCTGGCCATATGGCAGCCCGAGTCTCAGGAGCTGTTAAAACACAAATCTCAAAGCAATGTGTAGAACTGGAAAGGTGGGGTGAGAGAGAGCAAAAGAGACCCAGTCCTAGGCACTGAAAAATATTACTCTTTGTTCTGCTGCAGGACAGATCGTTGGGTGTGTTGTTTCTTCACCCGGTCTGTTTTCGCCAACGAGGTGCCATCTCCATGCCCCAGTCTCCAAACACTCCTGTCTCCCGTTAGTTGACGCCTGGCTCTTCTCAAATGCAATTCAATCTGCAAACCACAATGGATTTGTTCCATTAGAAGTTCTCTCTCTCTCTCTCTCTCTCTCTCTCTCTCTCTCTCTCTCTCTCTCTCTCTCTCTCTCTGTGTGTGTGTGTGTGTGTGTGTCCCCTCCCCCCTCTCTCTCTCATACACACACACACAGAGAAAGAGAGTGCAACTTGCTGTACTTGTCTGACTGGTTTAGCTCACTCTGCCTAATCCAAGGACTAACCACAAAATTGGAAGGTGTTCTTTTAAGCTCAGGGGAATCTTTGATACCAGCACAGATCTTTTTGAGATTTCGCGGTTTGCCCTTGCATGACTGAGCCAACAAGCTCAGGGAAAGCGCTTGGAAGTGTCCCTTTTGGGGGACTACAGTGCCCAGAACCTCTCATTTTGTAGTCCAAAAACAAACAAACCAAAAAGTAACAACAGAACAAAGTTCTGGATTCCCCCCTCCTTCATTCTGCCATCTCAAAACTGAGCCCCTCTGGTCACCTTCTTTTATACCAGCAGGATGACGACCGCTGATTATTAAACCCGATCCTCTCTCCAGCTGGGAGGCCGCCAATTGGGGACCTGTGGCTCTAGACCGGAGCCGGGAGTAGAGGCCAGGAGCGCTGTGTCTGACAGATGACACGACTTCACAAACAAATCAATACCAAGCCAGCCAGCCATTCTCCCAGGGCCTGACGTGACGCTCTTCCCATCGCACATTTTAATCCAGGATGCTGGCAACTTCCCAGCCCAGAAACCCAAGGAGTTGGAGTCTCCAAAACCGCTACACAGGACATCTGCGCCAGTCTGAGGACATGTTAACTGCCCTGGTTCCACCCCAGTCTCCATGGCTGTGGCTCAAAATGGGTGCTTGAGCGGTGCCCCGAAACATACAAGAGCCCCAGTTCTGGTGCCCCAGCAGGTAACTGCCATGCCCTTGGGGATGTCTGTTGTATAACCAGGACTGGGGCTTGTTTGGCGTGAGATTGGTGTCACGTACGCGTTGCATAACCCGGGATTTGTATGCTGCGACCGTGCGGTGCAGAGGCACGCTCTGTGAACCGGGGATTAGCCGTAGATTTACAAGTGTCTCTGCAACATTCAATTGGATCCCGCTCGGACAGCCCTGATCCTAGAATCCAGGACGTTGCCGTTTTATGGGGTTGCTGGATAGCTCCGTGGTTTACGTAGAGGTTGAGAAGTTGATTCCTCTCACTGTGCCTCCCTGACAGGGGCTAGACTGGATGGCCCCAGATGCTCCCTTCCAGCTCTACAGTGTGAAGATGAAGATGATGAAGATGATGGATAGCTGAGCGGTGTCGGCATCTGGCCACGGAGGCAGAGGTGTTGGAATTTCGATTCTCCACGGTGCCTCCTTGGCAAGGGATTAGATTTGATGGTCCAGAAGGTCCATTCCAGCATTGCAGTCCTAAGATGATGGGCATGATTACATTGTTTATGGCATGGTTTGTGCAGGGGGCTCTCAGTAGAGTGACAGTGGCTGATCCTTGCCCATGACAAATATAAAAACAACGAGGGTGAAAGATCAGGGACTCCCACTCCCCACAGTTTTTAAAAGACAAAATGCAGACAGAAATGGTACGAAATGGGAGTGAAATCAATCAATCAATCAATCAATCAATCAATCAATCAATCAATCAATCAATCAATCAATCTCAGGTAGATGATGCTGGGGAAGGCAGGATGAAGCCATTCCCCCAGTGTTTTTCTCCAAAAGAGGCATGCTTTTCAGATCTGTCGTTTGCCCTTGGAAGGGAAACATACAGGTTGCATTTAGCAACCGCCTTCAGAGGTATTGGGGGCATCGCTCCCATGATCCCCAAGGCAGCGTGACCTGCTGGGGAGGGCTGGGCAATGGGAATCAACCCATCGGCAGGGCCTCAGATGGAGATGAGTTTAACTCAATTCAGGTGACTGTAAGGCAGGTTTTCCTAAGGGGGCAGGGGAGAAGAGGTCATTTTCCCCATCCCCATCCCCCCACCCCACCCCCACCCCACATCTCAACTGACTGCCAGGAAAGCAAACAAGTCACCCCTGTCCCGAGAAAAAGCCGACCAGAAATGGAAGAGGATTAAGGTGTGTGGATCTCGAGCAATTCTCCGCGCCTTTCCCTGACAAGATAAGATTCTGGAATGCCAAAGTGCGGGTGTTCCTTGCGACTCGAGACTGGCGGCAGAAAACCTACCAGCTTGCTTGGGTACTTCCGTGCCAAAACAGGACAGGTGATCCTTTGCTTTAATTAGCACCCTGGCAAACGGATATGATCTCGTACTACCTTGCGGTGAAAACACCAAGATGTTCCCACACGCACACACATCCTGACAATGTGAGCTCTTAGGGTCCGGGGTCTAAGCAAGGAGACAGAAGGAGAAAGGCCCTGGGACCACCCCTTCCTGCTGTGCTGGAAGGGACTCAGTCATGATGAGATCTGCTTAGGCATAAAGGGAATCAGAGACTCAAAGGAGAGAAAAGCTTAGAAACAGGTTGCCTTGTATGGCAGGGGCTGAAGGCAAAAGCCAAGCTTCCCGGTTTGCAGTTCATGGCAATTTCCGCTGCACCATGGCTCAGAAGTGCAACCGCTAAACAGTGGCAGATTAGATTAACAAAGGAATACCTACCTCTGCTTTAAAAGATCTTTCTTCCCTTCCTCTCTCCTTTGCCCCTAGTGATTATCACCTCAACTGGTCAATTGAAGAGCTCAGCTTCCCATCAGCTTCCTCTTTGTTAATAATCTTGAAATTTGAATCTTAAAAGAGGCACATCAAGACAGGATGAGTTTTCACTCTGGCCCAGGGGGTGAGCACCAGGGGAAGGTGGGCTGGCTCCCTCATTTATGCAGGCAGGGATTCACGGGTTAAATCTGCATCCTGTCTTTCCTTATTCATGTCCAAGCAGGGACCTGAAGCCAGGTCTACAGGGCATGGTGGATGTTTGCCTAGGAATGGGCCTGATCATGAAAGCTATTAGTTACAAATAACAAATTACTTGTGGTTCTTTTTTTCTTTTCTTTTTTTTGTTTTGCAATAACCAGAATTGTGCGTCGGGATATTACCAGCTTCATAGACCAGGTCTCAGGGCAATGGTTTCAAACCACAGGAAAAGAGATTCCATTTGAACATTAGGAAGAGCTGTCCGGCAGTGGAATAATAGGCTGCCCCAAAGGAGGGTGTTGGAGTCTCCTTCTTTGGAGGTTTTTAAGCAGAGGCCGGATGGCCACCTGTCGGAAATACTGTGATGGGGGTTCCTGCATGGCAGTGGGGTTGGACTGGATGGCCCTGGAGGTCTCTTCCAACTCTGGGATCCTATGATTCCCAATATTTGCCCCAATTCTGTGATATTACAAGAGCTACCCTCCACACGCAGCTCAGGTTTTGGTGTTTAAGATGCTACCAGCACGGTGAATCTACAAAAAGCCTCATGTCCACATATTCCTCTCTGTCTCTGCTCCTTCTCTTGCCCTGCTTGCTTCCTCTTTCCCCCTCTCTTAAATCTAAATTTAGATTTTTCTGGGATTCTCTCTCTCTCTCTCTCTCTCTCTCTCTCTTGCTCTCGCTCTTTCTCTCTTTCCCCATAAAGCTCTAAGTCCAGAGACCTTTGGGTAGTGGGTGGCATATAAGTTGTATAAGTAAGTAAATAAATAAATAAATAAATAAGTCCAACAACAACCCTAAAATTGCGGCACTCACTCTGCCTGCATTGACACGTGCCATTCTCGACAGGGCTGCAGCACTCAAGCCAAGAATCAAAGATTATCCCTTACTGAAGCATCTGCCAGCACCAACTGCTATTATTAAAACTGGTTTAGGGTGTCCCTTTTTCATTCCTTTCCCACTAATCACAAACTCTTGGTTCCCATGGAGTGAAAAGGAGGCTCTCCAGTTCATGAGAGGGAGGCCTTGGAAGAAGGGAAGAGAAATCATCTTTAAGATTCGTTCCATGGTTTTGGTCACTGACTGTGCGGAGCCAGTGGTTGGTTGCTTTATTGCTCCCCAACTGTGACTGCTTCATAGGAGCAGGGTTTGATGATCCATTGGGTTGGGTCCCTTCTAGAGATGGGCACGAATAAAAAAAAATGGTGTTTCGGTTTTTCGTTTGTCGTGGAGAGGTCTGTTTCGGTTTGTTTCCGTTTGTTGCGAATTTTTGGAAAAAATTCGTTTCCGTTTTTCGTTTTTTCGTTTGTCGTTTCTACCCGCTTTTTGCGCAATTTTTAAAGCATTTCCATGCGTGGGCGTCCCCCAACGCCCCAGACCAGAGGGAAAACACTAAAAAAAAGGATGCTGGCAGAGACACAGTATAAACAAGGTACGCAGGGAGGCTGCAAAGGTAGCGGCGGGCGTTGCCCAGGGTGCAAGGCAGCCGCAGAGTGACTGCACTGCGGGGCAAGGGAGGGTACTCACCGAGAGGTACGCAGCACACATGCACACAGGGAGGCTGCAGGACTGAAGCTAGAGTCACAGAGACAGCAATCCCACCCTAACTCCCACCGGAGACTGCAAGGAGGACGGGGGCTGCCAGAGCTTTTTATGCCCTCTGTGGCTGCCAGACCTGCCCAGTATGCAACCTGGGCATGCTATTGTTTGAACATGATCCCATCACATGGCTTGCCTCCATTTTGTGGCTGGTGGTGACATCCATTTTAAAGGGAAAAGAAAAATACATCGCGATGGGAGAAGACAAAACAAACATTTTAAGGACCCCAACCCCCTGGCAGGTAATAATTTCAAATAATTATCGCATTATCGCTGCGTTTTTACAGATGTCCAGGGTGTTTTAATACCCAAGAATTCAATCAATATTAGGCATCTGGGAGCCATTTTGGGTCGATGTCCCCTAACTCCCCTTAAAGGGAAAAAACACAGCGATCTGAGAAAAGACATAAATGCACCTTTTAAGGACCCCAAACCCCCTGGTAGGTATTATCAGACAATATAAATAATAATCGCTGCGTTTTTACGGATGTCCAGGGCGTTTTTTAACATTTAAAACAGCTCATTTCATTGCGCGTCGCCATTAACGGAAACGAAACATAACGACCACAATTTTTGTGGTTCTGTTCGTTTCATTGCATTTTCATCACAATTTTTGTTTGTCGTTTCGTTACGTAACGGAACGACTAACGAGTAACGGAAATGAAAAAATGTTCGTTCTGTGCCCATCTCTAGTCCCTTCTAGCAATGCTGTTCTAAGATGGTGGTGGTTGGTGGTGATGGTGAAGACTGAGCTGAGAATACTGGGTTTGAACACAGAGAGCAAAGAAAAAAACCAACGGGTTGCAGGTTTCCTAGGACACAGATCCATTGCTGCCTCCTGTGATTGACTTGTAAGAACATCGTGCTTGAGAAGGCCGGTTGTTGGCACCCAAGAAAAATCACAGTATAATAAATAAACAACAACTGCAACAGGAGTGTGGAAATGAAAGAGCATGAAGTTGCATGTATAGGATAATTAATTCAGTGGGGGGAAAAAGGGAGTCTGATAGTAAACATCCTAGCCTTCTCTTGTGGCTGTTATGTAATGTTGTCTATTAATGCTGTAAGCCAGGCATGTCCAAACTTCGACCCTCCAGATGTTTTGGACCGCAACTTCCACAGTCCTTTGTCATTGGCAATCTAAGCTTAGAATTCTGGGAGTTGTGGCCCAAAACATCAGGAGGACCGAAGTTTGGACATGCCTGTTGTAAAATGTCCCTCAATTCCCTGTTCTCAAATACTTGAACATGTCTTAATTGTACTGGTCTGTATATTATCCCTCATTACTGTAAGCCGCCTTAGGTCCTTTTTCCAAGGAGAAAGGTGGGGTAAAAATACTCTAAAATAAAAAATAAGTAAACAGCTACAGAAAGTTCTCAAACCAGTTACTTAGAAAAAAAAATCACTGCAGCTAGCCGGGAGTGGGATTCAGCTGCCACCGTGTGTTGAAAACAAGGTTTGCACGTCCGTGGTTGAGAAATAAAACATGACATGTTTGTAGCTTTAACGTTGCATTTTAATGTTCTAAGATGCCTCTCCTAATTCCCTGTACTTAACTTGAATATGTCTTAAATATTTTGGGCTGTATATTGTCCTTCATTATTGTAAGCCGCCTTGGGTCCTTTTCCAAGGAGAAAGTGGGGTAAAAATAAAAATAAATAAATAAATAAATAAATAAATAAATAAATAAATAAAATAAATAAATAAATAAAATATCCTTCTCCGGAAGCCCTGGCAGCTTCGCAACTCAGAGAGAGAGAATAGTATGGAGGTGCACATAATTGTTTCCTAGCTGCTGCGAATTACACTGCTCTTCAGAGCACAGGAGCCGGGTGTAGGAAAAAAGTTGGCGACCTGAGTCCAGCTGGGAGAAGAGGAGGAAACCCTCTTGCAGAGTCAAAGCAGCGGTCACGCTCTGCAGGTGTCGGGCCTCTCTCGCACACACGTTCACGCCCCAAGGGAGCCATAGTCAAACACATTTCCTGCCGTGTCTTCGCACAAGAGTTTTTCTGCCTGGAACAGCAAAGAACGCAGAACACTTTCTTCTGGGTATTTTTAAATTTATTTTTATCCTCTTCTCTTTCTGGCCTGCCCATCCTGAGAGAGTGAAAACAGAAACTTCTCATTGTCGGCAAGCTGCGAAGACAAAAGCAAGCCGGGCCGGCAGCCCCGCGTGCCAGGGACGTCCGGAGAAAACAGTGTGAAAAGCGTCCCGTGAAAAAAGCCAGGGAGGGTGAACCCAGCACTGAAAGCATCTTTCAGCAGCCTCGCTTGGAGCCAAGGAAGAGCGTGGGGAGGATGGAATCAGTGGCCATGTACAACTTCAAGGCAGAAGAGAAGGATGAGCTAACATTTAAGAAGGGAGACATTTTGAAGGTACCTCGGCCGGTCGCGGGGCCCAGTATAGTTCCCCAAATCCATCCGAGCCGGGGAATTCTGGGAACGGTAGTAAAAAAACAACCCTAACATTGACCCCAAATCTTGGGTTCATGTTTAGAAAAGCGGCTTTGCTGCCTTGAGCAGGGAAAGAATTGTGTGCGCGCGTGTTCGAGCATACGGGCTTTTCCTCCGCTCGGCATCTTGAATTTAGCGTGCTCAGCTTTTGGGTTTGCTTGGCAGAAGGCAAAGAGGGGCTTGATTCGCAAGAGCTGAGGCACCTCAAAGGAAAACCAGAGTAGCAAGGGAGACGCATCGCCCTTCGAGGGTCTTCTTAGTCCTGGTAGACTTGGGCTGGCTGGAGACCATCGCTTACCGTGGGGTGACCCAGCCCACGGTCTACATGCATCCCCCCATAGATTACCAGCCCCACATAAAAGAGGTCGCTCGTAAAATGATCTCCCAGGCTCAGAAGGCAAAAGTAGCAAGGGAGATGCATTGCCCTTCGTGGGTCTTCCTAACTCAACTCATCTCCGTCTGCTTCATCCAATCTTGCTGTATTGCTTCTGCTCTTTTCTCATGCCGGCTGCAGCTGGCTCCCCCACGGGTGGTCCCTTGGGAACGGTCCCTTGCTGCACCAGCCTTTTTTTGTCGCAGAGAGACCGCCCCCAGAGACTAATCTCAGATCCTGTTTTTGTAGCTGAGAATTGGCCCCTTCTCTGATGAGAGAAGCTGGGTGCAGAAAACAGAAAACCCACGACAGCGTCTGCATGACAAAGAGCCTATCACATCTACCACCTTTGACTGTCATTTCTCCAAAGTTCTCCCTGGACAGGGTTACAAAACCATACTGCTGACAACACTCAAGGGATTTCCTTGTGTATATGAAGAGCAGGGGGCTGCCAGCGTTTTTGACCTGGCCCGGCTCCTCTGCTTTGAGCAGCAATCATTAACTGGCAAGAGTCCGTGACTGCGTCCGTGCTGGGAAATGCCTCCCCCTCTGGTTTTGTAGTGATTAGTCAACACTTGATTTATTTAAAATATTTCTACCTTAGCTTTCTCTCCAAGTGGAGGCAAAGGTGGCTTAAGAAGAGCCCCGTTTAGGCTGTTAAACCCACGCAGACGAAACAAGGAGAGGAACCTTGTTTTGCTCAGAAAGTGACCGCCGTGGTCCCCCTCCTCTCCACATGGAGGGTCTCCCAAGAGTCAGAATCCAGGGACATCAAAGTCCAGGTTAAAATGGTAAGAGTTGGAGAAAGCAAACCACAAAGTAGCTAATACATGGTTTTTTTCTGCTATTTTTTGAATGCCAAGATATTGAACATGGAAGAGGACCTGAACTGGTACAAAGCAGAGCTTGGAGGCATGGAAGGATTTGTACCCAAAAATTACATCAAAATGAAGCCTCACCCGTAAGTCCATTCTGCTCTTCCTTTTAGAGGCCGCTTATAGTTTCATGGCTGGATCTTAAGTCTTCACCTGGCACTTGAACTGGCTCCAATTGATTAAGGGGTAGTCGTTAGACCCCACTGAATGTCATTTCTGTAGTCAAAAGATGTGTATAATTTCCTATTTTCTGTCCCGTCCTTAGCCCTAGCACTGATTCCCACCTCCGGGCTTTTTTTCTTCCAGGTGGTACTCGGGCAAGATATCCAGGCTAGAAGCGGAGAAGATACTTTTAAAGAGGCAATTCCGCGGGGCTTTTCTTCTCAGGGAGAGCGAAAGCAGCCCAGGGGATTTCTCCATCTCTGTCAAGTAAGTCTTCATCGAATTTAGTAGCTGTTAAAATCTGGTGCATTTTAACAGCTGGCATTTAATTCACCAGGTTGCAGTTTGAAGCCCCAGCTCCCATGTGGCTCCGGCAAGAGGGAACATCTGAAAACGTGAAACCAGATTAACTCACACGTGGACTTTGTCTAAGCCACGTACGAGGGAAAACTTGAGTGGGTGTCATAAGACCATAAGAAGAGCCCTGCTGGATCAGGCCAAAGGCCCATCTAGTCCAGCTTCCTGGATCTCACAGCGGCCCAACCAGATGCATTTGGGAGCGCATGAGACTAGATCTCTGTCTCCTGATCCCACTCCCCTGCATCTGGCCCTTGAAGTACCCCAGTTTTAAGCCTGGAGGTTACACACCTCCCTCATGGTTTGTCACCTGTGATGGACTTTTCCTCCAGGAATCTGTCCAATCCCCTTTTGAAGGCATCCAGGCCAGGTGCCATCACCACATCCTGTGGCAGGGAGTTCCACAGACTAACAACACGCTGGGTAAAAAAAAATTCCTTTGGTCCGCTTTCAATGGTGACCCTGTTCAAACGAGGGAGGTTGTGGTTTCAACTCATTGGCTATGTCGCTGAAATTGTAACAGTGGCCCAGTTGTATCTATCTTTATTTCTTATTTTACGCCATGTAGGCTTTCCTAGAATCTGAGGAGAGGGGATAAGTAGACATGGGCACGACTTGGCGAAATTCTCGTTTCCGTTTCCATTTCTCGTTTCCGTTACGGAACGGAAACGGTAACGACAATTACTCTGCCAGAACTCGAACTCGAACCGACTAAAGAAAAATTGGGTCTGATTTTTCGTTGTCGTTCCTGGCATCGCAGCGATCGTGCGATGCCAAGTGGCACAGGAAAAAAATTTTAAAAATTTTAAAAAAAACGATTCCCGGCCAAAAAAGCAGGCAAAAATATGCCTGCCTGAGTGAGGGCACCTACCAGAGGGGTGGTTTCTGGGGGGGGGGGTCCCCGGCCTCCCTCCCCTCCTCTCCTGGGCTGGGCAAAGTGCGCATCCTCGTCGTCGAGTCGCACTCGCCCACGCCAACTCGCCAAGCGGCGCGGCACAGGAAAAAAGTTAAAAAAAAAACACAATTCCCGGTCAAAAAAGCAGGCAAAAATATGCCTGCCTCAGTAGGGGCACCTACCAGAAGGGTGGTTTCTGGGGGGGGGTCCCCGGCCTTCCCCCCTCCTCTCCTGGGCTGCGCATCCTCGTCGTCTCGCCAAGTCGCCATGCCATGCAGTGCGGGCGGGGGATCCAAAATGGGGCGACCACAATATTTATTTTGAAATCGTGGTCCAAAAACACACCAAAGCACCACAGAAACATGCAAAAATAGCTATTTTAAAACTGCCTGAATTTTTTCAGTAGCAGCAGTGGGTTTTTCTTGCAACAAAACGTCTCCATTGATTTTATTTTATTTTATTTTTATTTTTTTACACCTGCGCAATGGGCTGTCCATGGGAGTGGACCATGCAAATTTTTGGAGCCATATCCACCAATTGCATGGCCACTTGGCCAGGTTTTGACCGAGACTTCTGGGATGTGCCAGTCGGGCATAAAAAGCCACTAACCCTAGCCCGAACCCGAACCCTAACCCTAACCCTAACCCATACGCCAGTACACTGTCCTTCTTAGTGGGTCAGAGAGGCACCCAGAGGTGCACCCCAGTAACTCACCCTAACCTTACCCGTAACCCTAAGCCTAGCCCTTGCGCTAACCCCAACCAGTAAGCCAGATGTGTACTCGCATTGCACTACAGCAAGTACACTTCCCTTCTTAGTGAGTCACAGTGGGCGCCCTTAGGGGTCCTCTCTCACTTCGTTCCCCAGCCCAAGTGGACCGCAGGCAGTGAGTCACAGAGGCACCCGAAAGAGGTGCCTCTACCTGCTACTGCTGCAACTTAATGGTATGCATATCCAATTGGCTATGCATGCCATTTTGTAGCGGGTGAGGAGAGGAGGCACCCACGAGGTGCCTCCAGGAGCCCGCTTTCCCTTCATGGCGGGCCAGAGGGGGCACCCACCCCAGAGAGGTGCCTCCAGGAGCCCCCCCCCCAAAAAAAACCAGTACTAACGACAGACGAAAAACCAACAAACGAAACGACAAATTTTTGAAAAATTTCGCGAAAAACGGAAACGAGCCGAAACGGGCCGGCTCCGACACACGACAACTCGAAACATAATTTTTCCTGGTCGTGCCCATCTCTAGGGATAAGTCATCCTTTTGGGCAAACAAATTGGTGATTTGCAAATACGAACAGGGAAGCCTTTTTTCATCCGCTCATGTTTTTTGTATGAACTCCCCAAACAGGCCCTTCCCGAACCAGCAGAAAAACCAGGAACCGAGTCATCCTTCACTGTTCGCATTTGGAGAATTTTGCTAGGGAATTCCTCAGGCAGAACCTGTGGGGATGCGGGGAAGATGTCACGTTCAAGTGTGTAGAAATCATGCAGATGGGAGTAAAGATGGAAAAGGTATATAAAATAGCACGAGGTGAAAGACAGCTGCTTGCAGGGAAAATGTAATACGCCAAACCCACTTGTGAAAAAAATCCACTGACCTCCCTCAAAAAGGATGTTTCTGCTTTCAAGAAGAAATCTCACGTGGACAGGGCCAAGAGCTGTGGTCACTTACCACACTAATATTCATCAGAAGGTTCGCCCCTTAGCTTGAGTGCCCTCTTAATTTTGGTCCTCCGAAGTAAAGCCTCAGTTAGCCCACCTCAGTTATGGGGTCCTGCCTTTTTAATCCAGAACTATCTTATGGTGGGGGGGGGGGGGGCGTGATGGCTCAGCGGGCTAGAGCACTGAAAACTGTCAGCTGCAAAGTCAGCAGCTCGGCGGTTCGAATCCCGGGTGCCACGCAGCGGAGCAAGCTCCCGCTGTTCACCCCAGCTCCTGCCAACCTAGCAGTTCGAACTCATGTAAATAATGCAAGTAGGTAAATAGGTTGTGCCATTTAAAAAGCGGGAAGGTAAAACAGTGTTTCCTTGAAGCCATGCTGGCCACATGTCCACGGGCTTGCACAACACTGGCTCTTTGGCTTGAATATGGAGATGAGCACCGCCCCGAGAGTCGGACATGACTAGCACACATGTGCGGGGGTGGGGGAACCTTTACCTTTATGTTTATCTTATGGCAGAGGTGCAAAAAAGAGCCAAGAGTCATACCTGAGGATAACACCAGAGGGTGATGTCTCTACACGAGAAACAATTAAATGTTGCTCTTTTAAAACCCTGCTCTGTTCAGTCGGATGGGACAGTTCAGGTTATGAGTTTAAGAACAGCTTCTCATTCTATTCGATTCTGGGGCTGAAACCAGAGACCAGACTAAACATGGATGGAGGGAGATATTGTGGTACCACACTGTGCCGGACACTTCAAATGCAATTGCAAACATTTGGGGTGTGTAACAGACAAACTCAGTTATGATCTGAAGGCCCAAGTATACATTCAGTACCTTCCAGATAAGGAGCAAGACAAGGGTGCGCATGAGCATGTCTAAAGTCACAAGAATGAACCCAGAAATCTAGGGTTATTGTCAGGTTGTGGGCATCCCATTTCCTTCCTGGTGGTGCTCCAGTTTTCTGCTACCCAACCTTCTAGATTCCTAGCATGTTGTATAGAAAACACACACACACACACACACACACACACACACACCAGAGACCCCCTGAGTTCCTATATTGTCAGAGAAAGAAAAGCATCCTGTCTAGGGTATAAATTCACACACACCTTTCTCTCTGGACACAAGACAGATGCGGCTGTGGCACCTGCAGGGACAGAGGTCTTGTTTTTCCCGCTGGTTGGTTTGTTCCTCTCTTGTATTGTTGTTGCTGTTCAGTCGTTCAGTTGTGTCCAACTCTTCCTGGACTGCAAGGAGATCAAACCTATCCATCTTGAAAGAAATCAATCCTGATTATTCACTGGAAGGACAGGTTTTAAAGCTGAGGCTCCAGTGCTTTGGCCACCTCATGAGGAGAGAGGAGTCCTTGGAAAAGTCCCTGATGTTGGGAAAGATTGACGGCAAAAGGAAAAGGGGATGGCAGAGAATTAGATGGTTGGAAGATGTCATTGATGCAACTAACATGGATTTGACCAAACTCCGGGAGGCAGTGGAAGACAGGAGGGCCTGGCGTGCTCTTGTCCGTGGGGTAACGAAGAGTCGGACACGACTGAACAACTGAACAACAACAAGATATGCCTGCATTTCTGACCAAATCACCCATTGTACACCCAGTCAGCCCATGCTTATCATGTCACTGAGATGTGAATCACCAGCTTTAACCATTGTTTTCTAAAATGTGTTGTGCTTTCTCAGTTGTCTGTCATTTCTGAGCTGGTGGCCTTTCTCCTGACCTCTAAGCCTCTTGCTTCAGCTCAGTTGAACCCATATTTACATTTTGGAGGAATTAGAGGAAGGCGTAAGGCAATTACCCTTTTCCTTTTTCCTCATCTCATACCACATCGCTCTCTTTTTAAGCCTGGAGGGGATGAAGCAACCATTGCATGAAAAAATATCCAGAGCATGTGCTTCTTCCAGAAGGGGTTGAGGAGCCAACGCCAAGCTCCCATAGGTATTGGGAAAGGTGGGCTGCCTTATTGGTGCAGCCTTGATGGAATGTCCACACCGCCTAAAGCTAGCTGTCCATTACATACAGCGACCAACACTAGGTATCTGCGTCTCCCTCCTTCTGCAAATGGCGTTGTGCACTCTCTTAAGTCTCCCTTAATCCCCCTGCACTTTGGATTCGAGAGAGTGCACAAGCAGCCTTGTAAGACCTGAGCTGCAAGAGCACAGCCAAAGGCCTTCACCAAGTGGTTTGGCAAATGGAACTCTCCAAAGTACAGTAAGACCTCCATATCCACTGGGAATTGCTTTCCAGCCCCCACTCCTATGGATACTGGAAAACGTGGATAATACCTAACACTATGGTACATGTAAAAAGGGGGGGGGCAGGAAAATTTATGTTGGCATGCATTACCAGAACTGGCCACTAGTGGCACCCGAGAGCAAACTATGTATGCATTTTCCCACTCAACCAGTACTCATAGCATGGTCTCTGAGTTCCCTCTACTGGCTGGTTCTGGTAATACATGTAAAATCGGGTATTTTTCTGGATTTTTTTCTTTTAATATTTTCGGACTGTGGATAAGTGAATCATTGGATAATCCTGTGGCTAAGGGCTCCTATTGTACTGCAAAGCCAATTTCAGATGTAAAGAAACACAAGCTACGTATAATGTCACCGTTGTGATGTCAGAGGGTGCCCTACCCCATCACACATTATTTCAAGGGGATCTGCAAGGGGTGGGTGGCATTTGTTTACCTCCATGTGCTGCCCGCCCCATAGGATAAAAGCTAGGAAGGTATTTGTTCTTTCCAGTCTAGATAGGCTTGGGAAACACTGTAATATCGCCAAACTGACCCCAGTGGCTGCAGCAAGATAGGCTACCACACACAATGAATTACATGGCTTCTGGCTGCTCTGCCACCCCATTTCCAACCAGAGGGAGGGTTTGGAACTTCCTCTACCTTTATATGATGGTCCCGATCCAGCCTGAGGCTGGACACGCTTGCTTATGTGTAAAGGATGGAAGTAAGCGAAAGAGAATGCACGGTCTGGATTTTAGCGTGGGGTGCATTTAAATCCAGCATTTAAAAAAACGTGAAATCTCCAAGTGGGAGAGTGCAAGGGAAGCCTGTGGTCTCTTACTGAGCATTGATGTCCCAGGTCTGAGTGTGGCCACTAAGGCAGTCGGCAGTGGCAGCCTGCGCTCTGGAGATGTAGCTCGATCACCTTTACTGAGTCACTTCGCTGCAGTAATCTGAGAAAAGCCACATTTCTAAACTTCAGGGAAGCCTTCAGAGGAAAGGTGAAAAGAGTTGGCCATTAAAGAGGACCATAAAAAAGAATTAGGAGAGGCGTCATTAAAGGTTAAAGAGCTATCTCCACCGTGATGGGGCCAATTTATTTTCTGTCCTTAAGACTTGAGGCAACAGGTTCAAATTAGGGCAAAAGGCAATTTGAGCAAATATGAGGATAAACTTCCTGGCAGGAAGAACTGCTCGACTGTGAAACGTGGCGGCCTCTCCTTCGGAGTTTAGACGGCCACCTGCCAGATCTAGTTCCCAGCAAGAGGAGTCGGGTCAGACTAGATGGGCTTTGAGGGTCCCGCCAGCTTTACGATTCTACAGCCGGAAGGTATAAAAGCCTTCCAAAGATGGAAGTCTGAGTGAACCCTGAGCTGGCTACCCAAGAGGTGAGCAGAACTTTGGCGGCAGCACTGCAACAAGAACATAAGAACATAAGAAGAGCCCTGCTGGATCAGGCCAAAGGCCCATCTAGTCCAGCTTCCTGTATCTCACAGTGGCCCCACCAGATACGTTTGGGAGTGCATGAGACTAGATCTCTGTCTCCTGATACCCCTCCCCTGCATCTGGCCCTTGAAGTACCCTGGTTTTAAGCCTGGAGATTACACATCTCCATCCTGGTTTGTAACCTGTGATGGACTTTTCCTCCAGGAATCTGTCCAATCCCCTTTTGAAGGCATCCAAGCCAGATGCCATCACCACATCCTGTGGCACTGTGCCACGAGGTCACAAATGAGCCCGTCCTGAGCCTTAAAGCTATGTGCATTCTCTTTGCTGGAGGGCATGTCCGAAATCCGGAATAACAAAGCCAGCCATGAAGATGGATGGGAGTACAAGAACGGCAGGGATGACACCATCATCCCTCTTCCCCAAACTAGGCTTGCTCATGCTCCTTTGGTCGCCTGCCACAAGCGCCGTGGTACTGCCCCCGAGGACCAAGAAGGGTCTCCTAAATTAACATTCTGCACAGAGGCAGAGGATGGTATGTGAAAGATAACTGGGATCCTCCTTCATGCGAAATCTGTGGTAGAATTGAACAAGCTAGAAATTCCTTCCAGAAAACGAGGAAAGTCTTGACAAACCGGGGCTTATCTATCAGACTTCGTACTAGAATACTTCGATCCTATGTATTCAGCACACTTCTCTATGGTGTTGAAACTTGGATCCTTATAGATGCATTATGCCGGAAGCTGGAAGCATTTGAAATGTGGACATACAGACAAATTCTGAAGATACCTTGGATAGCCAGAGTCACTAACGTTGCTGTATTACAGTGCATGAATAAAAGGTTAGAAATCCTCAATACTGTAAAGAGAAGAAAATTGCAGTATTTCGGACACATAACATGCAACAACAAATAGCATCCTTCAAGGAACAATAGATGGGAAGTGTGGTCAAGGAAGAACATTCTGGCTTATGAACTAGAAACCAGTTCAGGCTACTGATCGCCAACATTCTATGAGGACCTGGCACATGATGATGATGATGATGATGATGAGGAGGAGGAGGAGGAGGAGGAGGAGGAGGAGGAGGAGCCAGACCAGCTGGGCACAGTCCACGTTCCAGTTTCAACTGCATCCCACCATCCACCCCGCGCCCCCGTGGAAGGAAAGGAGGCAGCCGCACCCAGACGAGCCAACCTCCCTGCCAGCTTTCCATGCCAAGGGCAACACATTATGAGAAACAAGAAGGAGTTCCTGAAGAGCCAAGAGGCTGAGCTCATTCATCTGGCTCTGCCAATCCAGCAGCTGCCACCATCTCCTCCTCCTCTTAAAAAGTTAAGGGCAATAAATCATCATCATCATCCTCACGTGCCTTCAAGTCAGTTCCTGGGCAGATAGCAGAGTGGTTTGCCCTTCCTTTCTATAAGGGGCGCCCTGGGACCACTGTGCAGCTTTGGCCCAGGCGGGCTCTACTCGCAGGAGGCCCCTTGGGGGACTTGAACTCCCAACCTCCGGCTCAGCAGGCAGAGACCTAAACCAAGGAGCTGTCCAGCCAGTGACCCAGCTCAAAAGGAACCAGGGGAAATAACCACCCCCTGTATGGATTCCACTTGGCATCCCATCCACCCCAAATGGACTGGAATCTCGCAAAGCTAAGCTTCCCAACATATCCTGGTGTCCCTCGATGTTTTCTGTTTACCAAGGCTAGTCTCCGCAAGGATTAGCCCAACAGCTGGGTGAAATGTACCTTCCCCAAATCTGCAGGCCAGCTGGGTGCTTCTGGGAGCAGTAGTCCAAAGCAGGTAAAATCTCTTCCTCTCCGGGACCCTGCTGGATGGAATGACTGAAGGAGCATCTCTGCTCATTCGACTTTTAAGCTCTTGCACCGAGAGAACTTTTCACAAGCTTCAGGGCCCCCTTGTAGGAACAAAGCTAGCATGTCAAGGAAAACGGGTGGTGGCCAGCCCCTGTCCCTGCACTGCTAGCTTTCCGGTTGCAAGGGGGGTGTGTTGAAAGGCGATCATCCCTCTTGTGTCCTCGTCAGCCTTCAATGCTGCTGGAAAGAAAGAAAAAATCAATTAGCAAGTAGATTTGAAATGTGTCTGTCTCTTGCAGAGGACAAGGAGGGGCGCACATTTTTAAGAATCCACATTGTCATGATGAATTTTAGCTGCATGGGGAGGCCCAGAGGGAGAGGTTTTTTTCTTGCCCTCCAGCCATTCTTACGGCAGAGTCCACGTGCCGGAAAAGGCACGTGGGTTGACCACGGACAAAGCTGCCGAGTCCTTAAAGGCGCCCGGACCAAAGACACACACCCCGCGCAGAAAAGGCTGGGCTCGCCTGCAAGGAACAGTCTGGCTCACCGAAGGATGAAGCCATGTCAGGTCTCGAACTCGCCCCTTGGGAGGTTCAGCTGGTGTGTTAACACCCCCGACTTTGGTGAAAAGGAGAAAATCCCAAAAAATATTCTCTAAAATGGAGATATTGGGTGGGTAATCTCCCGGAATCCCCCAGGCATGCTGGAAGGGGATTCTGGGCTTTGCAGTCCAAACCCATACATTTCCAGAGCCCTGGTTAAGCACTGGATTGGGAACTGCCTCTCAAACTAGTGGTCCCGGTACAGAAAGGGACTGTCTGTTATCTCCTAATAAAACTGGGGAAAACCCCGGATGAGGCTGAAGACTCATCAAGTCCCACGTCCTCTTCCCTCTCCCGGGTGACCTGTTTCCTCTAGAAAGACCCCTAACAGGACAGGTCAGCAACCGTGGCCTTCCCCTTACATGTTTCCCAGCAGCTGGCATCCGAAACCAGGCCACCTGTGACACTGGTGGCAACGTAGAGCCTAAACTGCCAGCTCAGGATCCTGCGCTCAAATACTCTCTTTCTAGAGCAAGCTGCCCTGTGAACAGGACCCAGCATAAAGTTTTTCCCCTCCAGGGAAGTCATTCCTTCAAAGCTCCATGCCTGAGCAGGTAGTCTTGCAAATGAGGCCCGTGCTTGCTTCCCAATGACCAATCACAAAAGACAGGGAAGCAGGATTTGCAACATGGTAGAGGTGAAGACACCTCAGGAGCTCCTGTCCTAAGTTCATCTTGTTCAGGCTCTTTGTTACATCTGGCCGCCATTCCTCTGGAGTAAAAAATAGCAGTTTTCTCCCAGTTCAGAAAACACTTTCCATCTGGGCTTGGTGCTTCTCTTGTTTTGTTTTCTTTTTCCTGTTGAAAATGGTAGATCTTTGCAACACCCCGACCTAGTACTCTTTGCTACGAATGGCCCCTTCTGCAGAGGGGCTGCCCTGCTGTTTTTTAACTAGGCCAGCAAACACACCGTTCCTTTGCTTGTCTTGGCTCGGTGCTGCCTCTATATCCCGGTTACAGACCTGGCAATTTCCAGATGTACAAACGCATGACCCTGGCTTCTCCGCCTGGAGCCAAGCAGGCCTGTTTGGGGGTAAGCAACTTGCAGAAAGTGTGTCCAAGCTCCTCTGTCAAAAGCGAGAGAGGAATCATCATTCCTATGGGGTTAGAAACAACAATTTGTAAGCCACCTCCTCCTCCTCCTCTTCCTCCTCCTCCTCCATCCTCTGCCCAGGCGCCTAGATTCAGTTTACAAGCCCTTCAGATCACAGGGCGTTGTTTTCCCTCTGCAGGGCAAGGAGAGGGGTGGAGGGGGCATTGCGTCAAGATCCGCTCGCCTCAGCAAATTTCTGCTTTGTGTTCTCTCTGGCTGCACTCACAGCTCCCGAAAAGCCGCCAGGCAATGCCAGTTCTGCTGCTCTGACAAGATCTTGCGTCTAGAACAGCCAGCCTGGCACGGTGGAGAGTGCAGTCAGACTAGAGCTCCTTAGAAGATCTTGAGTTCAAATCCCGGTTTTCCCCATGGAAACCCGTCAAGTGGGCGGCAATCATGAACCACTCCTGAACATCTCATTGACTTTGGAGATGCTATTAGGGTTATCCTAAGCATCGATAGCACATAATCCATGCCCAAATACAGTACAATAGTTAATACAGTGGACCCTTGTATAACAAATGGTTTGTATAACATAAAATTTGTACAACATAACAAATTCTGGAGATAGGGGAAATTTGCTTAACATAATTGCCTATAAGGAGAATCCGTACAACATAAAAATGGGATCACTCTGTTTTCAATGCATTCCTATGGGAATTTTGTATAAAGGAAAATTTGCTTAACATAATTTCATTTGGAATGAATTAATTCCTTTATACAAGGTACCACTGTACTATTTTAATAATGAATGCTATCCATAGTGTGGTCTGTGGCTCCCTCTAAAGGTCAGTTCTGGTCATTTCATCTTTAGATATATATATATTTCTGGGATTTTTCAATATTTTAAATATTTTCAGACCGTGGGTAAGTGAAACAGCAGATACTAAGCCTCCCTGATGTTCTCAAGGTTTAGACAGCAGCCAAAGGTGGGAGATTCCCTTGGTGTTTCATGATTTTGGAAATGCTGCTTCTTACCTTGGCCACCTGTATTCCTCCTGACCTGCAGCCGGATACGGGAGACGGCCCCAGGCTCTTCCCCAACGCCCAGAAGTCCCGAGAGCATCATTAAAACTCTTTATGCAGAGACTGATCCTTCCAATAAGCAAGTTGCCACCTGAAGCCTAGCAGTCAAGGAACAGAAAACCACAGCCGTTGGTACAAAGCTGTTTTTCTGCCAGTCCTATTACCTCTTTCCCTCAGTTGACGTCCGTGGCTGACAGATTACAGCAAACCTGGGCAAAGAGAGAGAGGCATTAATTATATTTTTATGGGAACACTGCAGTCATGCTTTGATCTTGAAAGGTTGGAGATCCTGCAGCCCCTTTGCAAGCACACCGTGTGTAGGCAGAGCAGAAACTGGGAACGTGACTTTTTTTTTGGGGGGGGGGGTCTACATCGCTCAGAGAGAGTCAACAAATAGATGAAGACCTGAACAGCCCCATGACAGATCAAGGACTCTTTCCTCTCCTACTTTGCCATCTTACTGCGTTTCGAGTCCATGCAATTAACAGGCCAAGGAAGGAAGGAAGGAAGGAACATAAGAAGAGCCATGCTGGATCAGGCCAAAAGCCCATCTAGTCCAGCTTCCTGTATCTCACAGTGGCCCCACCAGATGTGTTTGGGAGCGCATGAGACTAGATCTCTGTCTCCTGATACCACTCTCCTGCATCTGGCCCTTGAAGTACCCTGGTTTTAAGCCTGGAGGTTACACATCTCCATCATGGTTTGTAACCTGTGATGGACTTTTCCTCCAGGAATCTGTCCAATCCCCTTTTGAAGGCATCCAGGCCAGATGCCATCACCACATTCTGTGGCAGGGAGTTCCATAGACTAACAACGCGCTGGGTGAAAAAATATTTTCTTTTGTCAGTTCTTACTCTCCCAGCCCTCAATTTGAGTGGATGTCCCCTAGTTCTGGTATTTTGTGAGAGGGAGAAGAGCTTCCCTCTATCCACTTTAGTCATGCCGTGCATTATTTTGTACGTCTCAGTCATATCCCCCCTCAGGCACCTTTTTTCCAGGAAGGAAGGAAGGAAGATAAAATAGAAGTGTGCAAATGCGTGTAAAATAGTTGTAGAGGAAAGAGAGTGCATGCGGTTTGCTTGGAAGTAAGGGTGGCCATGTTTGAGTACGTGGCTGCTCTCAAGCCCTCACATGCATGTGACCTTTGCTGGGGGCAGCAGTCAAATACCCTGCCTTGCCCCAGTGGTGTAGCATGGGCTGCCAGCACCCGCCCAGGGCAAGGCAATTTTTTCTTGCCCCCTAAACATTTTGGGCCCAGGGCGACTGCCCCTGTGGCCTCACCCACGCTACCCCACTGCCCTGCCGTCACCTTCCTCAGCCAGCCTTGCCCGGGTCACTTCCTGCTTTCTCTTACAGCTCCGGAGAGCAGGTACTCCACTTCAAAGTGCTCCGGGCAAAAAACGGGAAGTACCACGTCTGGGACGAGAAATTCAACTCCATCAACGAACTGGTGGGTTTCTACAGAACCGCCACCATTGTGAAGAAGGGGCAGCTCTCCTTCCGAGATCATGAGGACATGCCAGAGGTAAGAGGAAGGACAGTCCCCGTGCTTGAGAATAACTTTCCGAATTTGGGAAATGGCAGATTCTTCCCAAGAATTATAGGACAGGAATCTGGAGAGGGGACTTTCAAAGGTTTTCCTGTTTCCTTCCTCTTTCTAGTCCCCACCTTGCTCTCCTTGGCAAGTTATTATTCTTTTTTTCTCCCCTCCTTGGCACTGCATTGATTCAAAATGCCCGTTGGATCAAAAGCAATAGAGAGGGACAAAAAGGCATCGGGTGGTATAGGGGAGGGAGCACAATTGCCACCTCAGATCACATTTTGGCAACCCTTGTGACGAGGTGGGAGAAGCTAGTTGGCTAGTAAGAGGCCAGCTCTTTCCTCTCAGCCTTTGGCTGAAGGAAGAACTAGATGAGATGCAAGGCATACCATTAAAAATATAACACTTTCCCTTCAGAGACTTATTTCCTTCAAAGCTCCTCTACCATCACACTTGCCGAGAAAGCCCATGTTTACTTCCTGATGACCAACCAAAATACAAAACCCAAGCTGCTTTGCCATCTCTGGAGCTAAGGAACGCTTGTGCTAGGGTCAACAACCGTCTTTTCGCCTCTTAAGGGTAGCCCGCTTATAAGGACATCCCCCCCACACACTGTTGTTCTCCGTTTTGACCTCCGCTGTCTTATTCTCCCAGCCCAGGAGGCCAACATTTGTGCAAGCTCAGTTCAATTACGTGGCCGAAGACTTGACCCAGTTGAGCTTCTGCCGAGGGGACGTCCTTGAGATCCTGGACAGCTCGGACCCCAACTGGTGGAGGGGGAAATTAGGGGTGAAAACTGCCTGGTGCCCCGAAACTACGTCTTCCCCCTGCGGCTGTGACCCACGTTGGCCACGCTGGAGGGGCTGACCTTCCAGGAGCCAAAAGAAAACCTCCAGATATGAAGATGATGGAAACCGACCCTCCAGCCCTTCTTTTTAGACCTTCTTGGGGGGGGGGGGGAGAAGATGAACAATTGGGAAGATAACGTCTCACGTGACCGCTGACCTACTATGTGTTTTTCTGACTTAAAACCCAAGGAGGGATGTTCTGTATGTTTGTGTAAAGTCCGGGTGCTTCCAAGAGTCTTGCTAGCCCACTCTGGGGAAATATTCTGCCCTTAAACAGTTTCTGTTGGACTACGGCTGGGGAGATGCATGTTCCTACCCATGAAACAGACCGGGTGACCCTGGGATTATTTCCCTTCCACCACTAGAGGAAAAGAGAAAAGCTGCTGCCTTTAGGTGACTAAGGATGGAAGTGTTGTTCTGCTAATAAACAGAAGCAGCGAACCAGCACAGCAAAGCTGAAAGGAAAATGTTTAAATTTGTGCAGACGTAGGGCCCCATATGAAATCCATATCTCTGGGAACCCCGTGACATTCATGTACAGTCACGCTGGCTGTTTCAATCGATTTCTGTCCAGACTTTTTAAAAACCAGGTTCAAGTCTCGCGGTGTTCAAACTCAAGACCGCATTCACGCACATTTCAGGTACAGTGGTACCTTGTATAAAGGAATTAATTTGTTCCAAATGAAATAATGTTAAGTAAATTTTCCTTTATACAAATTTCCCACAAGAATGCATTGAAAATGGAGTATCCCATTTTTATGTTGCATGGATTTGGCCCATAGGCGATTCTGTTAAACAAATTTCCCCTATCTTCGGAATATTTTATGTTGTACAAATTTTATGTTACACAAACTGTTTGTTATACAAGGGACCACCGTAATTTAAACCAGTGTTGGAATCTGTGCTGCTGAAATGGCCGCATTTCTACACCTCCATGCATGGAGCTGAACCAATATTATAAGCGAAATACTTTAAGGAACCCCTGCCAGCTGGCAGACAAATACAAACAAACCTCATTTTGCAGCACATATAACCAGATTTCATCCTTGCATTGTGCAACTGGCAAAATATAAATTGATTTAAATGATGATGAAATGCAGTTCTTACTGGCATCGTAGCCACGGCCCAAGAATCCAGAAGAATTCCCAGAAGCATGCTTTAATTAGAGAGTTGTTGATGCGTGGCTCTTTGCTGGCCCTAAATTATACCTTTGCACTCAATCAAGTGAAAATATTCAGATACACTCAAGTCCATGTAAATAGAAGAAAAGGATTGAGCAATAAAACTTCACCTGGAAATCCAGTTTCATCTTTTTTTTAACCATGTATCTTGAATGTGATTATTATTATTATTATTATTATTATTAAGACACAGTCAATCAAAATTTAACTGGTATGACGTAACAGACACAAGAACAAGTATCTGTTAAATACTGGCACAGGATGTATGTTCTTCCTAATAATGCCGCTTTTTGTAGCTCTGATGACGTTATTGCTGAGATCTGCAACGGCTTGCAACGTGGTATGATATTTCTTGACATTCTTCCCAAAGCCACAATGACCACGGGGACTGCTGAAGTCTGTTTCATCCACAAGTGTGCCGTTTCGATCGCCAGGTCTCTGTCTTTGGATGGAGAGATGTCCTTTAAGCAAAATACGCGTAGAAGAAGACGTTGATGGAAATGAGGATGATGGCGTTGACGCTGCAGATCCGAGCCCAGAAGGATGATTCAGACATGTCGTGGGGGGCCTCTGTGGGTCTCTCTGATTTTATAAAGCGGGGTCCGCACAGCACCCCACCGCAGATGGAACTGCACAGATACTTATTTTCCTGGGAATCTGTTGGGGGAAAAGAAGGCGGCAGCAGGGGCCCATCAGACAGCCTTTCCCCCAAAAAACCTCAACCTACACCCCAGGAAATATCGGGAAAGGGGGAAGCACCCCGTCTGCACCTCCATGACTTGTCTCTGGTCCTCTTTCCACCACACCATGGGATAGGGGGGTTTAATTTCCCTCCGAGGAGGGGTGCAATTCGGTTTGGGCACTGTACCTACCCCCTTCCTCTGACCCACAAAAGCCATTCACGGGAGGTGACCGGGAAGCAGACTGCTGGGACAAAGCGGGACCCTCGGGGTGGCGGAGTGTCCACCACGTCATATTTTGGATCTGTCATTTTCAACAGAGAGAGGGGGGGGGAGAGGGGGGGAGAGAGGAGGGGTTGCAGTTACGAGAAATCAGAGTTAAGAGGGAAGAATCCTGGCCCAAAGTCAAGAGACGAATTACTGCACCAAAACACACACCACCGCCCCCGCCCCCACCCCCCACGTGCTGAACCCATTGCCCAGATGTGGCCATCCCCCTACCACTGATGTCTACGCTATGGAAGATGACCAACAAGAAGAGACACACCACTGTCCACACACAAACACACACAGGCACACACAGGCACAGACACAGACACACACACAGAGCAACACGCCTCAGTGGTTGCGTGGGAACTTGAACCCAGGTTTCCCAGGAAAGCTGGCATCCGAAACATAATGACAGCCAACAAAACAAACAGCTTTCTGTGGTCCGTGGGCCAAAAGGAGGCCTTCCTTTGTTTGTTGGCCGGGGAGGAAAAAAATCTTTTCTGCACACACCTGCAGGTCCATTGAGTCGGAGGGAGTTTTGTCAGCACTGGGTGACAATTCCTGGCCTTGCTTTTGCGTCATCGGCTAGAGAAACGGCCCGTTCTCCTTGGCTGCTCACAAAAGCAAATATGGCACCCTGCATGTCCCAATACGCCCCGGACTCCCTGCTTTCTCGGTTCCAAAATAAACCAGATTTCTATCGCCCAAGTTACAGTACAGACAAAACAGGGGCAGGATTTCCGATAAATAAGCAAAACCTAGCCCTCCTGGGAGGAGCAGCGAAAATTTTATTCAAAAATAAATGAATGAAGGTGGTTTTGTAGAAGAAGGGGAGAAAATCCCGCCTTGGGGAAAGTTCCTTTGAAGGGAGAGAAACGCCCAAGAAGGTCAGGCAATATTTCTCCTCGCTGCAAATGAAATTTAGCTTTTTCTTGGTCAAATAAATGCTTTGGAACAGGGCTTAGAAGGGGTTTGTCCCCACCTCTCCCGCCTCTAACCCCAGGCACTGTCCTGGAAAGAAAAGCTTTTGCACCTAAAGGTAAGTTTTGTTTCTGATGAGAACACAATTATTTGGGGTTTTTTCCCCCCCACAGCCCCAGTATTTGCAAAATGTGTTTTGTTTTTAAATGCAAGTAGGTTTTGGGGGATGTGAGAAGCAAAGACAGGTGGAGCCCTTTGGAACAGCAGCAGAGAGAGAACACCCAGAGTGACGAGGCCTGGGTTCAAATTCTGATACCACCTGTATGCAATGCAGGAAGCTCCCTGGAGGGGTTTCGGACCACTCCTTCTTACGAATGCCCCCCTCCCCATGTGTGAAAATCTTTTGGGGGAGAGCAGATCCTCCTCCTCATTTAATGGTGAGGGAAGCAAGGTGGGAGAAGCCGTCTGAATAAAAATATTTGGCATTTTTGCCTAGCAGAGGGGAGCAGACAGGAGAAGAGGCCCTCCAGTGTGGTGCACTGGGGCAGAGGGACAGACAAAGACTCGGGAGGCGTTGAGTTCGAATCCCCGCTCAGCTGGGGAAGCTCATTGAGGGTGCCAAACTGGAAAAAGGTATTCCTCATTGATCTCATATACCCTGACTGGACGGCAACCAGACAACAGGCAAGGGAACGCTTGCACTTGTTTACAATAAGGTAAAAATAAAAAGCATTTATTGGTCGAGATTTCACAGAGTTACTCATTGTGGCATCATGTGGAAGGGTGAAAATGCCATGGGCAAATGGTGGTTATAATTCATGAGTCACCACCACTTGCATTCCTTGCTGTGTCCCAGTCGTCATGCCTTTCCGCACCACCAGAAATACAAGGAGCAACTTGACTGGCAGTGATTCATGGGGGCCCTTTGCACTTACGCTGCTGTAAAGGACCCATCCAGGAGGAAAGGATGGGGAGAAGAAAAAGAACGCGGGTGATTTTTTTAAAAATCTAGTTGGTATTTCAAAGACCCTAAATATTGCTTCCACGCAGGTAGCAGTGTCTGAACACCCAGCAATTTAAAATTAGCTCTAATTAAATTTCTTACATTGCATTAACTGAATTAATTTCTGCAGTGATGTAGTAAACAGACCCGAGAGCAGCATTGTACAGCATCACACCTGCGGTTGCCTAAAACAGTTAAAAAGGGTAGCTGAGACACACACATCCACTGCTCCGTCTATTAGCCCATCATCCACCACGCTGCTTGTGTGTTTCCGGCCTCTTATACCTCCCTCCTTTTAACCATCAGGAGGTAAATCACTCCTGCCAAAAACTATAAAATGCCTGCCTTTCTGGAATCGTGTAGAAACCCATTCCCAAGGCTGGCTTCTGATGAGCTCAAGGCAGCTATTAAGGCTATAAAAAGAGTGACGTCAGCCGTTTTGAACATTACAGCTCACCTGTACAGGGAGGTCAACGGAGCCATGATGCACGGATCTCAGATCTGGTCTGTGCACGTCCAAATTCCGCCCCTCTGGAGGCTTCGGAGCTTTCGCCCACCGCCCTCAGGGCACACTTTCTAAAAGGCAGGCAGGTGTGCACGCTGGCCCTTGTGCTTCCTCAACTCACCTGGGACTCTTTTGGAGGTTTGGTCAACAAGCTGATGCACACCACCACGGCGACCGTCAGAAGGCAGAGGAGGACGGCAAAGTGAAGATAATGGACATTCTTCACGAGGGAAGGGCGTCCGTCAGGGATGCCGCAGGCGGGTGCCGGGTGGGCAAACTCCAAGGCCAGGCGGCTCAGTCCGACAGCTAGCCCCACCATTAAACCCCAGAACGCTCCCTGCAGATGGAAACATAGTCCAAAAGGTTACAAGGCAGTAAGCTGATAGGGCTCCTCAAATTCTGTTGCTAAATGCACCAGGCTGGTAAATCACTTGTACCCTTGCAGGTCTGGAGTGATTCCAGAGAGCTGGCCAAAAATGGAACACGGCGCTGATCCCGTATCTAGGCACAGTGCTCCCTCAAGCGGCAAAAGACATTTGGTTGTAAAAGGACATGGAAAGCAAGATTGATCGCAGCAGTGTAAGCAGGGACTTTCTTTTAAAGTTGGCTGAAATAACAAACAATGGAGATGATTGTGTCACTGGAGAAAGGAAACCGTTGTAACACAGGAAATCTGTGTTTTCCCTGAATGTTTGTTTTAATCTAAACCCCCAGATGTAAGTTCCCAAACTTGAATTTACCTGTTCGTTGGCTCGAGTCCAGAAAACAGCCAACAGGAAGACGGCAGTGACTGGTGGAGCCAGGTAGCTGGTCACAGATTGGATGTAGATGTAAAGTTGGCCACTGTTGGAGTTTTGTAGGATTGGAATCCAAACCACGCTGGCGACCACCAAGACCACCGTGACTATCCTGTGAGAGAAGAAGAAGAAGAAGAAAACACTCGGGGAAGCCGTTTTGAGGTCATTCCCTTCTGAGCACCAAAATCAGACAGAACGACACCTTTAGACTCTCTCCCCAGATTCTGTATTTACTGCGGGATAATTCCCAGCATTCCTCTTATCCAATCAGAGTCTGGAAGGTTGCTTTTTAAAAAGGCCTTTCCCTCCCCTATGGCTCATTAAAGATTTGAAAAAAAAATAGGATTCCTGGTTCCCACTATAAAATAAAGGTAGACTGATGCAAGAAGGACATAAAACTTGGGGGAACCTTCTCAAAATGCCTCTAAGATGCCCTTCAAAAGCAACTTGTGAAATCAACTCCAGTATATCTCTGGTTACGCCACTAAAGTACCACCCATCCTACCCCAGGTGCTCCTTTAAAAATGAGACTCTGTTACATCTCCATTGCCAAAAAGGCCCACCCTCAGTAACCGCATCCTGAGGACAAGATGATAGGATCCGGCCAAGGTCTTCCACCTTACTCCTAAGCCCTGAGTCTCATTAAAACCACGCTTTGCATGCAATTTGGGAGGAACTCAGACTTCGGTTGAGCAATGCCTTTGCTGTTTTATGGACTGTTTATAAACGTGATCAGCTTTCGGGTTCTTCGGAAGTGATATAAAACAGAGGGAGGAGGCCCATGGGTCAAAAACGGAGTCAAACTGGTTACCGTGGGTGGAGCTCACTCAACACCCCCCCCCAATCTTACACAACCCAGCCAAATGCATCCATTCATAGGATCAGCAGTAGGAGAGTTCCCCACAGACAGGCTCGCAATTATGGGGCTGTGGCAAATCTAGCCGCCGAAGAAGAAGCCAGCGGCCTCCGAGATAAATGCCATCCCCTTGGAAGGAAGCTGTTTACGACGCAGCCTCCATATCAGGGCGGTTGTTCAAGAGGAGGCGTGTTGTGGCACCTTGTTTTGATAAGCATTTATATACACCCCGAGCCAAAAGCCATCTGCTTAATTAAATCAAGGATCCCCTTCTGCTTCTGGAGACAAACAGGTCGGCCAAAGCCTCTCGATGATCTAGCCTGAATCACAGGAAGAAGCGGGATGAGATGATCCTGAACGTTTATTTACAAATTATAGAAAGAAATCTTCCCACCAACAGCGGCCCTTGTCATAGTGTGTCTACACTACACAGTTGTACTACTTGATCCCGCTTTAACCGTTCTGCCTCCATCCTACAATGTCTTGGGTTTCCTTGGGTGAGGAGATAGGACACTGAATCCTCCCTTCAGAAAGAGGCTGAGTTGAGATTTTAAACCCAGTCACATCTGCACAAGCTTCTTCTGCCCTTGCAACTTTTTTCTTCCTGCCTTTCAAATCAGACATGCTGGGGGAAGCTACTGTCTAGATTATTGCAGAGACAGACACACTTCTGCCATAAACAAGTTTGCACAATCAGACATTTTCCATCATTAAAGGAGCACCTCTTCTAGATACGGAATCAGAATGTCATTATTACCTAGTGAGGCCCTTTGGCAGATGCTAGGAGGGGGCCATTGTGAATCATGGAAAGGATCTAGGGGGCACCCAACTGGCCCCAACTCCCAGTTGGCTGCCTGGCAGGAGTAATGGGACATCTTGACCCTTCATCTGTGTTGAAGCAAGACTGTGCTGATGATCTGTATTTAGAAGTGGTGCTCCTTTAATGGCAGAAAATGTGTGATTGTGTCACTTTTCAGAGGATAGGCCCCAGTATCCCATAGCTAGACATATTCCTTGGCAAAGCTTTTACAAGTGAGAAGACAATGCTCTCCTTGCCTGCTTTCCTGCCTTCCCCATCAAATGCTCTCCGAAAACTTACTGCCCTGATAGAGGAGGCCATTTGTAGCCATCCGTAGCCACTGTGACTATCAGCCACCGACAGCTTCATTGAGGGACCCTTGCACCACACATCTCGATCCTCTAAACGGGGTATGTGTCCAGAAGGGAAAGTTGCAGGGTGTCCGGTACTAACTGAGGTGGCAGGAACGGTGCCGTTTGGCTGCCCCCCAAAAGCCCTCCTCGCACCGTCACACTCTAATTGCTCAAGATCCAAGACATGGGTTTGTTCTGACTCCTGCCTGTCGAAACCCAAAACCTGCCCCTCCGTCCTGCCTGCCTGCAAGACATCCGTTCTTCCCGCCGCCCCCTGCTGTGGATCAACCCCCACCCCCACCCCCCACCACCCCACCCGGGCATGAGTCTTTCCCTGTGTGTCACTCCCCATCTACCTCCTTCGGTCGCCGGGGCCTTATGCAACCGAGACACCGCACCAGCGATGAAGAGGTGAGGAGGACGGCAGCGCCAGATGGGTGACGACAGATTGTGTGTGTGTGTGTGTGTGTGAGAGGTGTGTGAAAACCTTACAAGGAAAGGCTTAAAGGTGTGTCTCCCAGGGAGTGACGTCTACCCAAGGGTGCTTCGTCGGCTGCTTTTGCTGTTGCTGCTCTTGAAATCCGCCATAATCTTTTACGCGCCAGCCTTAATCGCCACCACAATCACCTCCCACGTTATTCATCCGCAGGGGGAACAAAGAAGCCAAAAGGTTTGGTCCTAAGCCCTAAGAATGAACCAGTACAAACCTGACTTCTGAATCAGCGCCCTCCCAAACCAAGGAGGGGGCATTTTGGACCTCTGTTTCGGTCACACACCCTGTCTGTCACCTTAAGGTAGCATTTCTGGAACATAACCCCCCCACACACACACACACCAAAGGCAGCTTTTCACATGAAACTAGGGAGCAAGCCCCCGCCCAGAGGTGCAAATTGATCTGCAGCGGACTGAGGCGCAATCAAGGAATTTTAATCACTCTAGGCAGGTTTAACATTTCATTTCTGCAGTGGAACTGTGTTGTTGTTCCATGCCACCACATTGCCTCCAAGTAACAGTGACAAAATGTCCTGTCCTCAACAGCCTGGGTCAACTCCTGCAGACTCAGGTTTCCTTTGGGGAGTTAAACCATCTCACAATTTGGTCTGCCTCGTCTCCTGCTGTCTTCAGCTTTTCCCAACATGACTGTCTTTTCCAGCAAGGCTCATCATTCTAACAACCAACTACTATTTGTCAATGGCTGCTGTTAAAATAATGATCAACGATTTGTATTTTTTTATAATTTGTATGGATGGGTGGGTGGGTGCTTTTAATTCCTCTCCCCGTCCACTCTAGCCTGCATATATATCTGCAGTCAACAATCTTTGCTCACCCAGTAAAATCTGTTATTCTTTTAAGAGACTACCTGACTCTTTCTTGTTGTTGTTTATGATTATTTGTTCTGTTTTCTTGCTTTATGCATTGGCAGCTACCTTCTTTGTAACTGCAAGGTTTGGGGAAATGTAGGCCGTCAATAAAGGGATGTCCCACTTGCTCTAGAGCAGCAGTCCTCAACCGGTGGGTCCCCAGATGTTCCTGGACTGCAACTCCCAGAAGCCTCCACCACTCACCGTGCTGGAAAGGGTTTCTGGGAGTTGCAGTCCAGGAACATCTGGGGACCCACCGGTTGAGAACCACTGCTCTAGATTCTAGATTTGAGCAGGACTCCTGAAACCAATAAATTTGTTTACACAAGTCTCTCAAAAGTAACTTGATTGAGGCTTGGACCCGTAGCTGCCGGCAGGGATGTAAAAAAAGCACAGAGCCACGAGTCTCCATGTTACCTGCCATGTCTCATTTCTGTTTACCAGCAGGATTACAACGCTTGTCTTGTAAGATCCCCGTACATTAAGGGATTGTGATTTACGGCTTGTTCTTTGCTGTCAGCTCTCTTGTGAGTGAGGTAGGAAGCGCTCTTGTGTAAACAAACAAACACCTTCAACCACCCCCAAGGATAATTAATGGCTTCGCTTTCACCCAAGGAGAGGAGGGCCTCAATTAAAGCCCGGCCTCAGGGTCCCGCCTCAAACGGGAGGCGGCCCATTTCACAGCTGAGCAAACCAAGATAGGGCAGGGGAAGCCAGCATAGGAAAGTGCAAGGTTCAGCCAGTCTCTCTGGACATCCCCTCCAGGAGGAAGTCCCAAATGATGCTAGGAGGGAAGCATTTGCTTCCCCTTTAAGGAAAAAGGAAGGCGTGAAAGGGAGAAGAGAAACACCAACCCTGCAAGTCTGGATTTATAATTGACTCGTAGCACAAGGAAACACAGTAGTATCGGCAAAGCCCCCCCCCCACTGGCTTCATTTGCTTTTCCTGTACTTGCCAAGTCAAAGGGCAGTAGGGGATTCCCCCTGCCTCTCTCCTGTCCCCCCACATTGCAAGCCACAACAGATGCTCAACAAACTGACAAAGCAAAGCAAAGTGTTCTGCTTATATACTGCCCCATACCACTTCAAGTAGTCTCTGGGAGGTTTACAGTTTCATTACAGTATGCAGGCTACACATTGCCCCCCTCGGAAGGATGGAAGGCCGAGTGAACCTTGAGCCGGCTACCTGGGATTGAACCCCAGGTCGTGAGCACAGTTTTACCTGCACTACAGGCATTTAACCACTGCACCCACGAGACAGGAGGATGCAACATCCTGCCTTGCTAAAGAACCCCCCAGGCGTGGCAGGGTGGAACCAGGAAGGGCAAGCCTCCCCCCTCCCCGCCGCCCTGCAAGAGGGATGAAAAGACACGCTGGCAAGGGCCCATCACCTTGGGGCAAAAAGGTGTCAATATTTGGTGGGACTGGAAAAGTGAGGAGACCAAAGACGTCATCAAGGCACTGGCTGGCGTGCCTAACATTGCAGAAGCCTGCCTTGTAGGGGAGAAAAGAGCAACCTAGGAACGTCGACCATTATCCCAACTGATGGAAGGAAAGTGAAAGTTGTGCCAAACGTTTGCGCTTGGCCAGCACAGACTGGAAGAGCCAACTGGCCATTCTCTTACAAACCATCTTTCCTGTTTGGTGCCAGTGAATTGATCCCAGCAATGTTGCTAATGTATATTTGCAAATCTTCCCAAGGGTTTAGTGTCCTCACCTCTGTCATCCATTCCACAACCCTGCAAAGCAGAGTGGTCTTACAATACCACAGAAACATAGAATTGGACTCCAAATCAAAGCACATCTGAGAGAGGATGGTGGTCTCATTAGGCCATATTCGGTCTCCACCGGGCTCTTTGGGGTGGCCACCTCCTACGTTGTTCAATATTTCTGCTATATTTAGGATCTCCCAAAGTGATCTCAGGATACAGATCATGCAATTTTTTTTCTTTTCAAAATTTTGCCAGTTGTTTTTATGTTTCGATCAATTCTGTCTCAAATTCATGAACTCTTCTCTGCTGGCTGCCAGTTATACATGTCGTTTTATTCTGTTTTTTAACTTATTGTATTTTTTTGGGGGGGCATGCTGTATATGATGCCTCGACTGTATTTCTATTGGTGTTTCTATCACTATCTGAAAGCTGAGTCATGGCAAATGGACTAAGGAAGTCCAGTTGCCATGACTCAGCTTCCAGATAACCTCATCTTGGAGGACAGAATCTTCACAGACATGTTCTATCATTATGTTAGTTTGATCTCATTCTCTTAGCATCCCAGAGTCTCTGCTCTGCCACTAGTTGGGTGGAGGTGAAAAATGTGATAAAATAAAATACAATAAATAGATCTGATTTGTGGATCCGAGGCCCAACCCCAACCCCCCTTCGTTCAGGGCAGAGTGGAAGCCACACTGGGTCCCAAAAACATGACCGACATCATCCCAACATCTGGAGGGATGGAATGAATGCAAACGCATGAAGGGAGCAAGACTGACACTTGAACTGAGCCGGTACCTTCCTACGAGAAGCAGCTCCTTCTCCCTGGCGCCCGGCCGGATCTTCCTCCAGATGTCCATGGTGAAGAGGGCACTACTGCTGTTGAAGATGGATGTCAAGGATGACATCAGGGCGGCCATCATGACCGCAATCATTAACCCCCGCAGGCCTGGAGAGGGAGAAAGCGGAGAAACCCATCATTCGGAAGACCCGGGGCCTTGTGCAGTTCTCCTGAGCAAGCTTCGTTCACAACAAGGCAAAATATTTTGGCCTGGCCTGGCCGGCACCACCCACCGCACTAAAGATGCCCGGAGGGGCCTTCAAAACTTATTCCATGAGAAAACAGCAAGGCGTTGTTCATTTGACCTCAACAGTTCAATCCTTCTTTGTAAGGCAGAGCCTACTGAAGGACCTGTTGGGTCTGGAAGTTGTGGCATGAGTCAAGTGGATAGAGGGACACTCTTCTCCCTCTCACAAAATACCAGAACGGGAGGACATCTACTCAAACTGAGGGCTGGGAGAGTGAGAACAGACAAATGAAAATATTTTTTTACCCAGCGTGTTATTAGTCTGTGGAACTCCCTGCCGCAGGATGTGGTGATGGCATCTGGCCTGGATGCTTTCAAGAGGGGATTGGACAGATTCCTGGAGGAGACATCCATCACAGGTGACAAACCATGAGGGAGGTGTGTAACCTCCAGGCTTAAAACTGGGGTACTTCAAGGACCAGATGCAGGGGAGTGGTTTCAGGAGACAGAGATATAGTCTTGTGGGCTCCCAGATGCATCGGGGGGGGGGGGGGCACTGTGAGATACAGGAAGCTGGACTAGATGGGCCTTTGGCCTGATCCAGCAGGAGGGCTCTTCTTAGGTTCTTAAGTGTGTGTCTGCACTGCAAAGGGTGTGGCTGGGTGGGCATTTGTCCTACAATTTGGTCCATTTTGGGAACAGGGTGGTGCACTCCTTTTCCCCAGTGAGCACACAATGTACACGTGGTCCACCCGGATCAGTGCTTCCTGCCCCACCACGTCCAGCCACTGCCTCTGAGTGGGCGACCACCAGAGGAGGCAGGGCTGGGAACTGCCAGACTCCCGTTTGTTCAAAGGATGAACCGGCACGAACTGCCGAAACAGCAGTTGGTGCCCACTAGAGATGGGCACGAATAGAAAAAAATTGAGTTTCATTTGTCGTTTGTTGTTTAGAGGTCCGTTTCAGTTCGTTTCCGTTGTCTGTGAAATTTTTCAAAAAAAATTCGTTTTCGTTTCGTTACTGTTTTGTTACTGTTTCATTACCATTTATTCCAATTTTTAATGATTTTTTTAGCATTTAAAGCCGCTCACTTCATTGCAGTAACGGAAATAAAATGCACGACCAAAATCCCCGTGGTTCTGTTCGTTTCGTTTCATTTTGGGGACAAATTTCGTTTGTCGTTTCGTTGCGTAACGAAACGAAAAACGAACAACGAAAATGAAAAATTGTTCGTTCCGTGCCCATCTCTAGTGCCCACGTCTGCACAGCACTCAGTGGGCACTGCTCTTATCTCCCCTTCAGTGAATGTCTTGGGGACAAAAAAAACACCCCTAATCCCACTTGTACCATGAGACGGTGTCAGCTGTCCAGTTAGTTAAGCTTCGTGGGTCCTCATTTAGAAGGAAAATGGGAACATTCTCAGGAAACACCCAGGTAAATCCAGGTGAGTTTTACTTTTTTTGGTTTTAAGCTCATCAATTAAAGCAAGAAGGAAAAAAATGAGAAAGTGACATCAACTGGACTGCCGGAGGGAAGGATTAGTCGGTTAGATCCTCATTTCCTGGCATGCCTTCAAACCTGTTGCAAATAAATTATTTAACATGGGGGGCACCAAAATGTCCCTTTGTACCCTTCAAGAGAGCGTTGGAGGGGAATGCCATCATGTTTTGATGGGAACCCAGTCCACCGGGAATCTCTCTTTGCACCATTTAAAAATGTTTATTTTCTTGTGTACTAGAGGGCATTTTGGGGAGTGGGAGATTAAAATTGGGATGGGGGGGTCACGAGACAGGGTGCAGCCCCCCCTCTTCCAAAGTCCACGTGCTGGATCTTGCCGCACCTGGCCTACTTCAAGAGAATCCCTGCCCCCCCCCTTACCGCTGGGCATGAGTTCAATCACCAGTTTGGGGTAGGCGATGTTGGAGCAGCCCACTTCGGCCCCACAGACACGGGTGCATTCCTTGGGGTCGACACAGCCCACGTCGTCTGAAACCGCAACAAAGGGAGAAAGAGGGGGATTTAAAATGAAATAATTATCTGGGTTCCCAGCCAGCCACCAGGATTATGAGCCTATAACCTTTATTTATTTATTTATTTATTTATTTATTTATTTACAGTAGGACCCCAGTATCCACTGGGGATTGGATCCAGACCTTCCCGTGGATAATGAACACCAAAAATCCCCAAAACTGCTGTTTTGTGACAGTAGCTTGCTTTTCAGCAGCTGTTTGTGACAGTAGCTTGCTCTGTTTATGACAGTAGCTTGCTTTGTGGCTGCTGAATTATTTATTTGATTTTTTTTCCTCTGCCATCCGTGGATAACTGAATTAGTGGATATGGGGGTCCTACTGTATTTCATAAAAAAGACTGCATCTCCCTTACGAGTCTGCCTGGGTGTTAAGATCTTCAGAGGAGGCTTTTTTCAGTCCATCCAGGCACCCTCACAGATAGTGGTAGACTCTGGAACTCCCTGCCACTGGAGACCAGGCTGGCCACATCTTTGCCATCCTTCCACAAGCTCTCCAAGGAAGCTTTCCCTGAACGACTGGGTAGCTAATTATTTATTTTATTTATTTTGGAGTATTTTTTACCCCACCTTTCTCCTTGGAAAAGGACCCAAGGCGGTTTACAGTAATGCAGGATAATATACAGTCCATAGGTGGTTTGAAAGTGGATTTTAAACATGTTTTAGCATTGGTTTTATCTTGCCACTTTTATATTATACTTGTTTACTTCTTTTTAAAAACATTTCTATACTTATTGTCTTACGCTTCCAAATATTATTTGCAATTGTGTTTTGTGACGGCCACACGGCTCAACTCCTTTTTGCCTTGATTTCAAATATTGTTCATGGGTCCTTTTAAGGAGAATAGCAAGGCAAGCATGTTTTAAATAAATAAATCTCCAGCCGCCAAATTCTACAACGCTGGCGGTCACATCAACTTCTGGCCGGCTTCAAGGTTTCGGTGAAAGGAGGAACGACCGCTTTACAGCCAAACACAAAAGCAAATACGCAAGGCCACCAAAAAAAAGGGTCCTGATTTGCCCTCGGCACGGCGACTGGGGTGTTTTGGGGGATGGAGTCGAGAAAAGGAACTTTTCTGGCAAGCTTTGTACTGGACGGCCAGCCAGAGAGAGAGAGAAGAGAGAGAGAGAGAGAGAGAGAGGTGGGGCAGCATGAAAGCATTGCTTTGAGATTTCTTTCCAAACCCCCTTGATAAGGAGTCATCTTTCTGGAACAGATGTTGCCTCCAAAGATAAGAAGAAATGCTGCACCTTGGCCAGCTGAAGGTCTTCCCAACACAAACATGCCTGAGCTTCAAAGGCAGAGGAAAGGGGAATCCAACCAGGGCCCAGGTTTAAAGTTCCACCACCAACACAAACACCACAGGCCGGCGCCTTGCAGAGCCGGGTCCAACCCCCTCCGGGCCCGGCTTGGCGTCCAGTTTGCCTGCTGGCTTCCCTGGCCTCCCTCTGTTCCCTCCCTGGCCTGACGGGGAAGGGCCTGGGAGCGCATGAATCATCCCGTTTCCTGCCTTCCACGCCTTTCCCTGGGCTGAAAGCATGCACACAGGCGTTGTGTGTCTCTCTCATGGTGAAGGAGTTAATGGGACAAGCCATGACATGGGCCGGGGGGGGGGAGAGGCGGGCCCGGCATGTGACGGCAGGTTGGGCCGGGAGGAGCCAAGGATTACTCAGGCAGGTAGTTCTCTCTTTCGTGAGCTCCGTTTCCCCGGCTTGCAACCCGATGATTTCATTCCTGGACGACAACCTGCCCGGCTCCAGGTGCCCGGCCGGCAGAAGGCCACAGGAGCAAAAGCCCTGATCCACCTTCTTCTCATCCTGTCCGGAGAACCGCCACGAGAGTCTCAGAGCCCGGCCGAGCCACCAAAGAAAACTGTCTTCTATTGACTTAATTCGGGGCAGTTTCGCAACATGATTTGATGGCGTTCACATGGGTTTTTTGAAAAGAACGGGAAGGAGGTGAGGAAAAACAGAAAGGAAAAGCGGCACTTTGGCAGAAGCAAAGCAGCGGGCAGATGTTTTGAAGGTCGCTGCATCTTACTTCTTAGGCATTTTTTCAAGAGTTTTTTTTTGGAAAGGAGAAAGAGACCGGAAGGATTGTTGTATATCTATTTATTGCCCTTTTGGTGCTTTTCATCCAACGGCGATGAGGTGATGGACAGAGGGAAGGGTCGAAGGGGGTCACTGAAAGACTTCCAAGGGTCAAGTAGCTTTTGGTGAGAGCTGAAGTCAGGGAAACAGTTGACAGGGACTGACAGGTCCCCCAGCAGCTCGTGGGATACCCGAAAACTAAATTATTCCTTGAAAGGAACTGACTCGCTTTATTTATTGCTGGCTGACTGGGTGGACTACCGGGAAGCATGGCCCTCTCTCAGGTGCAGTGCCTCGATGACAGCCACGTGAACTGGCGCTCCAGCGAAGCCAAGCCGGAGTTTTTCTACAGTGAGGAACAGAGGTTGGCCTTGGAAGCCCTGGTCTCCAAAGGCCCAGACGCTTTCTATGAAGTCCTCAAGAAGGAGAACATTCGGGACTTCCTTTCTGAGCTGGAGCTCAAGAAGATCTTGGACTCGCTGGAAACGTACAATCCGGGGTCGGAGTATTTCCCCCGTGGGGATGAAGGGGTGGACGTCCAGAGCCTGGAGGGAGAAGAGGGACAGGCGCCTTCCCTGGCCTATTGGCCGGATAAATCCGACCGCTCCATCCCACAACTGGACTTGGGCTGGCCGGAGACCATCGCTTACCGTGGGGTGACCCGGGCCACCGTCTACATGCAGCCCCCCATAGACTACCAGCCCCACATCAAAGAGGTCGTCCGTAAAATGATCTCCCAGGCTCAGAAGGTGAGAGGGGCTGCTTGCTTGCTTTTGTTCGTGGGCATGGAAGGGAAGAGAGGAAGGATGGGTGGGTGGGTGATTCTAAAAGCAACGGAATGGTCAGCTCATCTTTTGCCAGGAGGAGAATGCATATAGGCAAGTCTCGCCTGCTGCTGGATGAGCTCATCCCTTCTCTGTTTATGGCCGATATCCTGCTTGGTGGCAGATAAAGATGATGTCTCCCTAATAAGCAATCAGGGAGGCTCCGGCTGCTGGTTGGAGGGTTCCGGCTGCTGCTGGTTGACAGTGAGAGGAGCACGGGTGGAAGGTTTAGTGTATAATGAATGCACTGTGATCTGCTGCCATCCTGGAACGAGCTGATTTTTGTCTGGTTTCGCAAGCTGAGCTGAGTCAGGCCTGGTTAGTCCCGGGAAAAATCAGGAGGAGTCTCCAGATAGGGCTACAAAAGGATGCGGCTAGCAACGGTTGCCAGACAGGGCACCCAGCTAGCGTCTTATGCTCCTCCTGCATCAGAGGTGTTCTATTCTTGTTTGCTACTTGTGGTGGCCACCAGTCGCCACAACTACCAGACACAAAGGGCCAGCAGGGAAATGAGCAACGGCCTTCTCTGTTTACTCTTCTATACCTATGGGTGTGAATATTCCACTATTTCTATATCCCGCCGATGTATCCCAAAGTTATCCATTTGCACCCAGGCCTGAGACGACCCCAAAGATGCCATGCGACACCATCCTTCTCATCAGTTGCCCTTCCATTCCTGGTTTAATGCTTTGGGACTCAGACACGGATAAGATCTGATCCAGATACACCATTCCACCATGCTGTGGGGGTACAGAGAGTCAGTTGGCAAACCGCAAGCAATGTTGGCCGTGAGAAAACTCCCAAAATTACCTCTATTGCGGTGGTGGAAGATCTTTTTTGCTGTTGTCAGTGTTCCGGGCCATCAAGTCCTTCCTGAACGCTGGCAGCCTTTTGTTTGTTTGTTTGTTTGTCAAGGTACATGAGGGTATAGGCCAGTGGTTCTCAACCAGCGGGTCCCCCAGATGTTCCTGGACTGCAACTCCCAGAAGTCTTCATCACCAGCTGAGCTGGCCAGGATTTCTGGGAGTTGCAGTCCAGGAACATCTGGGGAACCCACAGGTTGAGAACCACTGCTATAAGCCATCCTGCAGGCTCTCGATGCCTTCAGGTCACGTCACTTGGCAAAATATCACCAGAAAATGAGGCAAAAAAGGAAGAAGGAAGAAGGAGAAGGACCTTGTTTTAGAAGTCATGTTTTCATGAGATACCAGTTGGAGGAAAAGGCAGCAGGTTCTTCTATGCTTCTCAGGTGGGATTTGCGAATTTCCATCCCAAGTTTCTTGGGATCCAGAAAATCCACCAGTGAGGACTCTCCGCTTTAAAAATGCAAATACAAGGCCGTCCTTATTCCATTTCTGAAAGGTACTCATCATATGTTCAGTGGCACTCTTGTCTTTGTTGCTTCACTCCTCCTAGCTCAAGGAGCAAAAATAAACATCAAGGACAGAACAGGGTCTGAAATTTAAACACCACCAATTAATCTCTCTCTTTCTCCGGCTGGAGCAGATTGGAGAAGGTAGCACATAAACAACCCCGCTTGATTCATTCAGAAAAACCCGTCCAGGCACGCAGGTCAGAGCGATCACAGCGTTGGCATGTAGCTGGGGGGGGGGGGGAACCAACATAGCTCAGTGGCTCAAGGGTTACTTCAGCAGTCCCAGATTCCCATCTGTAAAATGGGAAGAAGCCGTGATGACCTACTTCTCTGGCGATTGAAACAACAACAAACAATATAAAAGGCTGCTCGTTAAAAGCCTGCATAAACCATCAGCGACTCACACAACCGGGCAGTGGCTTTGGGGTGGTGGTGGTTGGAACAGCTCCAAACCTGCAGCAGCACTTCACAAGTCTTACCCTGCGAAAAGCGGGATCCCAGCTCCCTGGCAGATTTGCACATGCAATCCCATGCTCAACTCAGAACGGCAAAGCTGTGCCACCTTTCCAACCAACCGGGTTACAGTTCTCCCGGGGCGGCTTTTAAGAGTTGCAAATCCCAACACATTTAGCCAAACATGTAGCTGAGGCCAGCTGCTTCCTGCACGTGTAGAAATGAGGTCTATTGACTGCTAAGGCTTTGCAATTAACCACAGAACCTCCACATGGAGGGGCAGTCTATCCCTGAGCGCCAGGCGGAACAGAGGAACAACAGGGGGCAGGTGTTCTTTTCAACCCCTGCTTCAGACTTGAGGGGGTTCTCGCGGATTAAATCTCACAGCGTGCTCTCCTGAAGGGATTCAATATTAAATCCTGACCATGTGTGCTCAGCTTTCATGGGCCTCTTACATTTGCTTTCGGAAGCAACCAGCTGAGGGTGCGCTCAGACGGCGAGGAAGGATCGTGCCTGGAAAGGGTTGGTTTGCTGGAAGTGAACCGTCTTAAAATGACCTGATCCTCCATCAGGTGCCAAAAAGTCAGTTCTGACTTATGACGATCCTTTTCAAGGTTTTCCAGGTAGAAGATGTTTAGAAGGGGTCTCTCTCTCTCTCTCTCCATTCCTCCCTGGGTGCTCTGGGACCACACAGTTTGACCAAGGCTCCCCAGGTTGGCCCTTCTCCCGGAAGGCACAACGGAGATTCGAACTCCCGACCTCTGCCTTGGCAGCCAGGCCTGCGGCCTCAACCACTGAGGTACCTGGCCAGCTCAAACAAACAAAGAGGCCTGCCTACTGCTGGGCCAAAAAGGACTTGGTGGGTGCCCAATCGCCCATACGTGGTGTGATTTCCAGGAAACAACGCACACCAGACAGGGCCACAAGCGGTCCAAAATGCCAGCTCTGCCCCCCTCTGACTGCATCATCCCAAATCTACATAGTTCTGTGGTTTTTCACCCTCCACTGCAAAATTATGCCGGACATTTAAACAGGTGCACTGGTTAAGGTTTCTAATAAGAAGGCAGCTTAATGAGATGTAGGCGCCAGCAACCTGGTCAGGGACGCCCGTGATTAATTGCAGGGTTGCAAAAGACCCTTTGATGTCCTGCTTGTTTTTGGTTCATGAGAAAGCCGAACGGATCACCTGCTCCGGACAGCTGGCCCTTGGTTCTCCTGGCATCCTGATTCTGCCAGGTCGCATCCTTTAGTCTGCTGATACCAAACTGTCCTTCATGGGGAGGGGGTTTGTTCCTGGCTCAGAGGGGCCAGAGGCTGACCTCATGTATCAGATGTTTAAAGAGGGGTTTCTTTTGTCCACATTTGACAGAGATTTTGAGCCTCAATTATCGGAAGCCTTCGGGAGACAAGTTCTGAAAAAAACATGTGCTTAAAAATAACAATAATAATAATAAAGTGCCAGAAGGCAGGAAGGAACCAAAGCTTCCCTGAAGCAAAGAAATGTTCTTCTATTTGGCTTTCTAAATGCTGAGCCGGAACAGGCAGGGAACTCTGAAATATTGCCCCTAGAAATGTCTGACTTCGGGCCTTTTTACACGACCCCTAAGATCCGCTGGTCCCTTAAATTCGGACCAGAGATCTTGAGGGTTCGTTGCTGTTCCTCCCTCCCCACCCTCTCGGCATTTCTTTGGTCTGTCTGCGGGGGGAGGAAAAAAAAGCCTTAGACAGAGACAAAAGAATAAAAGGCTTACCTCCGTTTACTTCCTGGTTCCTCTTTAAGGGGCGGAGGCAAAAGAAAAACAACAGAAAGAAGCGAGGAGAGCTCAGGAACTCTCCGCATCAAATATTTTCACTATAAAAAAGCAGGTACAAGAAAAGTGCAGTTTGGTCGCGCTAAGTGGGCGGGGTCGCACTTAATTGTCTGCAAACTCCGGAGCTGGTGGGTAAACATTTTTATCGTCCAGAGCTTGCAGCCATTTGCGGTGATTTTCGGTTCCGCTCATGGCCAGCCTGCTTTCTCCTCCTGTTATGGGCAGAAAAGGCCACGTTTGTTCATCCATGATGAGCAGGTGGAGCTTAGGGGTCGTGTATAAACGCCCTTCATCTTTCCCCGAGACGCTCGGGGCATCGTGGCAGGAAATGTGATTTTCGGAAGGGCAAAGTTCCGCTCATGGCCAGCCTGCTTTCTCAAGCTCCTGTTATGGGGAGTGAGAAAAGGCCACGTTTGTTCATCCATGATGAGCAGCACATTGTGTATTTGTCTTTGATGGGTCCCATGGGCTGGAAACCACGACCAGTTCGCTCTGCGGACACCACGCACTCTGCTTGCCATGGGGACGATTGGACGAGACGCTCGGGGCATGTGGCAATGAACCTTGCCCACAGCAGGATGCGGCCAGCTTCCCGCTGAGTTAAGGAATTCAGACCGATGAAGCTGTTTGGATGAACAGCGAAACGCGAAACGTTCTATCTCTCAAAAAAAGAAGTCCAGTAGCCATGACTCAACTCCCAGTTAAACGAACCTGGATGACTGAGAATCTTCACAGAAATAAAGGGAAATGGTTGAGGAGGTGAGCTTGATCCACAAAAGTGTGGCTGTGTGGACCCGAGGCAAGCCTCTGAAAGCTCTCGTGAGCTTAAAAGTTTTTGTAAAGTGCCAACTCTGGATTCCTGTTTCATCATCGAAAGACAGGCACCCCCAGAGACTCCGGGCATTTGGATTCTGCATGTGTCCCCTTCTCTCTCTGGCACCATCAATTAGGTTTTCCCCACCTCCCCCAAAGATAAATAAATAACATCTGCACATCTGGGCTGCCTAATTACAGGATGCCAAGGGCGTGCGGTGCGGCCTTGAGATGAAAGGAGACAATAAGGCTGCAGGCGTGGGGAGGAGGAGACTTATCAATCTGGCTCTGTGTGGTTTTCCCACCTGCCCCCTTCCCAGTCTGATGGTCTTCTTTTCAACATGCAGAATTTAAAAAATAAAAAAACCCTCTTTGATGCTTGTGGGAAAAAGAGGAGGAGAATTCGCGTTCTTGTTTTCTCTCGAGACCAAAACAGTTCGGCATTCTAAATGCACCGTACCAAAAACAAAAACAAAATTAAAAATAGGAAACGAACAACCATTTGGTCTTGGCCCCCTTATTTTAAATGTCCCATCAACAGCCTGGAAGAAATTTAACACGCAGCCATCCTCTGCTGTTTCTAAATATCAAATCCAACCAAAAATGCAGACCGACGGCATACTCCGAATGCCCGGATGGTTTGGGAGGATTTAAGAAGGGGGGGAAGCAAGAGAGAACTGGAATATGGTGCTGGGAGAGGCTGGTTTCATCCACTCGGAAGGAGGGGATCCATTTGTAGGAAAGCATTTTAAAAAATCTATATTTAGGAAACAAATCAGAGTTTGCAGCATGGTGTAATACATGCCAGTCCTTGCCGGTGGTTTGCAGATCGACTCTCTGTCTTCCTAACAGTGACGAAAACTTGTTTTTAAGCTGCAGAAGACATTTGATCGCTAATTGCTGCTTCTTTTTTTTACAAGAATATATCTATATACACAAAGCGCTTCTCATTAAAATCCAGCCACTGGCTCTTGTAAGCAAGAATTTGGTTGTAGGCTGTAGTGGTTTAAGCTAGGCAGTTTGAGATTCCTAATCATCTTTCTCGGTCCCTCCTCTGAGCCTGTGGAACTCCCTGCCAAGGGAAGCTAGGCCCTCCTTCTACTTAACACCCGTAGGCCAACAGACAAAATGATTATTTTTTTAATCAGGCAGGCTTTGGGCAAAGCTTTTGCCCTAATCTTTCTTTAACAGCTGGTTTTGCTTTATGTGTAATTACCGGTACGTCCTCGTTTTCTGGTATATTATTGTGCACGGCTTGAGATTTTTAAAAGAAGAAGATGAGACGCAAACTGAGCATATAACTATAAGCTCCCCACGTAACCTTCGGCCAGCCTTCTCTTCCTCAACCTGCCTTCCTCATCAGGGGTGTTAGGCTATAAGAAGATTATTTGTGCCACTTTTTGAGTCAGGACAAAGGAAATGAATGTTGGGCAAAGTGGGAACTCAAGAGAAGACCGTGAGAAATGTTTAAAATGAGAAAAGCCACGCCTGATAAAATAAAAAGTTGTATCTCCCTCAGCTTTGTCTTTCCACAAAGGCCACCCATATCTAGTGGTACCTGGTATAAAGGAATTAATTCGTTCCAAATAAAATTTTATTAAGCAAATTTTCCTTTATACAATTTTCCCGCAGGAATGCATTGAAAACCGAGTAATCCCTAATTGCAACCATTTTTATGTTGTACGGATTCGCCCCATAGGCGATTCTGCTAAACAATTTTTCCCTATCTCTGGAAATTTTATGTTGTACAGATTTTATGTTATACAAATTGTTTGTTATACGAGGGTCCCCTGTACATGTTAACAGAACAGGGGTGTAAAATTCCTGACTGTTCCCCAGTACTAGTCCTATGAAAACGGGGATCATAATGTCTCCCCAGCCTAAGAGCCAACAGCTGGCCATGTTGTTGTGTTGTGTGGTTACAGTCGTGACAGACTCTTCATGACTCCATGTCCATGGAGTTTTCTTGGCAGGGATACTGGAGTGGCTTGCCAGTTCCTCCTCCAGGCGCCGACAGCACCTGGTATTCCCTGGTGGTCTCCCATCCAAGTACTAACCCGGGCTGACCCTGCTTAGCTTCCGAAATCAGGTGAGATCGGAGGTGCTTAGGGCAATCCCCCTTGTTCCCTCTCAAAGCCACCTCTGATGGCAGCCTTCCTGACATCTTTGGGGGCAGTGAGCTTTGTCGATGTTAGCAACCTCACAAAGGTTCCCAATTACTGTTAGCGTTAAGAACAATCTGCTTGATTAAAGGGCTGTGACCCCTAAGGCGGCTAGCAAATTGCTTAGCGTGGCATTAGCCAAATGAAATAGCTTATGTATGCCACCAGGAAGAGGTGGTTCAGGGCCAGGCATCTGTGTTTAGATGCTCGGCATGATGGTGTACACAAGCCACTTTGCTGCTCACCTCAGTTTCCCAACCTGTGCAAGGTAGGTCAGCCTCACCCCTCCCTCCCTCCTTCCCACCCACGGAGAAGATGCAAGGCTGAAGTTAACAAATTAATTGCCTATGCAGCACCTTTGAGACCTCAAAGGAATCAAAGGCTCCGGACGGGATATAATCAGGGTGACGAAACCCCTGCGAAAGGGAAGATGCAAGGAGACAGGGCAATAAAACCCTTCAGAGGCGAGCTGAGCACACCGAAACCTAATTGTGCTAATTCCCAAATAAGAATGCCAGGGCTTGGTGACGGGAGGAAAGGAAACCAGGGCAAGAGCCAGACAGAGCCGCGGCTTTAGGCTCCCTCTCGGATGAATCTACTTTACAGGGTTGTTGTGAGATCCAAATGAGGAACGTTGAGCTTTATGCCAGACGGGCGGGACAAACATAGACAGAACCACCAGCTCAGTGCTGGGTCCGATCAGGCGCGTGTTTCACCTGTTCTTAAAAGATGGTAACTAAACAGAGCCTCTTGGGCCAACAGCAGTCTACCTGTTCTGATCAAGTTCCAGGACAAACCGATCACCTGCCTAGCTGGATACTGCTGAACCTGGACGTTGCAGTGAGTCACACACACACACGCAGAAAGACATGCCAAATGCAAATGTGTACATTTCTTTCTCTCTGCCAGATCCTTTGTTGCAGCACGAGCTATTTGTTTTAAAAGGAACTGGCTTCCGTTACTGTTTACATTTACGTTTCAGTTCCTGCTGGTTGCTACTGGCCACAGAGACCTAAATTCCCATGTTGCTGGTGGCCTTATTTTAATTCCAGTCATTTCCAAACCAACATTTAGGATTCATGAAAACGGCCAAAAAATAAAATAAAATAAAATAAAATAAACCAGAAGGAAGTCTGTCTCCTCACAACCCTAAGCATTGAGGAGGAAAAGTGGCCTATATATGGAGCCTGTGTGTTTTTCATTCACGGACAGCCAGTGCTGCCTAGTGGTTAGGGCAATACGCCGAGGGGGGTCTGGGTTCTAGCCCTCCCTCAGCCAAGACCTTGTGCAGTCACCCATCTTAGCCTGACCGACTTCATAGGCTGTAGTGGAGATGAAGGACAGAAAAACAGAGACACCTTGAACTCATGGAATGAAATAGACGACTAGGATATAAATACTATATATTGAAGAAGTAAATATCTAGCGTTACGCGAAAAGAGCAGTGTAAAATTGTTATGGGAGAAAGAAATTAAACTGATCCCTTTTTAATCCTTCCATGCTGGTGATTCTCACCAAGGGGCCCACAGCCTCTGTGGAGGGAAGCCCCTTAGGGCAGGCATGTCCAAACTTTGGCCCTCCAGATGTTTTGGACCACAACTCCCACAGTCCTTTGCCATTGGAAATACAGGCTTGGACTTATGGGAGTTGTGGTCCAAAACATCAGGAGGGCTAAAGTTTGGACATGCCTGCGTTAGGGTTTTGAGGGCTGCGCCATGCAAAGGGCATCCCGCATCCGATGGACTCATAAGAACATAAGAAGAGCCATGCTGGATCAGGCCAAAGGCCCATCTAGTCCAGCTTCCTGTATCTCACAGTGGCCCCGCGAGATGCATCTGGGAGCGCACGAGACTAGATCTCTGTCTCCTGATACCACTCCCCTGCATCTGGCCCTTGAGGTACCCTGGTTTTAAGCCTGGAGATGACATATCTCCATCATGGTTTGTAACCTGTGATGTACTTTTCCTCAAGGAATCTGTCCAATCCCCTTTTGAAGGCATCCAGGCCAGATGCCATCACCATGTCCTGTGGCAGGGAGTTCCACAGACTAACAACACGCTGAGTTAAAAAAATATCTGGGTAAAAACTCAAACCCATGCCCCTAATGCCTGGGTCCTCTCCTTCTGCAGGTGATTGCCGTAGTCATGGACATGTTTACAGACGTGGACATCTTCAAGGATCTTCTGGAGGCAGGTTTCAAGCGGAAAGTGGCCATCTACATTATCGTGGACGAGTCCAACCTGAAATACTTCCTCCAGATGTGCGAGCGGGCCCAGATGCACGCCGGCCACCTCAAGGTAAGGCTGGTGTTGTTACCTCTAAGACGCAGGTGGTGGCCTTGGTGGGAATTGTACTGGACTGTATATAATCCCTCATTACTGTAAGACACCTTGGGTCCTTTTCCAAGGAGAAAGGCAGGGTAAAAATACTCTAAAAATAAAAAATTAAAATGAAGAAGTGGAAGAAAGGGGTCCGTGGCCCTTAAGAGGGAGAGAGATGAAAGAAAAGGCGCCTCTAACATCTAGCGTTGCGTCAATTGCAACTTTTCCAAATTCTGTAACTTAGATGATGGTAGGGCTTTCTACCTCATTATAGCAATACTGGAGTGTCCTGGATACGTGAAAATGCAGCATTTGAAACATCAGCTGTGTCCATCTGCTCAGAAATCATGTGCATCTTTTATAAGAATGTTGTATACGTTATCTGTCTAAACCTCACAACAGCCTTAAAAGGTACAGTATACTAAGGGATTTTTCATACGCACCCTGGATACCTGCAGTATAACCTTGCATTCATTACACTCAACATCCCAGGGCTGATTTTTTTTAAAACAAAATCACAGGCACGCACTTCTAGTCCTCAAGAATGCAATGCTACCCAATCCAGGCACCTTAAAACCTTAACAGTCCAACTGGAGTCTCCAATTAAATCTGTAGCAGTCAACAATTAGACGCCAGTGTCTCGTGTGCCTCCTTGCCATTAACATATTTAAAATAATGTATGCAAATAAGGGCCTTTTTACACAACCCCTAAACTCCGCTGCAAATGGCTCCCAGCTCCGGAGCTTAAAATTGTTTACCCACCAGCTCCGGAGTTTACTGAAAATTAAGTGTGACCACGCCCACCTAAGCGCGTCCCAGCGCACTTTTCAGGTACCTGCTCTCCAAGGGTGAAAAATCTTGATGCGGATGTGCCGGGCTCTCCTCGCTTCTTTTTGCTGTTGTTTTTTGCTTCCCGCCCCTTTAAGAGAAGGAATCACAATGACGGGGCAGCGTCCACCGGCACCGGAGGTAAGCCTGCATTCTTTTGTCCCTTTTTTCTCCCTCCCCTCACGCAGCCAGCAGCCAGGAAGTGTGGAGGGGTGGGGACGCACAAAGAGCGACAAACCCCTAAGATCTCTGGTCCGAATTTAAGTGACCAGCGGATCTTAGGGGTCGTGTAAAAGCGCCCAGACAGGGGAAAAGAATTAACATGTGAAACGTGGAGACAGAGGAAGAGATTTTAGCCTGCGAAACGTGGAGTTCGGTGTTCTAATTCCGCAGCCACAGACCCAACCAGAAACATTCTTTTGCCATTTCACCAAAATTGTTTCCATCCAGTGAGTGTGCAGCCACGAGGCTTATTGTCCCCATTTTGCAGATGAGGAAGACTGAGGCCAAGAAGGAAGGAAGCTTGACACAGCACAGGTAGCTTTTCGGAGAAGAGGGGAATGAGGCAAAACAGGGACACGTCTCAGCTGCCTTCAGTTTGTCCTGGTGCCGGATAGAGAATTAAACAAACCTCGTCTCTGCTATCTGGAGAGGATTGATGAACAGCCCAAGGGAGGGAGGGAGAGACACACACTCAGGGGCACGTGAATCGGAGTCTGATCTTTACACCTCAGCATACCTCTTGTTAAGTTTGACAAAACAACAGGCCAAAGGTGAAAGCAAACTCCTGGTTTCATTTTTAAATCTGTCTTTGTACTTTAGCCTGGAGCTCATAAACCATCCGGCTTCTGTCCCAGACTCAGCTGGCAGGCTGGAAGGAAGGAATCCACCTTGGAAAACCTGATAGGTTTTTATTTTCCAATCCAAACCGGTGCAATCCTTCACACGAAAGCTTGATCAAGTTCCGTCTGGAGACTACACTGTGCCGCCCTTCCTGGCCAGTGCACCTGCTGGGAACTGCAGTCTAGGGGAAAAAGAAACCCAAACATTGAAGTTTCCCGGGTTCTGTTGCAGAGGTGAGGGTGTTCCCTTGTTTGTCACGGGGTGCAGGTGGCGCTGCGGGTTAGACTGCTGAGCTCCTGGGCTTTCAGTCACCAGTTCGAATCCGGGGTGAGCACCCCATCGCTTGACCCAGCTCCGGCAAACCCAGTCATTCAAATTAAGCAAGTAAAAAAAATGTGAGTAGATGAATCAGTACCACTTTGGTGAAACGGTAACGGTGTTCCTTGTGCCTGCGTGTTTGGCCGTGCCGGCCACATGACCACAGAAATAGATCTACGGACAAAGGCCGTCTCTTTGGCTTAGAAATGGAGACGAGAATCCGCTCCCCGAGGTGGAAACGGTTGGATTTCATTGCCGAGGGAACCTTTTTACCTTTACCTATCGTTTTCCTGGGTAATGTTTTGATGCCTCTTTCCAAATGTTGGGTAAGAGTCAGACGTGGCCGGCTAGTCTCCGTGTTGATAAAGAGCCAATCAGAATAGAAACCTAAGGACTTGCCTTTAGCTGACTCAGATCCTGGGTCCACCTGGCCCAGTATTCCCAGCTCAGGCTGGCAGCAGTAGCTTCTGAGGAGTCCAGGCAGGCTTCCAACCTTACTTGGAGAAACTGGGGGTTGAGTGTGGGTTCCCTGAACATGATGAATGCGTCCGACCACATCCTCAGTAGCGGTCGGCCATCATGGAAAACAGCTACAAATTACACATTACAGGTAGCACCTCATGATGAGTTCCTCCAGACCTGAAAGGCATCTGCTAGTCACAGCCTGGGCAGATCGGCCTGCTTTGTTTTATTATTGGTTATCAGGAGGTAAACACAGGCTTCGTTTGGACGCAGGAAGAGCTCCTTTGAAAATGTTAATATAATTCTAGCAGTCAATTGCCTGCGATCTGTAATGTATAATTTGGCCCCAGCTTGCTGAGCCAGATGGATTTTTGATCTGATCCAGCCAGGCTGTCCTGGACGGCTTTGATCACAAGGTTTTGTCCATTAAAAGTGGAGGCCATCAGTCCGGGCAACCTCTGGCAGGCAGCTGCAAAAAGCCCAGTGACTGGCTTAGGGGGAAGGCTGTCTCCGTGAACCCAGCTAACAGAGGGAGCATGTACTGAATGATTCAGCCCTTTGCAAAAGAGGAAGTTGCCTGCTTCTCATTATTCTTGGGCCCGTCAATCCATCTTCCATGTTTCCTCCTGCTTTTCTTCCCGTGGCCAGATTAAACAAGCACATTTGACATCACGGAGTCCGTTGGCCCAGGAAACAAGCCCCCCCCCCCCGCCATCCTTTCTGTGTGTTCCTATATAGGGTGGCCCCAGACGGCTGAAGTGGATGAAACATGTAACCCAGGAAAATCTCCCCACTCGGCCAGGCTCTCTCTCAAGTGGCAGACGTGTTGTGCAAACGGCATTTGGCACCGGCGTGAACTAGGAAGGGAGATGGCTGCCATCCGCTGCTGCTGCTGCTGCCGTGGCTGTGCAGTCACACCTTAGGCTAATCCAGACAGACAAAAGGCAAGCGGTGGCAACCGCCTGGGGAGCCACACCAAACCCATTAACTGGCAGACGGCCTCTGCCCCAGGACAACAAATGGTTTAAGTCAACGTGGATGATTTATCAGCAGAGAGAGGACTGGCACAAGGAGGAGAAGAGAAAGTGGATGACACACACAGAGAGAGAGATCCCTGGTGGGGCTGCCCAAACGTTTTGGTGGGGGTGCTGTCTGTCCTTCCTAGGTTGACGCGCCATGATCCCTGCCCTCCCTTGCCTCTTGGCTAGACTGCTGTAATGAGCTTTCCTTGGGGCTGCCCTGGAAGCGACATCCAAGTGCAAAAAGTGGCAGGCCATGCTGGAAATGGTGTTTCCCTTTCAGCCTTCATTCAGGACGCTGGTTGAACCTTAAACGAGGTTCCCTGCTGAGCCCAGAATTACTAGGTCTTCTCCTTGGTGACTGAATGTTCAGGAAACAATAACGGGGTTGCTATTTTGTTGCTTCTAAACTTGCTTTTTTGTAATACTTTAGAGTAGTTGAATAGTTTAGTGGTTGGAGCTTTCAACATTGTTGTTTTTTAATAATGTAACCTGCCTTGGCTCATTTTTTTAGGGGGAAGAGAGAGTAACATTGTTTTAAACAAATGGGTTAAACAGCTGGGAGCTACATACTCTGGAAAACTACTGCCTCTCTATAAGTGGAGTTTTGAATTTGAGAAATCCTGGCCAACCCAGCTAGGAGTGAAGGCTTCTGGGAATTGTAATCCCAGAACATCTGGGGACCCCAGGTTGGGAACCGTTGCTTTAGACCAGTGGTTCTCAACCTGTGGGTCCCCAGATGTTCCTGGACTGCAACTCCCAGAAGTCTCCACCACTCACTGTGCTGGAAGGGGTCTCTGGGAGTTCCAGTCCAGGAACATCTGGGGACCCACAGGTTGAGAACCACTGCTTTAGACTGTCTATCACAGGGGCCAAACAGCTGGCCCCAATGCCAATACCTTTTGGGCTCCAACTCCCAACAGTCCCTGTCATCATGTCCAGTGACTGAGGATGATGGAAACTGTAGTAGCCCAAAACCTAGACCAGTACCAGGTCGCCTGTTCTTGATCAAGGGTTTGTGTGAGTCCTCATTTTAATTTGCTTTGAGTTTTTTCTGGGTCCTTTTTGTTTTGCTCTGCCGCTTTTTATTGGCTTGGGTCTCTCTGGCTGGTCAGGAAAACGTTATTTGGTGCCCCTTAAGCATTCCTTCTGTTTCTCAAACATGGCCCCTCCCAAAAAAAAAAAAACCACTTTCAGCTAGGAAAACAAACCATCTGCAGTGCAAAGTAGAAGCTGCAGAGTTCTAGAAAAACCCATGGAAAGACAGTTGGGAAAGAAGAGAGAGACTCGGGTTGAAGTATTATGGGACAGAGCATGTCTAGCTAATGGGAAGAATGAACAGTTCGTTATTTGATTGAAAGCTGCATTTGTAAATAAAGCTCTGGTGTTGCCCTGGGATGCATACCAGGAAACCATGACGGTAGCTCCCATCTTTCTTCTGCTTGACCCAGCTGAGGTAAATTGTTGCCTCAAAGTTGGAGGTTCCTGTAGACCTGTTCCTGTCCTTCAAAAGTAAAAAGACGGTTCCATAATGCCACGGAGCCGGCAAGGGAAGGCTAGAAAAACCATTATTATTTTCTTTGCAGGAGGTCCAATCTGTACGCTTCCGAGTTTGTGGAAGCTGTTTTATATTCTTGCTGCCTCTTTTCTGATTTAGCAGCACTGAATGAGCTGTCTAGTTCAGCCCAGGTGAGAATTAAAATCAAATCTCTCCTGGAGGCTGGAAGAACCTGTTTATCTCTCTCTCCCTCTCATTGTTAGCTTTTTGAGGCCACCTTATTTTCTCCCATTAGCGATGGCCAAAAAAGTGTGGGCTAATTTCTCAGCATCCATTAGAAGAGTGACATCTGAGTAAGCGGATCTCAGTGCTGGCTCAGTAGGAAATAAATGCATGGCATTTATGTTTAAAAAAAAACATCACACAGAGAGTAATGCAGAAACCTTGTGAAAATAATTTGGTGGAGGCACCCTGGCTTTTGGCTGGGTCTGGCAATCCTTTACCTGTGGGACACCTGCCTGGTGGGTTTTATGGAGCAAAGAAAATGCCAAAGGATGACAGGCATGTCCAAACTTCATCCCTCCTGATGTTTTGGACCACAACTCCCACAGTCCTTTGCCACTGGAAATACAGGCTTGGAATTCTGGGAGTTGTGGTCCAAAAGATCAGAAGGGCCGAAGTTTGGGTGGAAGGATCAAGACATCTTGGTGACTAGAGAAGAATGCAAAATGGCAACCACAAGAACAGCAAAAATAGAAAGAGCTAAAAATCGGGATATTTTCTTTCCAAACTTGGGTAATCCAGATGTTCCTGGACTGCATCTCCCAGAAATCCTGACCAGTACAGCGAGCAGTGAAGGCTTCTGGGTACTGTAGTCCAAGAACATCTGGAGACCCGAGGTTAGAACCACTGCTCTAACGATACCACCAAAATGGCTGTCTGATGATGTGTATGTCTGCCTCTTTGCCATGTCTGGGGCCTGCCCATGCCAGGACCCATAAGACAATTTGGGAGGCCAGCCGAACCCTGCTGATATTTACATCCAGTCCGGGGGGGCGGGGGGGAGACACACGACAGGGCCCTGTCTGCTGAGGTAACCGTCGTCAGAACAGGCCCCAACCCAAGTGCCTCCTCGCCTAAGGCTGCAGACAGGAATTGTCAGGAGAGACAAAGGTGTTCTAGTGCCGGCTTTTCTTGTCCTTCTTGTCTTTAGACATGTTTCTCAGACATTTTTCCCCCACCTCCAAGCAGCCTTCAGCTTGAGGTGGGTGACGGATTTATGGGTTGTACAGATGTGGCTGCGCCCCTTGAGAACATGCCATTTTATAGTGGCCGGAGGGAAGTCGGCAAAAGTGTGAATTTGGAGAGTTCTCCCTCATCCGTCTTTTTCAGGCTCAGCCTCCCTAAAACCCTGGTAGCCTTTGGTTTTGTTGGAAGCAATGTTTTTAATGGAAGTTACAAGGTGACAGAAGATAAGTCGTTCTGAAAAGAACATTCCCCCCCCCCATTTCTCCTTCACATCTGAATCACAGGCATGACTTCTCTTGCCGGTACCTGGCCTCAGCTGGTAGCAAATATTAAAAAGCTGTTGCATCTCCCTTAGGGAGACCTAGGTCTGGGTTGCAGGCCCTTCCTTCTGAGCCAACACACACAGGATGGGATGGGATGGATGGTGCAACACTGGGAAGCCACTCTGGGTGAATAAGCAGCCGTGACTCAGATCTGTGTTGAGCGAAGCCTGCATGGGGGAGCCAAGTAGACGATGTGCCACGAGGCCAGCGGGGCATAATAAGGTGTACAAGATGCGTCACAGAGTTGTCGAGTCTCTGTGTTGCAAAGCAAGCACACCCACATTTGCTGGGAGCCAGTGTCCCGACATGCAGAAAAGCCAAAAGATTGAGGTCACCCCAGGAGTTGCGTGGCTTAGCGGGCACCTTCGCTGGGTCTTGAAAGTCAGTCATCTAAGCAATACGTCACATGAGTTGATTGAGGGAGTTTTGGGGGGGGAAGTGTTTGCTTCAAATATGACGTTCTGGCCTGTGGGGCTTCCAAAACACAGGATAGGATCATTTAAAAGCAAGTTCAAAAGAATTTTGAAAAACCCAAGAGCAGGCGAAACAGTACCGATTGTGGTGCTTTTTGAATGTTCATCAGGGATGCGGACCGACTGGCCTCTCTGGGAAGAAGGTTTTACTGGGGGCTGCTACTGAGAAGACCCTGTTTGTGGGGGGGGGGTTCTTCCCCAAAGCCAACCGCTCTAAAGGCTGGGTGCTTCTGCCAAGGGCATGTGAACGGAAAAAAATGCTCCTGAAGTTTCCGTGAGGTCCTCTTTCTATTATCTGTCACTTCCCTGTCCCCTTGTTGATCCTGGAGCCCCCTCTGGCGTCTGCCTGCTCAGCCCTCCGCCTCTTTCTTCCATGCCTACAGAACCTACGTGTCCGCACAACCGGAGGGACAGAGTTTTTCACCCGCTCAGCCACATGGTTCAAGGGCGCCTTGGCCCAGAAGTTCATGTTTGTGGATGGCGACAAAGCCATGTGCGGTTCCTACAGGTAGGTGCCTTCTTACGGCAGCCTGGACGGCTTCTTTCCCAACCCCAGCCGATCAAGAGTTCTATGTGATTCAAAAGCTGGTATTGCTCTTGCAGCAGACATTAAGCCAGCAGGAATCCGTGCGAGGTTCTTCTTTCATGATTCACGCAATCGTTTTCAGTCCTTCAGGGCTGTGCTTTTACGCTGCATTGCAGGTTTGAGTAGGTCTTGCATTGCCCTTGCGTTTCCCCTCCGTGACTGATTTAAAGCTTCAGAGAAGAGACATGGCTGTCAGTCTGAGAGGGTGTTGAGCCAGCAGCCAGGGGAGAAGGGTCCTGCCCCAAACATGCATGTGGCCGTCCCCTGGGCTGTCCTTTGTCTCTTCCTGCTTCCTGCAACCCCCCCCCCCGACCCCCCAGTAATCCCTGTGTCATCTCTCTCTTTCAGCTTCACCTGGTCCGCCGCCAGGACCGACCGCAACGTCATCTCGGTCCTCTCGGGCCAGGTGGTCGAGGCCTTTGACAAGCAGTTCCAGGAGCTGTACCTCCTGTCCCGAGGGGTCAGCTTGAGATCCATCCCCATGGACGATGAGCCGGAACCTGAACCGCTGATCTTGCCCTCGCTGGTGCCCGTCAACCCAGACCAAGTCACCATGAAGAGGATGGTGAACCCCAAGTATGCCTTGGTCAAGGCCAAGAGCGTCGAGCAGATTGCCCAAAACAGCCGAGGGAGCGGCGAGCAGAACCCCACCCGGCCTCAGAAGGCAGTGGTCAAGGGCAAAGGCATTCCGGAAGGGCACGGCCCCCAGCGGCCCAGTGGCCCGGCTGAGACGACCCCATCGATCCACCCGGGCCTCTTGAATCTGGAGAGAGCCAACATGTTCGATTACCTGCCCACTTGGGTCGAGCCCGACCCGGAACCCGGGAGCGAGGTTTTGGGCTACATCAACATTATTGACCCCAAGGTCAAGATCATCCAGCCCTCGCAAATGAACCGCATCAAGGTCTGCGACGTCACGCAGGCCAGCGCCCAGCACAGGCAGCGGCTCAAGCTGAAGGCGCAGGAGGCAAAAAGGAACCACGGGCACGCTGCCGACCCAGCCTCTCCCCACCACCAGCCAGACAAGGCCCGGCCCGTAGCCCAAAGCCAGGAGACTGTGCCGCACCCGGCCAGCAACCCTGCCGAACAGTCCTGTGGACCCCCGGCCGACGGAAAAGGCCTTGCCACTTTGGCCAGCAGTCAGTATGCGAAGCCACCCCAGGAAGTGCCGACGAAAGGCCAGGCAGATCAGGGTGTGGCTGCCCCAATTCCGAAGCCGCGGACTGTCCCTGTGACGGACTTGATCACCATGAAAAACGCACAGCCGGAGGAAGGAGGCGGCAGAGTGGAAGGGGACCCCGCCCAGCCCCCAGGGGCTGGCGGAGCAAATGCCACCGTGAGCCAGGAGGAAAGGCAGTCAGTTTTGGGAAAGGGGTGCTCTCGCATGCTGAGCAGGCAGGCAGCCATGTCTCAGGGAGCCCCTGTGAACGGGATGCCAGGGGGTGAGGCCGGAGAGGAGGAGGAGGAGGAAGAAGAAGAGGAGGAGGACTACATAACCCTCAGTGACCAGGGGAGCTTCTCCGGGAGCTCAGCCCATCACAGCCACCGTCTCTCGGACGCCTCTTCCCTCTCTGAGGAATGCTTCGAGGTGAGAGGCCACCCCGGGCCCCTGAGGAGGACAAATTCGGATTTCCTCGTCAACGGAGGCACTGCCACCGGCGACCCTCGGCCCTGGCTGCACCTGCAGCGGAAGCTGAGCGAGCCCCACATGAGCCGGGGCACCTTCCTAAGCCCCCTGGGCAGCCCCCGACCCACGCTCAGCTTGGCCCTAGAGGAGGCTCGGCAGACGCGGCGGAAAAGTGACGGCGTGGAGGACACGAGGTGCGTTTGGGGAAGGGTCCGTAACCCGCATGCTTTGCCCGACGGCTGCGATACCTGTCCGAGCAATGCTCCACAGGTAGGATTATCCGTGGTAACCTTCCGTTCTTAATTTATTTCCTCCCCCTCCCCCCCCTTTTGCCTGTCAAAAGTATTGAAAGCGGCGGAGTATGAGGACTTAGGGTGGATCCAGAGGCAATGCTGGCGTGATGATTGCAGTTGTCACCTGGCTCGTATTTTATCTCTCTGAACGACTCCTCCCTGTAGGAATATATTCATTACCCCAGTGTGGGTTGTGGGGCAGTGACTGACATGTGAATGGGTTGGCTTGCGCCACGCCTGGGACCCATTTACCCTTCAGATAAAGGCAGAGATAAACTCTGCAATGCGAGCGCCAGGGTATCAAATCCATTCCACCCAAACTTCTCCAGCCCAGAAAAATGAGAGTAGTCTATTTGTGCATGTAATTCCTTGGAGGGTTTTTTTTTTGGGGGGGGGTTATGGGACAGGTGGAAAGAGCGTTAGACTCCCTCCCCTTTATTTGCATGGTTGTGTGTTTGCAGTATTTTTCCATGTATAAGATTACATTTTTGTCTAAGACTGGAAATGAAGGGCCGTCTTCTATATGGAAGCAAGCCAAGGAGAGAACCACATGGCTGCAGAACTGTAATTTTGGGTTGGAAATGTGGGGGGGGGGTCATCTTATACATGGGGGCATCTTATAGACAGAAATATACAGTAGTTGTCTCCACTGGTCACCTGGGAGGCAATACCCGTTCACCACAGGCAACCACGTTCTATGGAACTCAGGCCTTTTTCTTGCTTTGTTGACATCTGGAAGGCTTAGAAAAAAGCGGGCGGGGGAGGAGGGGAAGAAACCTTGTCTCTGGGCGCTTTTACACGACCCCTAAAATCCGAGGCAAAGGGCTCCCAGATCCGGAGCTTGAAAAACGTTTTCCCACCAGCTCCGGACTTTTTTAAAAAAATAAGTACAACCACACCCACCTAAGCCGCGTCCCAGCGCACTTTTCAAGTACCTGGCCTCCAGGAGGTAAAAAAATCTTCCGATGCGGATTGTAAAGCAGTGAATGCCAGGCTCCCTCGCCTTCTGTTTGTTCGTTTTTGTCCCCGCCGCCCCTTTGTGAGACAGGAATCCCTACGGGGCTGCTCGGGGCTGCTTTGACCGGCAGACGGAGGTGAGCCTGCATTTTTTCTCTCCCTTTTTTTCTCCCTCCCCTCATGCAGACAGGAACAATGGAGTGTGGAGGGGTGGGAACACAGGAAGAGGAACAACCCCCACAATCTCTGGTCCGAATTTAAGTTGCCACCGGATTTTAGAGGTTGTGTAAAAGCACCCTAAGATGCCTGTCACCAACCTGGCACCTTCCCGAAATGCTGGGACTCCAATATGTTAACTAAGCTGGCCAGGATTGTGAGCACCCTAATAGCACCACACATCTCAAAGGCACCAGAACTGAGGAGAGCTGATATAATCAAGCAGTGATCCTTAAACAGGAAGGTGTGTTCCTTTTGCATTCATACGGTCATCAAAAATGGTTTGAACCGGAAGCCAACTCCACATTTTAAGGCAAAGTCAGGTCCATCAAAGTGCTTTTTCGAACAAAACATGGCTTCCATTTTAACAACTACGGTTGCCAGAACCCTCCACCTTCAGGGAATCTCAATCTTTATAAACTGAACTGTTCCCAACCTCTGTTTTCGGCAGAGAATGTTGGCTGAAAAAGCAACACCTCCCAAACGTGTTTGAACAACGTGTGACGGAGCTCTTTGAGTTTAGAAAATAAAAAGTTTCCATAAATGTAGCCGTTAGTATCAGGGACACAGAGTCAAGCCAAATAGCTGATGTTCTGAATGTGATGCGTCAAGTGAAAATAGGATCTTCCCTCCCCGTCCTGGCACAATACCCCAGGTTCTACCAGCTGACACCACCAGCTCTTAAAGACACATATTTGAAGACATCCATTTGTATTTCACATAAATTTCCCACTTTTCCTCCCAAAAGCTCAGAAGCACATGCACAAATCCACTAACCACTCTACTCCACAGTCTCTCCATTTACGCACTGCGGGATGAACTGCTTTCAATTCTGCCCATCCTAAATCTCCTGTGTATCAATCACTGCAAAATCCTGAGTTCAGTTAGTATTTAAATTTCTGCCCCTTTTTTCTCCTTAAAAGGGACGCATGGCAGATCCCATCGTCAAAAGACAGCACTTAAAAGTTCAGAACAAGAAGTATACAAATCTTAAGAAAAGAACCAAACAGCACAACAGTAGTAGTCAACAGAAGCAACACCCCCCCCAAAAATGATGAAAAGCAACAGAGCACAACCATCCATTTTTTTTTTAAAAAAACCTCTCTCTCAGGCTGCCAGTCGTCGCACAGGGAAAAGCCTGCCTCCCAGAAGAGAAAGGTCTTTGCCTGCTGGCAGAAGGACAGCAGAGATGGGGCCCGCTGGGGCTCCAGTGGCAGGGAGTTCCAGAGTCTGGGAGCCGAGGCAGAGAAGGCCCTTTCTAGCACTATTACAGGAGAGAAAGATTTCTCTGTGCTCATTTCCTCTATCCCTCTCCCCCTACCCCCCCCACAATAAAAGCCAACAACTTTCTGTTTAAAAAAGTTACTTCTGGGGTGACCCAATTCCCAGACCTGAACCACAGTCACTCGTCTTTCCTAGAGCAGACGCCTGAACTCAACGGCATGGATACAAATGTTGAACCCATGGATCAGAGGGGACTTTTAGGAGCTGAAACCCCCCAAATAATTTTTTGCATTCTAATAAACAGCCTAACCCCAGTGGTGGAGAACCTTCAGCACTCCAGATGTTTTGGACCACAAGTCCCAGAATTCTGAGCCTAGATTGCCAGTGACAAAGGATTGTGGGAGTTGTGGTCCAGAACCTCTAGGGTGCTGAAGGTTGGCCACCACTGCCCTAGCCGTTGGACACCCGGTGTCATGCCACTCTGAACCCGTGGGATACGTCTGCAAGGAGCATTTTCTGGCCAGCCACTTTGGCACAGCTCCTGGGCATTTCCATGAGTGGCTGTCCAGGTATTTCTCTCCCGGGAACTGTGCCCTTAAAGGTCCACAAGCCAGCGTGTAAAGTTTGCAGGTTACACAGGGAGAGCAAGAGAGAAAGTGAAGATCCAAACAATGTCAGCCTGACATAATCCAAGAGCGTTTATACACGACCCCTAAGCTCCGCTGCAAATGGCTGCAAGCTCCGGAGCTTAGAAATGTTTTCCCACCAGCTCCGGAGCTTGCAGACAATTAAGTGCGACCCCGCCCACTTTAGCGCAACCCAGCGCACTTTTCTTGTACCTTCTCTTTGGAGGTGAAAAATCTTTGATGCGGTGCAACGATAGTGAGTGCGGGGCTCTCCTCGCTTCTGTTTGCTGCTTTTTGGCTCCCGCCCCTTTAAGAGCTACTTTTACAGAGACAATGGGGTTGGACTTGATGGCCTTACAGAGACGAGAGGCAGAACGAGGTGAGCGGCATGTTTTTCTTTCTCTTTTTCTCCCTCCCTCACGCAGCCAGCAACCAGGAAGTGCGGAGGGGGGTGGGGACAGAGGAAGAGCGAAGAATCCCTAAGATCTCTGGTCCGAATTTAAGTGGCCAGCGGATCTTAGGGGTCGTGTAAAAAGGCCCCAAGGGACGATCTGGGTCTCCCTGGCCACTTCAGCTGCTCACAGCATCTTCTGAGTTGCCGTCCTTGCCCGCCCCAGGGGCCAGCCGGATTTTGCAAGACGAGGCATGCCGGCAGCTGACGCCTTTGAAGTCCTGACGCGGCAGCGTCCGTCTTCCGAACCAGCCTGCCCTCCTTTACTGGGTCAAACTGGTTTCTGCTGCGCTGGCAAGCAGCTTAACCAAAAGGCTGTTCCAGATGCCTCCCTTGGGCAGCTCGCTGGCCCTCCGAGGTCCCAGCTAGCCCAAAAGCCTTCCCTTTCATGTGGGGCCAAAAACCCGATCAAAGTGGTCCCATACCTCTGGCATGGATTCGCACGACCGTTCCGTGCTAACCTAATGACTGGGGAGGATGGGGCAACTCCAGACCAAGGAGGAGCCTTGTGACATCTTGAAGACCGCCATGTTTTAGTCGGCTCATGCTGTTTTGCATCGGAGGTGGCTTCCTCAGAGGCACGGCATGCCCTTCACTCCATGAAAGCGCCTGCCTCATAAAACCTGGCCAGCTTTCAGTGCATCACAAAACTCTTGTTCTGACCCAGCTCCTCCCTCTGGATGTCTGGAAATGCAGCCACCCGAGAAGGTCTGTTTCAGCAGCACTGCGAGTCTCTGCAAAGGACCTCACAAAAAGTGACCTTAGATCTGTGGCACAGGCCACGCTGGGTGGGTGAGGGGGTCATGAGGATTGTAGCCCAGGTCTAGTGGCCCCCTCCCAGCTCTGCACCTGAGCCCTACAACAAGAGCACGGATCGAACCCTCCCCACGTGTCTCCTCTGGGGGTCCTTGACGGCGCCTTACCGGGATACAGGACACGGCTGATCATTCCCGGCATGATGATGAGTGCCATAGGCAGCATCTTCAGATAGCTGGCGAGGACGGAGCCGGCCTTGGCGTGGCTGAGGTTCTTCGCCGACAGAGAACGCTGGACAATGACCTGGATGGAAAATAATTCAATCGTGACCGAGTGTAGAAACAGAACCAATAAAACATGAGTTCATTCCCCCATTTGGCTACAAAACTTGGAGCCGACCCCAAAATCTCGGCCTGGCCAACTTCTCAGGGCTGTTGTTCTGAGGATCAAACAGAGAGTAGATGAAGCATGAAACTTCTGCGTTTAGATCATTGGCAGAAAAGCAGGGATAGAAAAGCGACAAATAACAAACAAATAAATAATATACAAATACTCTGTGGTCCCCCTTAGAACCCCTTAGGCCCGTATGTCCAAACTTCGGCCCTCTAGATGTTTTGAACCACAACTCCCACAGTCCTTTGTCATTGGCAGTCTAAGCTTAGAATTCTGGGAGTTGTGGTCCAAAACATCAGGAGAGCCAAAGTTTGGATATGCCTGCCTTAGGCAATTCCTTGTAACATTGTGCTGCTGTTTATTTTTAATTGACTGTTTCCAAAAGTATCCATTTCTAAGATAAGAAAGTTAAAGAATTGCTTTTAAAACCTTTGTGGTCACAATGGTAACTAAACTTAAGGCCAACTGTAAATGTAACAAAATTGCTTTTTAAAAGCTCCCAATTTGGAGAAACACCAAGGAACCATGTCATTCACCGTGGAGGAAACCACGGCTGACCTCTTTTAAGGGTTGACCTCTTTCCGATGAGCGCTTGGGAGGACAGTTACTTTCTATGACTACAACTCCCTGGATCCTGATGGCAGGGGAAATGCTGGGTATTGTAATCCAAAAATACAGCCGTGCAAAATGCTGTGGCTTGAGCCCACATTTACACCCCCTTGGTGAAAATTTGGCCCGCCTTAAAATCAAAGAAGACCCGCTTGGTGTCACTTCCTCTCCTCGGATCCTTGAGCGGTAGGCAACAAGGCAGGAAAATGCTAGGAGCAAATGCCGACGGCGTTCCCACCGTCAACTCACGATGCACAGGACGTGCACGGTTCACCTGGTTTGGGCACAAGAAGACGTGGTAGAACCGCAGCCCTGCAGTCAAGGGGCCTTTTTACACGACCCCTAAGATCCGCTGGCCACTTAAATTTGGACCACAGATCTTAGGGGTTCGTCGCTCTTCCTCTGTCCCCACCCCCCTCCGCACTTCCTGGTTGCTGGCTGCCTGAGGGAGGGAGAAAAAGAGAAAGAAAAGACTTCCAGTTTACCTCAGTTTTGTTCCGGGCAGCATTCCGATCTCTTAAAGGGGTGGGGCGCAAAAAAAGAACAAACAGAAGCCAGGAGAGCCCCGCACTCACTATCCTTACACCGGACCAAATATTTGTCACCATCAAAGACCAGGTACAAGAAAACTGCTGTTTGGTCTTGCTAAAGTGGGCGGGGTCGCACTTAATTGTCTGCAAAGTCCGGAGCTGGTGGGTAAACATTTTTAAGGTCCGGACCTTGCAGCCATTTGCAGCAGAGCTTAGGGGTCGTGTATAAACGCCCAAAGCTCTGCTCACCACCCGAGTTCAATCCTGACGGGCTCGGGTAGCCAGCTCAAGGTCAGCTCAGCCTTCCATCCTTCTGAGATGGGTAAACTGAGTGCCCAGTTTGTGCTGGGATGGGAGGGGTGGGCAATGTACACCCAGCATGATCAAATGATAAGGTCCCAAGAGAGTTCTTTAAGCACTATGGGGGAGGGGCGTAGATAAGCACCAGACTTGGTTTTTTGGGCAGTGGGTTGTCCCAGAAGCTTTGCCCGTAGCTTTCCTCTGGCAGAGGTGTTTACCCCACAAGTGATCTACTACCGGCTGTGTCCAAGGAAACTGTCCCCCTTCTTATACCCACATGTGTTACAGACCACACAACGGGGGCAGTTCATTGGAAGTCTGCTGGGTATGAGAAAAGCCTAAACTGCCCTTGCATACGACACACTCCGCAAAAACCATCACCCTTCTCAGGTGCTAATGGCTACACACACACACACACACACACACACACACACACACACACACACACACACACACACACACACACACACACACACACACCTGACCAGCTGGGATTGACCACTGAACACAATGTCCATTCTGGTGGTATCAGCCAGGCATTAAACACAAACACACAAACACACAGAGAGAGAGAGAGAGATGAGGAGAGGTCTTTGCAAACTCTTTTTAGCCCTGATAGCTAAAACTGTAAGGATTTCTAGAATCTTTGGGGGGGAAAGCAGGAAAAAAAGCTGTATTCCCAACATTTTTTCCATTTTTGCCAACTTTCACTGCACCCCCCCCCCCCTTCACACACACACAAACACACACACACGGCTTCAGATTTTCCAGAAATTTTAAATCTCTACTTCTGGGTCGCAGGAGAATGGACCATCTGGTATGGAGAGCCGCCTGACAGGTAGGCTGGAAGAGTCAGGAAATTCAGGTCCGGCGGAAGACTCTTCCCCAGATGCCATCTTCCTGACATGCACAAACGCCCAACCACAACTAAGTAAGCAGGTTTCTGGCTGCATGTACTGTTTATATCTCTGTAAACAAGAAGATTAGTGACTTAATTTTCTCTTCCCTTGAAAATGTGAAGCTGAACATTTCGGGAAGGCACCTGGATTATCTCCCAAGGTGTTGTGTTGTGGATTAAGAGGGACACACACACACACACACACACAGAGTGCAGAGTCAGGCTCACAGCCCTAATGCTGGCTGTTCCAGAGAAGAGAGAAATTGTGATAAGTCAACACCCAGGCCTTACTGAGGCCTCTGTTTTGAGTCCTATTTGTGGACCAGGCGTGGTGCTCTAGCCATTTCGCGCCGCTGTCTAAATATTTGCTATTTTGCTAGGTTGTTCCAACAAGCCGAAAACCTTTTTACTGGCTCAAAGGTTTTCACACGGTAGGTAGCCAACAAAACTACCTGGGCCAGGGTGAAGCATTGCAGCGCATGATAACCATTATGAACTAACTGGTTGATTAACCACATCCCAGAGAAGGGAGCATGGGTTCTCTAATCCCTCGGTTCATTTGTTCTCTCTAGTGGGCTACTGTTATCTTATAACCCCCCCACCCCCACCCACATGGACAGAGGAGTTTCGGAGAAAAATGTCCTGAGCAGATGAGAAACCCAAGATTTAGCTGCCATGGTGTAAGAGTCTATATTTAGGACATTTTTTTTAAAGCAGCAAAATAGAAGCAGCTTGGATTTCCCGTAGGAGACTGTATTAGTCTACCGTCTGCCACAGCAAAGCCACCTAGGGACAAGCTCATGTCTGATCGTGCTGGAAAAGTTTTGCTTTAATGCTGTGGTCCCCAGATGTTCTTGGACTACACTACAACCTCCAGAAGCCCTGGCCAGCACAACTAGAGGTGAAGGCTCCTGGGAGCTGCAGGCTAAGAACATCTGGAGCCCCAAGAGTGGAAAACGCCGCTTTAACGGAGCAATCTCCTGGAACACCAGTCCTCTGCCTTTCAGGGAATCGCTCCAGCTTAGCTCCAGGGTCCGGGTGGAGTGCAGTGCCGGGAATCAGACTGCACTGGAGACCCTGGCAGCGGTCCAAAATTTGAATTATATCCCTGTGTGATTACACCCCAAGAGCCCTGTGGCGGTGTGAAGTCTAACGCGTTATGTTTGGGTTTACGATCATGAGAGCTTGTCCCGGGTAAAACCTATTTGCTTCAAAGGTGCTGCAGGGCAGGGTGCAGTGGGGGCGAACCTTCGGCACTCCAGATGTTATGGACTGCAACTCCCAGAATTCCAAGCCTGTATTTCAAATGACAAAGGATTGTGGGAGTTGTGGCCCAAAACATCCAGAGTGCTGAAGGTTCGCCACCACTAGTATATACAACAGAAAGGAAGTTATGATGTTATATTCCCAAGCCCACTCGGCGACATCTCCACTGCATTCCTGGCAGGAGGACAGAGATGGATGCAGAAAAGCAAGGTTGCAGGTGGTTTTGATCACTGTTTTATTTTCCCCCAGCAGCACCAGGGATTGCCGCTGTTCTGCTATGGAACCAAGGCCCCCCTGTCCATTGGAAGAGGCCAGAGCAGAACCCAGCCAGCAAAAAGCCCAGCAGATGACAAATACCACCGAGACGGAACCAGGGTCAAAAAACTGTCCCCAGGCCGAACCAGCCAGTCTTACTGGCCGAGCAAAACCTTCGCTTCATCCAAGAACTCCCCGCCCGCCCGTTTCTCCCAAGGGGGTAGAAACGGCTCCCCAAGGGCAACTGGCCGGGCCCTCTCCCCATCCCAAGAAGGCCCCCAGGCGCCAGAAGAAATGAAGACACCCCTGGGCATCCCTCTGTCCAAATTATCGCAGACCAAACACCTCAAGAGCAAGGTCAACCAGTGGTCCGATTCAAAACGGAAGCATCAAGGACCGGTCAGCCGTAAGGATCCGTGAGACCCTCAGAGACTGCCGTTCTAGGTTTGGGGATAGTTTAAAAGAATGAGAAAAAGAGGGGGGGGAATGTCCCCTGGCCCGGAGACCCCCCAAAAAACCAGGGTACTTGGAGTCGTGCTTTAGCCCAGTGGGAAGAGGGGGGTCGTTGCATTATTTTTGTTCACCTGGTCTGTACACCAGTACCAGGTGGCCAGCACCAAAAGGCCAAACGTCATCCCGGTCCAAGGCAGGTCCCCGGAAACTGGATCCCGGAAAAGGTGCATGGCGTCAAGCCGGGGCAAGTGGCAGGAGGCATTGGGGATGATTTTCGAAGGGACCGCCCTCAAGTAAGCCTCTTCCAGGTTGTGGTAGCCCCCAATCTTGCCAAAAGCTACAGAAAAGGGGGGAGAGAGAGAAGAGACAGAGAGAGAGATTAGGTTGGTGGGTGGGGAGACCGAACAGATCCATTCTAAACAGAAACAGACGTTATAAATGACTCGTCATTAGAGCTAAAAGCACCTTAATGTTGGAGCAATGTTATTCTACAAGACGTGAGTGCTTGTGAAATCATAAATCAGGGGAATTCTGTGCCTTAAGCCTTGAAACTGAGTGCAAAATAATAATAATAATAAATTAAAAATTAAAGTAAAAAAAGCAAGCAGACTTCGCAAAGTCTTGTAGGCGAGAGACGCTCCTCCTGTGACAAATCCACAAAGTCTGGCCTTGAGGATTTTCTTCTTCTAATCACAGACTATCTATAATGCTTGTTTCTGCCCTCAAAGGGTAGACAGTTTACAAATGCATGGCTCAGAATGCTTGAAGGCATTGCACCCCAAAGCCAAAATATTATGTGTCAGCATTCCTCTGCTTTCCACCATGATGCTCAGAGTTACAAAATGTTTGAGGCATCACCCTGACTTTTGTTTTAGGAGGGAGGGGGTCAGCACATAGCACGCTCCCAAGTTTTTGGCAAACGGGAGTATTGTCTGAGTTGGCCATCCTGTGAATTGGAACATATGTAACCGAGAAGGAACATCTCCTCGCCCGTCCGAGAGATTCAACCTTCAAAGAGCCACCAAACAGGCTTAAACGTGAGAAATGTCAATGCACGGGCCATTTTCGTCTGAACATGTTTGGAAAAAGTCCCATCCCAAATATTTCCTGGTAGGTTCAAAATTAGGAACGCATGTAAACCCAGTATCCTATTGGCCTTTTAAGAGATGGGGAATTTTATGCTGCTGCTGTCTTTTTAAAAAAATCCCGCTACCTGCATGCGTTCCGATTCACTGGATTTGTGGGTGGATCAACGTTTGCTGTGGAGTTTCTACCGTCTTGGGCCCAGCTTCCCAAGGCATTGTTTACAAATGTACAAAATAAAAACAAATGTAAATAGGCAGAAAGCCGTGAGAAATTGCATGATTCCCTCGACTTTCTCCGGGGCTGCCTCTGCAGAAGACGGAGCCCGAAAGGAAGATCTTTCATGACATGTAAGAGATGGAGACATAAAAGTGCGTGGCATGAATTATTTGTTCACCTTGGTAACAAGTGACAGCAATTGATTACTCTCTCTCTCTCTTTTTTTAAGGAGCTTTTTACATTTGGGTACAGTTATCCGATCTCACCCTAAATGGGATTTCAAGCAAAACCCAAAGAAATAAAATACAAATTAAGACCAACGCATGGAGCAGCTTAAAGATGGGACTATCCTATTTTAATGTGAGTTTTCATGGCTACGTTCCCTTGGGCCCAATTCAGGAGGCGAAGGAATGCCATGTCTCACCTGTGACGGCCAAGATGATGGCCCCAGCCACCATGACGAGGGTCTGCAGCGCATCCGTGTAGATGACAGCGGCCAGGCCACCTGCAAACAGTCATAATAGTAGTCTTAGAAGTGCCAAACTGGGAGGGACCCTTAAGGGTCATCTAGTCCAGCCCGGGTCAAGGAGGCCCAGCAGGGGAATTGAACTCCCAATGTCTGGGTTTGCAGCCAGAGACCTATTCTAAGCTCTGTTTTATTTTTAGGGGGGTGTTACCCTATGGAAACACCTCTCGTTTCTTCCCAAAAAAAAAAAGCCAAAACTCTCTAGCCCAGTCTGTAGTGTTGGGCTGGTTAAACCTGTCAGTTTTGCTCTGATCTTTCTCCTCTCCTCCCTCCCCGGAGACCGAACTGAGGTGTCGAAAGAGAATAGGCTGTAGCATGCCACACACTGCGCACTGTGGGAGGGGGAGGGGGGCTTTTGCGCCCAGGCCTCAAAATGCACTTGAGTATTTAAGCGCACCCAATGCATCTACCCCAAACCTGGAGGTTTTGGTACTAGGAACTCAGCAGGAGAGGTTCGGGAGGACCCGTTCCTTGAAGTAGGCCAAGGCTGGCTGCAAAAAGCCACAAAAAATACAATAACAGTGGTACCTTGTATAAAGGAATTAATTCATTCCAAATGAAATTCTGTGAAGCAAATTTTCCTGTATACCAATTTCCCATAGGAATGCACTGAAAACAGAGCAATCCCTAATTGCGACCATTTTATGTTGTACGGATTCACACCATAGGCAATTCTGTTAAGCAAATTTCCCCTATCTCTGGAATTCATGTTGTACAGATTTTATGTTATACAAACCGTTTGTTCTACGAGGGTCCACTGTACATTAAATTTTAAAAAATATGGAGGGATCAAGACAGAGCTTTCCTCACACTAGGAAACAGAGACTGTGGGTGCTTTTACACGACCCCTAAAATCCGAGGCAAAGGGCTCCCAGATCTGGAGCTTAAAATTGTTTTCCCACCAGCTCCGGATTTTTTAAAACAATTAAGTACGACCACGCCCAACTAAGCGCGTCCCAGCGCATTTTCCAAGTACCTGGTCTCCGAAGGTGAAAAATTTCTGATGCGAATGTAAAGCAGTGAGTTCCAGGCTCTCCTCGCCTTGTGTTTGTTTGTTTTTTGCCCCCGCCCCTTTAAGAGGCTGAAAGAGACTGGAATGGTTCCCGGAGCAGCTCGACTGCAGAGCGGAGGTGAGCCTGCATTTTTTTCTCCCTCCCCTCACATAGACAGGAGCAAGGCAGTATGGAGGGGTTGGGAACACAGGAAGAGCGACAAACCCCCAAGATCTCTGGTCCGCATTTAAGTTGCCAGCGGATCTTAGGGGTCGTGTAAAAGCGCCCTGTGTCTGATGAATATTTGGTGTCTTCAATTGCATACTCCATCCTCTCTAGAAAATGAATTTTTTGGGTGCTGGTGGGGGAATCACAGCCTTGATGGTGGACCATGAGGAGGGTTTCCAAGCCCTGTCAAGAACCAAGACCATTGATGTGCTGGATCTCCACCGCCCAGAAGGCTCCTAAAGCTGCCTTTAGTGCTTCACCAACATGCATCTTATTTGCTTGGTTTGTACTGTGCATTTCTACGCTAAAAAAAAAAACAAGCCCCAAAGCAGGGCTGAGTTACCTGCAATGGTGTACACAGCAGTCACCAGCAGCATTAGGACGGTGGAGAGGTAGAGATTCCATCCCAAGCAGACCTGGACAAAGAGGGCTCCTGAATAGAGATCCGTCTGGAAGGGTAAAGGAAAGTTACCTAGGAAGTCGGCTTCAGCTTTCCGGCTTCCATTTCTATTTTACTAACAAGTAACTCATGGATATACAGTGGTACCTTATATAAAGGAACTAATTCATTCCAAATGAAATTATGTTAAGCAAATGTTCCTTTATTCAAATTCCCATAGGAATGCATTGAAAATGGAGTAATCCGTTTTTATGTTGTACGGATTTTCCCCATAGGCAATTATGTTAAGCAAATTTCCCCTATCTCTGGAATTTTTATGTTGTACAGATTTTATGTTATACAAGCTGTTTGTTATACAAGGGTCCACTGTAATAGGCCCACCAGACAGCTTTGCCACAAAGCTTCAGTGCCCAAAAAACACTTTCCCTGTTGAATATCTGGCTGCCTTCCCACCCTGGGTTATAGACAGGAAGTTGCAAATCCTGAAGCCACTGCTGCTTCAAAAAATAATAATAATGGAGCTGCCAGTCAACAGGTGTAAATCAGTTTGTAGAAACCCTCTCCTGGAATGAACAGAGAAAACTTCACCGGTTGAAGTTCTACCTGCCCAGCAGCCCAAAGCCTCCCAAAGGGACTTTACTTACTTCCAGCAGGGTGGGATTTCATGGTTGCAAATGAATGGACAAAGGGCTAGTTGATTTGTACCTCCTGTTATGGGGCAGCGTTTGGGGCAGGATCTTCTCAGAGCTCCGTGTTCAAATGAGGACTTGAGCCAAGATCTTGTTGTTGGTTCCACTCTGACACTGTCAAGGCGTTACTCTATCAGAGCAGCTAGAGGAGATTTTTCTCCTTTAATAAATATATGGTACAGTGGACCCTTGTATAACAAACAAGCTTGTATAACATAACATTTGTACAACATAAAAAATTCCGGAGATAGGGGAAATTTGCTTAACATAATCGCCTATGGGGAGAATCCATAAAACATAAAAATGGGATCACTCCATTTTCAATGCATTCCTATGGGGAATTTGTATAAAGGAAAATTTGCTTAACACAATTTCATTTGGAAGGAATTAATTCCTTTATACAAGGTACCACTGTATATATATTCATAGCAACAGAGAATGTTGGCTTCTGAACCAACTCCCCGGAAGATTTAGATCCTCCACTTCAGAGGCGCAGCCAAGGTGCCGGCGGTTTCTCGCTGGCTCAGCAAATACCTGTGCCGGCCTCCATTTATCCCAGGGCAAAAGGATGGAGGCAGTAACGCGGAAGGAGGCAGGCAGGGTCGGGGCCCGCCCCAAAGCTTTTGCTCTTTCAACTTGAAGGCATTTGTTCCCTTGGCACAAGCGCCACGCCTTTGAAACTCGTGCCAAGCTGGGGTTGTGAGCGGTGCTTTTGTTGTTGTTGTTGTTGTTGTTGTTGTTGTTGTTGTTGTTGTTGTTGTTGTTGTTAAACTTGTTTCTCTCTCAAAACTCAGCCACAAAAATGTCCCCCCCCCCAGTTGTCATCAGCAGAAGGGGGATCTGTGCGAGTGTGGGCCAAGCCTTGGCCAAGTTCAGAGGAATCTCAGCAACCAGAAGGCATAGAATAATCAGATCTTTGGTTCAAAACCAGTCCGTCATCTAAGTCACCCTTGAACAACCAAGCCGGAAACAGAAATGTTCATGAGATCTACTAGTATGGCCAGCACTCAAGAGGTCCCCTAAAAGATTTGAAGAAAAGGTGTACCTGGAGCCTGTCTAAAAATCTTTTCTCTCCGCCACATGTTAGCCGTTTGTGGCTAACAAAACAATGCAACTTTATTGCGCCATACAAGGACTGCTGAGGCAAGCCTTGTAAAGCACTTACAAAACATGCTATATAAAGCTATGTTTTTATTAGGACTGCATGAAGGCATGGCATGAACCGCTTATGACACAGACTTGCTCATGCTCAGGTCTTGGAAAGGTTTGATTATTTGGACGTCTGCCCTCAAAACCCACTAGTCAGGATGCTGACAGGTCATGAGATAAAGTGGGGATTCCCACTCTCGTTCTCGGACTGCCATTCCCAGACATCCTGGCCAGTACAGCTGGAGGTAAAAGCCTTCTGGGAGTTGTAGTCCAAAAACACTTTGGTTAGGCAAGTTTGGGAATCCATGTTCTGGGAGTTACAATCCCCACTGACCCACCCACCCACCCCCCAAAAAACCACACCTCGTGGTGCAGGGGTTAAATGCCTGTCCTGCAGCTAAAACTGTGCTCATGACCTGGGGTTCAAATCCCAGGTAGCAGCCGGCTCATGGTTGACTCAGCCTTCTATCCTTCCGAGGTTGGTAAAATGAGTACCCAGCTTGCTGGGGTGGCAATGTGTAGCCTGTATTACTGTAATTAAAACCGCAAACTGCCCAGAGACCACTTGAAGTGGTATGGGGCGGTATATAAGCAGAACACTTTGCTTTGCTTTCACAGCGGTTTCGGATGTGCAGCGTTCGGCCAAATCTTTGTGTCCCCCGTTTGCCTATCACCTCACCATTAATGATAAATAGGACACCGGAATGCCTCTCGGCAGAAAAGAATCCTACATTCAAAAGGTGAAATTTTCTTCCTCTCAAGGTGGGACCCAGCTGTTTGGTGACCTTTATTATTATTATTTTGGGACACAGGACTAAGAAGGCCAACCGGTGGCACCACACGGGCATCCAGCTGCCAACGCTTCCTCATTTCATTTCACGCGACTTACTGCCTCTGTGTTTGGTTTACCAGTTGCACAGTGGCAGGCAGAAAGGCGTTCCAGAGGGGAATAAATACTGCCCAGAGGATAATTGGTTGTCCTATTTGGAAGAACTGTATAACTCCAGCTGTTCAAGGAAGACCTCTAGAATCTTGAGAGACCCATCACATCCTGGATATCAGTTTTTTAAATTTATTGCCATCTGGCAGGAGACACAGGACTATTAGGACAAAAAAAAACCCCAAATAGATTAAATAACAGTTTTTGCCCTACAGCAGCATCTGGGTTAAATGCTGTGGTTTAATGTCTATTTTAAGCAGATTTTAAGCCTCTCGGCATTTTGAATCCCAAGTGCCACCCAGCAGAGCGAGCTCCCGCTGATGACCCCTGGTCCTGCCAACCTAGCAGCTCGAAAGCATGTAAATGCAAGTAGATTAATAGGTACCGCCATAAAAAGCGAGAAAGTAAAAGTGTTTCCTTGCAGCCTGCTACAACACTGGCTCTTCGGCTTGAATACGGAGATGAGCACCAACCCTAGAGTCAGACATGACTAGTACACATGTGTGTGTGGGGGTGGACTTTTACCTTTATCAAAGCAGATTTTTAGCATTTAAAGTTTTTAAGCATTTTAAGTCTTCAAGCAGATTTTAAGCATTTCAGGTCATTTTAAGCAGAATGGTGTTCGTGTCATTTTTGTTTGGTTGTTTGTTTTTGGTTTGCGTAGTGCTGGAACAGCACTTAGTTCCATTGCACATATTGTGCGTCTGTACAACGACAATAAATTTCTAGTCTAATTTCTGTTCTATTCATGCCCCGTCAGATCTCCTTTAAACCAGGAGGAGGAAACCACATGAAACGGATCCAGAACCTGTTTGCTTTTGGGCGCCGGGGCCTGTCTCAGGCACACCCTCTCCTAAAAGCGAGGGGAGGCATTGCATGATCCATCGGCACCCTCCTTTTCTCTCTCTCTCTCCTGTGTCTTTCCTGCCACACCAACCGGGCCTCTGAAGAAGGGAAAATCCACAAAGTTTTCTTAAAAGCACTGGAGTCCCTGCTCACCAGTGTTCCACCCGTTCTTCTTCTGACACCCCCATTTACAAGAAAAATGCCAATTTTTTTATTCCACACCGCTGTCCCGGGAAAAGGACAACCTCTGTTTTGTTCTCTGTTAATAGTCGTCTGAAAATACAACACGCTTAAAACTGTTTGTGAAGGGCACAGTGAGAACAAGGGTGCTGTTTTTCGAAAAACTTCCATTTCAAAAGCTTTCGGAAGGAGTTTTCGAAAAGCTCGTCATTTAGTTGGACACGGCACGAGAGAACAAGGATTTTGTGGCCACATTTAAAAAGCTCAAGGTATCTTGGATTCACAGTTATTTATAATTTACCCCCTCACATATCATTTCAGGCGAGCTAGGCTGTGATCTGTGATCACTTGTATTAAAACAACTCAGTTTTTAAGGAGTAAAAATCCATAGACTCATGGAGAGAAAAGGGGCCTCAAATGGCATCAAGTCCAACCCTCCTATTCAGGGCAGGAACCCAAATCAAAAGAGATTGGACAGATGGTTGTCTAAATTTCTCTTGAAGGCCTCCAGCGCTGCAGAGCTCACCAGACAAGGGATGAAGCAGGAAAGTAAGTGGACAGAGGCCAGGTGGTCATAAAGCAAAATGCAGATAAAAGCCAGTGTTCATTGAAAGAGAAACAGAAGCAAAAAGCACAGACTGTTACAGCTGATCGTTCGAGGCAAAAAAAAAAAAAGGACAAGGGTTTAGATGCAAGACAGAATCTGTTTTGGGCAACATGGTCCGAAGACAGGACCACCGTGATGGTGCCTGAGCTCCAGTGGGAGAGAAATGGAAATAAGTGGCAGATAAATATTGTAACAAAGCTCTTGAGTATACAATCACTGCTAAATATGAACAGGCCAAGATGGAGAACCCACGAGAGCCATATCAACCCATGGGCCGGGTGCTGGGCTTTCAGGTACCTTGGCCACCCTTCAGCAGGTCCATCTTGGACCCCATTACAGCTGGCAGGATGGCCTGGTAGAGTAGGTACTAGACAGCAGGACATAACCCCAACATCCATCCTGAGGGTCTCCTGAAGAATCCCTGTTTGCAATATTCTTTATATTTTTCTTGCCCAAGTACAACTCTTCAGGAAAGTACATTTCGGAGGTATAATTGCTCAATGTTGTCATATCTTGACGTGAACAACATTTTATTAGATTATGATAGATAGATAGATAGATAGATAGATAGATAGATAGATAGATAGATAGATAGATAGATAGATAGATAGATGACAATTTGTTTGGCTGCAATCAGGAAGCACTGAGTAATCTTATTAATAGAGGTTATATTATAAGAGAGCCGCCCCATGATGCCCTAAGCACATCCGATCTCGCCTGATTTCGGAAGCTAAGCAGGGTCGGCCCTGGTTTGTCCTTGGATGGGAGACCACCAGGAAAAACCAGGTGCTGTTGGCGCCTGGAGTAGGAACTGGCAAACCACTCCAGTATTCCTGCCAAGAAAACTCCATGGACATGGGGTCACGAAGAGTCGGTCACGACTGTAAGGACACAACACACACACAGAATCAGTGAATTGCAGGTTATGTCACGGTGTTAAGGCAAAAGAAAAGAGGTCAGGAGGTGCAGCCAAATTCACTATAGTGCCCCAGCAAAAAGAAATAGATAAAAAAAAATACCCAGAGGGGTCGCCACGTTTCATCTGAGCAAGCCTTACAAATGATATGTCCTTCCAAACCTGGGTAGGAGTTGCTGCATCATCCTTGCAGGAGGGTGCAGGCCAAAGGGAGAGTAAATCTGTCCTAATGACGAAGAGCCCCCACCTGTGGTACTTCTGCCTCCATCCCTCATTATTGTAAGCCACCTTGGGTCCTTTTTCCAAGGAGAAAGGTGAGGTAAAGCTATTCAAATAAACAAATAAATCTTACTGGCCTTGGGAACCTCAATGGAGCATCCTCCATCAGCTTCTTTCTTAGAAGCTGAGCTTTCTTCTGCCCAAACGCACCCACCCCACCTGTGACGCCTGGCAGGCCTCCTCATTCTGGTTGGGCTCCCAGGGAGGGAGCACACCTGGGCCACATCAGAGGCAGGTGAAGGGCATCAAGGCAGCAGCATTCTTGGGAGGATTACAGGCGGCTGCTGCTTCAGTGCAACCAGGCATGGCTTTAAAGCAAAACCTCACCCTGGTGTCCATGGTATGAAGGCTCTACCACCACTCGTCCCTCCCCTGCAGCCAAACTGGGGGGTGGGGTGGAGGATGACCTACTTGAGTTTTTTAATCTCTGGACTTTGTAGAGGGGGGACATGATGCACCCCACTCAAGACTGCACCAGACTTGGTGCAACCACTTTAGGGCTGAAGCAAAAGAATGAAGCAGAAAGGAAGTCTCTAGGATGTTTTTTTTCCCATTTAATTATGACTTCTTTAAGGTTATGCAGCCATTGTTCCCAGCCCAATGCTGCAAAGAGAAAATTGAACCACACTACTAGGAACCATTCTGGGACTCTAGCGCCACCACCACAGATGGCAAGGGAGGGTATTGCAACCACTGGCTCGCTCAGGCTCAGCAGGGTGTTGTAAGGAATCAGCAGGGCGTTGCTCTAGCGCCACTGCTCTCGGTGGCCAGGGAGTGGTATTACCACAATCTGCTCAGCCAGGTCAAGGATCGTGCGATTCAAGAGGCCCAACGAAAAACACCTCAGAGCCATAATTAGCCATTTGGGGAGAGGGACCTTTCGTTTTCCTCTTGGTTAAGCTTGCATCATTTGAAGTCAATCTATATAGGGGTAGAACACAGAGGGCTCCATGTTGGAACATATGGCGCCATATTGATCCTGTCCTGACCGCACCCGTTTTGTGCCAATTCCTGCCTGGGGAGGAAGGCCTAGAGGTTGGAGGCATGGTCAGGAAGGGCTGGCTTACACCCTTCTAGCACCAAACTTTGGCCCCCCAAAAAACTGAGCTGCCTAGCAGGGGATTATGGGTGCTGGAATCCCCCCCCCTCAAAAGCAGCTCTGCAGAAACTTATTTCTGCTTCCCACATGCCTTCTCTGGACATTCTTCTTCATGCCGTCCACAAAGTTCCCCGAAACCAGAGCGAACAGGGTGGGGATGAAAGGGGGGGGAAGCAGGCACATCTTCCAGGGCCACGTCAGCCACACCATGGCTGAACGGCAAGTGATTCAGACAAGGCTGTTGCCCCCCGAGGGAATTAAGGAGCAGCCTTGGAGACAGGGTGGCTTTCGGGGAGGCTACAAGACACTCTGGTTTCCTCCTTGGGACAAAGGAAAGGCTCCAGGCTGGGCCCAGGAGGGTGCGGGCGTAAGAATAGAGAGGATTTCCAATGCCACGCCTAGGTGTGACCCAGGGAGCTCAAGATAACAAGAGGAGCTGGAATATATCTCGCAGAAGCTATGCTAGGAATGAGACGAAAAGGGAAGTGCCATTTTTATAATACATTGAGCACTGCCGGGATGTGTGGGAGGGTGTTTTTTTTTGGGGGGGGGTGTTGACTACAAATCCCAGAATCCTCCATCATGTGAGGAAGCCTGATCTTGGACGTGGGGGAGAAGCCCTCTTGAAAAAGGGTGTAGAATAATATCCAATTCAAAGCCACCAGTTTGCAGAGGCGGGTTCGAGTTCTGGACTGGATCGGCAACTTGGCCACCAGCGCCCCCTGCTGACCCAGAGTTGCATGGCACCAAAGACCTCGTTTCCTAAAGGAGGCCCCCAGACAGGCAGGAAGAGGCGACAGGCACTCTCTGTCTTCGAGTCGCTCAGTGTTGTCTCTTTTTCAGAATAAATGGCAGAACCAGGGCTGTCCCGTTATTTCGCTGCCTGAGGCTGAACGGCCCATTGAAACCCCACCCTCCACCTTGTCCAAAGTAAGAACAGTGCCCAAATTTGACAGAAAATTCCTCAAGAAGACCCTTCCATCAACCCAGCTCTGTGTGTTTCTGAAACATGGAACCCATTGTAACTAATGACACTACTAAGGGTTTGAAGAATGCATAGCACAGTCTCTGGCTCCCTCTAATGACCAGGCCTGGTAATACATGTTAAAAATACATATTTTTGCATTTATTACTTTTACTAAGTATCTATGCATTGCACTTGCTGTTATCTGCATTTCTCAGTATCTGCAGGGGGGGCTTGGAACCCACCCCCTGTGGATAACAGGGCCCTCCTGTAATAGAGAGAGCTCATTAAAGTCATTCTTGTGAACCAAAAATCCCATGGTTCCTCCGGCTCAGTTGGGAAATTTGAGGAGGTAGAATGCAAAGCTCAGCTGTTCCAAACTCTACAAAGATTATTATAATATTATGAACCCCAGTGTGGCAACCGCTTCTCGGCACTGTTATTTCACAAGTTGCCCCCCCCCCCATTGACTCACGGATATCTTGGTGAAAATGGACAGCAGAAGCGACAAGGAGGAGAGATACGTCCGGATCCGTTCCCCACCGAAACGCTTCTGGAGGTACTCGGGCATGGTCACGATCTGACGGCCGACAGATAAAGGGAGTCACATTCCGACTCTTGTTGCACAACGCAGCTTGGGGATTAAGGGTGAGGGGTCGGAACCGCACCCACTTCAGGGAACAAGCTGACGGCTGTTGCCCAAGGGATAACCCCAAATCTTATTTTCCAGTTACCTCCGAGGAGACGTAGACGGGCACAAAGACCCAGGCCAAGGCCAGAAGCACGTAAGTAGCCTGAAAATAGTCAAAATTCCAGGGAGAAACTTGAGGGTGGGGGTTCTTATCCTGAAACCCCAAAAGGCACCCCACCTCCTGCCTTCCCCACCGCAACAGCTTTCAGGTACCATGGACTACCAACTCCAGCATCCCCATCCAGCCATGCTGTGGAGACTTGGCATGGGGGTGAGGATTTTAAAGCAACCCCTTTGGGGCCAGCGAGGAGACAACAGGTTCCGCCTGCCTCCTTGCACTGCTTTGACTTCCCTCTGCTCTGCTCTAGTGCAGGCAGGCCTTGGAAAGGTTCCGTCTCTTGGACTACAAATCCCAGCATCCCCCAGGCATCACAGGATTCTGGGAGTGCTGGTTCCGGGGAGAAGGGTGGACTTCTCCAAGTTCTGGATAAAGAGGTCAAGATCCTCTCCAAAACATCCCATGCGCCCCACCGCACCCCAAAAAATCTGGTGCACCTTCAAACGTCACAATGTCCCAGAAACCACACCTTTCCTCAGCATGTGGATTTACACCTAGCCTGATTAGTCCAATAAAGGCATTGATAAGAAAAAAATAATTCTCTTACATTCCATTCGAAACCAGCCACTGCTATGCCCCCGGCCGCTCCTGTGCCAGCCAGCCCGATGAAAAGTCCGGATCCTTCACTGCTGGCAAAAAGGGAGGCTCCAATCTAGAAGCAGGAAAGACCATCTGAGTTCCCACCGATTTGCTTCTTTCAATGCCCCTAACCTTCAAGATTGCTAATTTGGTTCAGGAGGAACCGCTCCAATTAGCAAAGTACCGTAGCAACAACAAAAACTTTGCTGGAACCGTGTGGGTTTCCGGAGACAAACATCTCAGAAAACCCCTACCAGCAAAATCCTGACCGTTGTCAGGATGGCACAGGTCTCTTCGTTCGTTTGTTCCCTGTCACTTGTGACACTTGCATGGAAAAAAGGAAAAGGAAAAAGAGAATTGTGTGCACTTACCGGCCACCAAGCGATATTTCTTCCACCCAAGAAGTAGCCACTTAAAGTGTTCCGGTTTGCCCTGCATGAAGACTGGCAGTGGGAGATACGAAGATTTATAAAAGAGGTTTATAAAACCCATGCGTAGGGAGTTGATGGGGGGGGGAGAGAGATCCCCATACTCCTAGGCCCTGCCCTTCTGTTGCTGCCCTTCCACTGGTTGAGGAATGAGGACTAATTTACTGGTGGGGGGGGAGCAGGCAAGATTAAAAAAAACAGATCATTTTATTAAGAACCAATAAGCCAGCATTACAGGTTAATAAAGGCATGTCCGCTGGTTGCGTTGAAATAGGAGCACTGCAACGTTCTATTGCAGCACTTTGGCCAATTGAATGGATGTAGCCGTGTTATTTGAGATCTGGCCAAAAGAAATGGTTATCACTGCTTAATCCATGGGCAAAAAAGTAGAGCAACAATTAATTTTCATTTTAACCCAAGGGCATTGCAGGGTTAGTCCTGGAGGAGGAATCCGCCCCTCTGTTATTCACCAGTGAAATCTTCCCTCCTCCCATGACTCATCTTTAGGTACCTTCCCTGCTTTTGTTCCTAAAAGACCCAAACCCTTTCCTAAAGTAGAGGGTCTGGCCATGAACTTTAAATTAAAATACTATTTTATTTCTACCTCTTCTCCTCCCTTCCTTCCTGGAATGCCGCTTCCCCGACAACTTCTCTGCCAGTTGAAAGAGGTTCGACTCTAGATAGTCTCTAGCAATTTAAAGCAGGCACGCAGCTTTAGTTACTCCACTTAAATTGCAATTCTTAAAAGTATTGGATACTTTTAAAACCAATTTGCATGATTGACCCCGAAACTCCAGGTAAATTCCATGTTGCAAGTATATGCTTATCCACCCAATAATCATCCATTAAAACGAAAGGTCAATTCTTAAAAAGTTTCGTTCCTCAACAGCCACAAATTCATGCTTTTTTTAAAGTGAGCATAAAAGACTGCTTTAAAATAAACACACACACACACACACACACACACACACACACACACACACACACACACACCCTTTGATTGACAGAGGCTTCCATTCCTTGGGAGTATTCCCTGGGACACGATCCGTGCGCAATGGTTTCCACCGTCCCAGCGTCTCCTTACCCAGATGCCGACGGCCAGGTTTAGGACAAAGTAGGCCACCACCACGACCACGTCCAGAAGGCTGAACTGCGAGGAAGGAGCCGACATTTCGGCCTGCAAATCTCGCTCCACGGGCATCAGATGTGCAGGTGCCACCTCGAGAAGGTGAAAGGAAGCTCTCACACCTTTGGTCGGTTGTCCGTCCCCCACCCACCCCCGCCCCTAGCTGACAAGGACTGCGGAATTGATCATTAAACAACGTCACACTCCATCATTCAGCAACCAAACGCCACCAGGGTGCTTTTCGTTCACATGTGAGCAGTTATTCTATCTGGAACGAACCTGACCGAAGGCTTAATCTGGATGATTAAGAGACGAAGAGCCCAATCGCACAGACTGTACGGACCACAGTTCTATCAATTCTATCATCATTTAAACTGTCTTATAAATCTCCATTCCTATGATTCACTACTAGGCCAAATGATCCATTTTCTTTTCAACTTTGCTGGCATGGGCTTTTTTTTTTTAATGACCCCGATCCCTGAATCGCTTCTATCTACATCAGTTTTGCATTTATTTATTATTTTATTTATTTTTGCATTTGTATGCTGCGACCAATTTTCCCCAAAGGGAATTCTGGGCAGTTCACATAAAGCACCACAATAAAGAACAACAAATAATAATAAAAATTAAAAAATAATAATGCGAGGCCTGTGTGGCTGTCAATTTACTTTACACCCACATGTGTTTTAGGGGTCATGGACAGTGCCTTCTTTTAAACTGGACTTCTTCCTTCTTTTAAAACACTAAGCTATCCTGTGCTATTCTCAGCTCCCCCCAAAAAAAGCTTACCACGGCATCACTTGTAACAAGCATCCTTTGAGAAACAAGTATTCCTAAAACAGAAGAACTGGCAAGGGAAACCTTGCATGATGAAACATCTTGCCTTCTAAAATTTTTCACACGAAATTTTGATGCTGCTTTAGTGACAGATCACTTAGGCATTTTAAAAAATATATAAAGATGCAATTTAAGGGCAGTGTATTCCTGAATCAGAATGGAAACTGAGTTGGAAGCAGAAAGAAATGGAAAAGACAGTAGTGTGAATGTGTCCAGAAAAACAACTACTACTGAATGACAAAGCTGCCTAGACGCCCTAAGCACATCCGATCTCGCCTGATTTCGGAAGCTAAGCAGGGTCAGCCCTGGTTAGTACTTGGATGGGAGACCACCAGGGAATACCAGGCGCTGTAGGCGCCTGGAGTAGGAACTGGCAAGCCACTCCAGTATTCCTGCCAAGAAAACTCCATGGACATGGGGTCACAAAGAGTCGGTCATGACTGTAATGACACAACACACACACTGAATGACATGGGTTGACACATACCCACACACATTCCTTAAAAGACACATACTGGAAAAATCCTGGGATTCTCTTGATTTGATGCTCTCTAGAGGGGTTGAGTACAGAACCCCTCAATCTCTAGCCAACATGGGCAGTGGATGATAGATTCTGTAGTCTGACAGATCTCATTCAAGCAAGGCAATGGTGACTCTTCCTAAATCGGTTGGATGCAGCAAGAGGGGGAACTTTGAAGAAATAATTGGATACAAAATCCAGAGGAAACCTTCAACCTTCCATGGGGACAGCGATGCCTCAATGGTTTTGCAACTAGACACTCATTTTCACACTCAACCCTACCTAAAGCATCCACCATGGAGTCTCTTTTCTCTTAAAAAAAATCAAAACACAACAACACAACTCCAGTGTTCAGAACACACACTGGGTCATTTTTCCACTCCTCCTGATTTCAATCCATGTGTCAACGACGTTCCCGCGGACCTCTCTGACATCCTTGGTTAATGTGTCGGCCTGGCCGTTAACGAGGGGCTCATCTTAATGAGACGCTTGCGTTAAAGTGCAACCCTGCCAAAGCCCTGGTGTGCCAAAGAACACAGCCGACCAGAACAAACGTCTCCGAAGAAGCTCACACAAAACCAAACTCTTTTATTCCTCTTGCCGCAGGAAATAAATACCGGCGCATATTCCATATGCCTTCGCTATAAAAGCACTGCTACAAAAAAAAATGCGACTGAACCGCATACAACTGTGTGACTTATTTCCCCACCCCACCCCTTTTTGGGTCGTCAAATGCAAAAGTCATCTAGCAGTGGGTCTTGTACATCACTGAAGCACTTGTTAAGCAGGCTGGTTGAGGCTGCAGGTGGAGGGCTGTGTCATTTCACGTGGACTCCGTGGCCTTTTGCATCCCGGTGCATGCCAGCGTATCTTATTCCTAAGGTATCCGTCATCAGGAAGTAACCTTGCCTCCCGAGGACCAAATGTTCACAGAACTCTTTTTTTAACCCCTGGCTTCCATTATCTTTGTTTCCCCAGGAGAGAAGGGCTCCTTCATTTCTCTCCCAGGCAGGTGAGATCTTCATTTCTCTCCAAGGCAGGAGTGATACGTGTCCTGCAGGGACGGCAAACGTCTCAGAGCGGTTCAAGGACGCCACATTTGGAACCGTGGCCCGGGGAATCAGGCAGCGCTACGTCCTAGATGGCAAATATGCCCAAGCTCTCTTGCCCGCCTGGATCTTCAAATTTTAAAAAAAGCAGAATCAAAGCATTATTTGGGACTCAGGAGGAATTGGAGTAACATTGGGATCAGCACCACGAGGACTCTGATCAAAGACCGTCCCTTAAAACAGGATCCTGAACAAACAGTAAATGTAATCTAACAGCAGCTAGAACATTTAAGGTTTCGTTCCCCCCTCCTCTCTCTCTTTTTTCCCTGACAAAGCCCGTTTTCCCTCCCAGAAACTGCCCAGAAAACAGCTTCGGGATTTTTAATCATTAAATCTAAATCACCGGTGGGGGGGAGGAATGGGGGGGAAGGAAAGAGGGAACAAAAGTGGGATCCATTGAGATACAAAATGTAAGCCACGACGCTTCACAGCTTGGTTTCCTGTACACGTCCAGTTTTTGGCCCCTGAAAGCACCCGATTCCTCATTTAAGCCTCTCGGGAGGCGGTCAGTCATCCAGCCCGATATTTCTGAACAGGTAGGACATGGACTCCCCGTTGTGGATCCTGCGGATGGCTTCCGAAAGGATCAAGCTGATGTCCACAGTCTTAATTTTGGGACACTGGAGCTTCTGGATCTCATGGGGGATCGTGTTGGTGACCACGACCTGGAAAGGAGGATGGAAAGAACTGGACTGAGAAAGGCCCTGGTGTGTGGGGTGGGTGGGTGTGGACTCTCACCCTGATGGATCCCGCAGCTAAGGACATGAAGGATTATGGAATGCCCTCCCAAGCGAGACCTGCCTGGCGCCAACACTGATGACATTCCGGCGCCAGGTAAAAACATTCCTGTTTAATAAGTCTTTTTAACTAATCATTGTGGGTCCTGATGGCGATATTAGTGCAGTGTTTTAATATATTGTATTTATTGTATTTAAATGTTTTATTGTTTTAATTTTATTGCAACTTGATGTTTTAATTGTTTACATTGTTTACTTTGATTGTGAGCCGCCCAGAGACCTTGGGTAGTGGGCGGCGTACAAGCTATATAAATAAATAAATAAATAAAAATAAATAAATAAATAAATGACCACTTTTTCACTCTCCTCGGGTCAACGGTGGTGATTCACCCATGACCTTCCCAAAGGCTTCCTGAGTCTTTGTTTTGCCTCTGGGGTGAGAAGAGGAAGGCTTTTTTTCCATTAAAAGAATATCTGAACTCTGCAAAGAATCTCTATCCATGAGCAGAGTTTTTACTGCAGTACTGCAGTTCAACCATTGCATGAGGAGGCACCATGGCTGCCAACCAAGAGCCCTCCGGGCGCATTCCCAGGCTGGCTTTGCCGAAGCGTAGAGCAGCCCTTTAGTTTCAAAAAAAAAAAAATACCCACAGGGATCGTCCCAGCCTGTTTGCTAGCTCACCTCATCGATCGCCGATTCCTCTATCAACCGGGGAGCGTCCGACGAAAGGAGACCATGGGTAGCCATGACAAAAATCTTGTAGGCGCCTCTCTCCTTAAGCGTCTCAGCGGCAGCCAGGAAGCTGTCCACATCATCTATGATGTCGTCCTAACCCAGGGAACAAAAGAGAGGATGTGTGCCCCCCCCCCAAAATAAGTTTTAAAAGCAGGGTTCAAAATCCCTCTGCACCGAAGCCGCTCAGCAGCTGTTAAACAGGAATGGGGGGGGGGTTTCCTGTGTTTTGTTTTGTTTTTTGCTTTCCTGCTCCAACAGGCAATGAAAACCTGATTCCCTTGTTAAAGGCAGCCACTTGTTCCAACGCTTTATCTGACAGAAGAGTTGGAGTAGCTGCAGAACGGGGCACGACAGTGAGGAAAGCTGCCTATCAGCCGTATTCCAAAAGCCCTGCCTTCACTTTATATAAAAAAAATATTGTTTCAAAAAATGTTGTTAAAAACGACTTTACTTGCTGAACCAAATAACTCTCTCTCTCTCTCTCTCCTGCGACAAAGAGATTTCGATCATTTAATTGTGCCTGAAAACCGAGCAGGACTTTCCAGATGGAATCACTGTTTTCTGTGATGCTTTACCCCAGAGGAAAATGCAAATTGCTGATTTCAATCTGAGCGCCCCAATGATGATCCGTATTCGCTCTCGCCTCAGTCATGTTTTGAAATCCACAAGAAGGTAAAAGCCCTTTAAAACTCAGGTGCACAGAGAGCCTCCTTTAAATGGGGGGGGGACCCAAGTTGATTTAGATGTCAAGGTACAATCTTGGTTCCCTTAGCTGGGATTTCTGCATTTATGCCCAAAACGAACTACTGTGGAAAACACACACACATCTACTGAATACCTTTCCTATTCTGCGAGCATTTAAAACAGTCATGTCCAAACTTTGGCCCTCCTGATGTTTTGGACCACAACTCCCAGAATTCTAAGCTTAGACTGCCAATGACAAAGGGCTGTGGGAGTTGTGGTCCAAAACAATTGGAAGGGCCAAAGTTTGGACATGCCTGATTTAAAAGCTGTTTTGCCCATATACAGGTAGGGATCGAACTGGTCCAAAGAAAGATGACAGGACACACCTACGCATTGTGTCCCTGAAGGTTCATTACGTACCACAATGATGGCAATCCTTCCACCGACATCGCCCACAACCGTGATGGGAGGCTTCTCTTTCGGAATCAACACTTGGGGTGGGGGTGAGGGATAAGAAAAGAGGATATATTGTCACCTATCTCTCCCCGACCTGGCCTGCCTGATCCTAACCCCCAGGCAGCCCCCCAGGGTCTGTTTCTTGTTTGGAAATGCAGCTCGCCCTCTGGGCCTGCGATGCCCGCCCACCCAGGCACCTGCCCTTGCCACAAAGCCACCACCTACTGGGAATCTCAAGGCTCGGGTGGATGGCAGCCACGCTTTTGGCCGTCGGGGGAGAATGGCGCCCGTCAACCAGGTCCGATTCTGCATCCTGAGCTTCTCCATGGATCACGGCAATGCCGAGTCTCAAGCGCTCTGCAAAAGACTGCGCCCTGCGGGCAAGGAAGAGAAATTTCCCCATCACCAAAAACGCAGGCAGGCGTTCTGCAGGGTCTGTTCACAACATCCCTGAGTGGATCACATGCCCCGTGCGATACACATCCTCCCCAGAGAACAGAACCATCCCGCCTTCCACCCCGGCAGAAGTAAACCCGGTGGTTATTCCCCTGTGTGGTTTTTTTAGAACATGTTTCTTACAACCAAGACTACCATGTATTTCATCATAAGCTATCATTGTGGCCTTATCCATTGACCAGGCATGTCCAAACTTTGGCCCTCCAGATGTTTGGGACCACAACTCCCACCATCCTTTATCACTGGCAATCTAAACTTAGAATTCTGGGAGTTGGGGTCCAAACATCAGGAGGGCCAAAGTTTGGACATGCCTGCGTTGAACTCTATCCCAACCAGGCCAGGGATAAAATGTCATCGAGTGACTGGTACACACAATCCATCGCATGGAGATTTCCCGTCGATATTCACCGCACCCCTTGCGAGTGTTATCAAAAGCAGCGTCGGCACCCCTCTGGAGGTCGACATCAAAGACGCTTTGCTCGTTCTACGAGCTGCAGGGCTTTTAAGGCGGGGGGGAGAGCAAGAAGGACCTACCTTTTGGCAGACGAAGGCGATTTGGCCACAATCACAGCATTCCTGTAGTCCGGAATCTGTAAGGGTGAGAAAAATCCGCTTGTGAAGTCGAGTTCCACCTAGTTTTCCCCACCTGAGGGAACTCAAGGCCACCCCTGTCCTGTTTGGTGAGCGAGGACAGAACGGTTTCCCCTTCTTTAAGAAACATGCCTCAGCTGCCCCCAGTTTAGTGAACTGCCCCTCCACACACACATGAGGAGCAGATGGCCCCTCTTCTGACCCTTTGGGCCCCCCAAGGACACCCCCTTGGCAGTGACTGAGGACATCGCAAGTGGCACACAACCAGCCCCAGTGGGTTACTGGCTACAAACCGCCACCCATCTCGCCCCCTTTCCCTCTGGCTGTTCCAAATTGCATTGCTGCTCCTTGTTTTCATTACGGGCAGGAGGAGGCACCACCAAAAGGTGCCCCGGCCGTCTCAACCCTCCGGCCATCACCCATCGCCCGCTTCTTGCCCTCACCCCACCATTCCAAGCCCCCAAAGCCACTCCGTCCTGGGCCCCTCACCTCTTCTTGGATGTACTGCAGCAAAAAGGGAGAGGCCCTCAAGTTGTCGACCGGGACGTTGAAAAACCCTTGGATTTCTTTCTGGTGCAGATCCATGGTGATGAGGTGCGTCAGGCCTTCGGAAGAGCAAACGGAACAGGTCAGAAAGGCCGCTCCGCAGACCCCGGGCACCAAACCCCCGAGGCTTGGCTCCTGGGACTACAACGCCCACCAGGGCACCTTGGCAGGGCCGGGGACACCATGACCCGTCGAAGCTAGCGGTGCCTGGAGAGACCCCCGGCCGCACCTCCCCTTGCTCCCGCGTCCTCACCCGCCTTGCACATCATGGAGGCCAGGAGCTTGGAGACAATGGAGCCCCTCTTCCGCATCTTGCACTGCTTGCTGTAGGGAAAATACGGGACCACCCCAATGATGCTCTTGGCGCAGGAGGTCTTGCACGCGTACACCATGATCAGCAGCTCCATGATGGTCGTGTTCACGTCCCTGAAAACCAAGAGGCATCCATGCTTCGCCCTGACGTGCCCTCTCCAGACAAAAGTACAGCAGGAGCAGAGATGTAAAATTTCTGGAAAGTCGGGGTGGGGGTGGGGAATAGCTTTTCCCCTTCCCCCAATTTTTCCACTTTTTGCACATCCCCCCCCCAGCTTCAAAATTTACAGAAATTTTGCATCTCGAAAGGACCCATGTGTCTACTGTGGACAAATTCTAAGCTGCCAGCGGGACACCAAAAATGGTGAATAACAGCAAACTTGATATATAGCATGGTCACTGGCTCCCCCTGGTGGGCAGTTTCTTCATCTTTAGGAATAGATATAGAGCGTGGATCAGTGAATCAGCAGATACTGATCCTACAGATAAGGTGATCTTAATGCACCCTGTCCCACAAACCACATTTCACTGCTATATCGTAACTCCAAGATAAAGACAGATGCTGCAGAGGTTTCGTCTTCGGCAGATCTTTCTTTATTCGTATCGGATGCATGTACTCACTTTGAAACGGTCTGGATGATAAAGACGTCTTTCCCCCTCACTGATTCTTGGATCTGCACTCGGGTTTCTGCCAAAGGAATGTTCACAGGGTTCAGTGTGTACATACACCCATGCAAACACACACTCACACACACCCCAAGTCCTGTTACCAAACAATTTACGACTGGCGCTTGGCTCACCCTCCCTCTTCACGGGAAGCCGCAGGAGGGGATAACACCGTCATCGCCTAATACTGTTATTTCCCACCATTCAAAGCTAGAGAAGAAGGGAATAAACTGAAATTTTGTGGGAGGAAGCCGGACTTTCCAATAAAACATTCTTGCATTTCACCCCTGGTTGGTCCAAGTTAAAAACAAAAAAAAAGGATCTGCCAGCAATGCTTTAAAAAGTGAAATAACAAAGTTAACCATCACCCACGATAAGTCGTGGGGAGAGCAGAACCAAGTCGCTTTTAAGAAACATAACAAGCCTCAGCAACAGTATGTAACTGGTGCTGTGAAAAGCTTTTCCGATTTCTTTTTACAGCAACTTTGATAAGGATGTTTTAAGAATCATTCCGAAAGCTACTTCTCGGTTGTTGTTTTAATGCCAAGGTGTTTTTTTAAATCTTTTTAAAAGTCTTACAGGTGACACACTGAGCTACCAGTATGGAGATGCAAAGAAGTCAAGGCATAAAGAGCTAATTTGTAAACTCTAATGGCAACGAGCTCCAGTTCAACAGTTGCTTTGGTCTCCTCTCTCTCTCTGCGTTGGGCTCTGACCCAGCGCCAGTGGGAGAGGCAGCCCAGGGTTCTGGCTCACAAGGCGGCCATGGAATGGGATCTATTTCTGTTTAGCGGAATTGGCCCAGCAGGGTCAGGCTGACATGGCCGGGAAAAACATGATGCATCCAATGAAACAGAACTTCTGCAGGCCAGGAGGAAAACACTCTCTCTCTCTCTCTCTCTCTCTCTCTCTCTCTCTCTCTCTCTCTCTCTCTCTCTCTCTCTCTCTCTCTCTCTCTCTCTCTCTCTCTCTCTCTCTCTCTCTGGACAGGCTTCTCTAGAAATGGCATGGGAAGGGAGAAAAAAAAAAAGAGAGAGAGAGAGAGAGAGAGGAACACTGTCAGCAAAAACGATTAAAAGCCCCAGCTCCCTGTGACAGGCACTCACCTCTGTTTGGCTCTTGATAGACCTGGACTTTGCCCATCTCGACCCCCAGGCGCCTGCAGAAGGATCATAAAACACAAAGGAACCAGTTGCCGCAGGAACAAGTGAGAAGAGAAGAGGTGGAACCAAAAACTCGTGTTTTACATGGAATTTATGGACCAGCCAGCATGTTTTTTAGCTCCAGTTTTTGGAGCTGAGCGATGGATGTTTCCCCAAACCACTCTGTCATGGCTTATTCTATGTTAAAAGAGGTTAGAAAACGCAGACCACGCCGCTTTCGTCTTTGCCCTGGCAGGTGCTCAAATCAAATCCCAAAATAACCTTTTTGGGGAAAACTGTTTGGGGAAATAGATAAAACAGAACTCGGTTCTCCTAGGTGTCTTACCGGAGCACGGCTGAGGAGGCAAAGCAGCCTTTCGGTTGGCGTTGAAATGGGCAACAGAAATGGCTTGCCTCTTCAGCACATCCAATCCAAGTTCCACCCCCTCCAGCTCAAGTACAAGTAGGATCGCCGTATCCACTGACTCATTATCCACTGATTCCGTTATCCACAGTTGGCAGAGGAAAAAATAAATAATTCAGCAGCCGCAAAGCAAGCTACTATCACAAAGAGCAGCTGTAAAGCAAGCTACTTTCATAAAACAGCAGCTGCAAAGCAAGCTACCGTCTCAAACAGCAGCTGTAAAGCAAGCTACTGTTGCACAACAACAGCTGTAAAGCAAGTCACTATCACAAGACAGCAGTTTTGAGGGACATTTTGGCGTTCTCTCTTATCCACGGTTTTCATTATCCACAGGAAGGCTTGGAACCAATCCCCAGCGGATACTGGGATCCTACTGTATACCCGGGTTGTAGGGTATTATCCAGAAGGCACGTCAGAAACGAGCTCTGGTTAAGGGATCAAAACCCCAAGTCCCTCCGTCTTAACCTTTTCTGAATCCACCTTTCCTTGCTAGAGGTGAATCTTCATTTTCCAAAGTGGATTGTTCTGCTCTATTGCTTGTAACTGTTTTATTTACCGTTCTAGTGTGGTACTTGCTCAACCCTTTTTTAAAAATATTAGCATATTTACCATTACGTCTGTGAAGATTCTCAGTCATCCAGGTGCGTTTATCTGGGAGTTGAGTCATGGCTACTGGACTTCTTTTTTGAGAGATGCTTAAAACTCTTGGAGCAGGAAAACGCAATTGACAGGGTGACATACCACCGGTTATATCCCGGAGAGACAGTCCCCTGCTTTTATGGACTTCCCAAGATCCACAAGCAAGGAATCCCCCTCAGACCTATTGTCAGCAGTATAAATTCAGTGACTTATAACATCGCAAAATACCTGGCAACTATCCTAGCCCCACTGGTTGGACACACGGACCACCACGTACACAACTCAGAAGAGTTTGTTTCTAAAGTCAGGGAGCTCAAACTGGATACAGAGGAAACCATGGTATCCTTTGATGTTACATCACTCTTTACCAGCATACCCACCACTGATGCGCTAATAATGGTAAAGAGAAGATTAAGAGAAGACAGCACCCTCACCTCCAGAAGCCGCCTCAACCCAGACCAGATAGGCCTGCTCCTGGACCTGTGTCTGAACACCACATATTTCATGTACAGAGGGGACTTCTACAGACAGAAGCATGGCTGTGCCATGGGCTCCCCAGTGTCACCAATTGTAGCAAACCTATACATGGAAGAAGTGGAGAAGAAGGCACTCAACACCTTCCCAGGGACAACACCATCCCATTGGTTCAGGTATGTAGATGATACCTGGGTTAAAATAAAGACGCAGGAAGTACAGGCCTTTACAGACCACATCAACGCAGTGGATCCTAATATTAAGTTCACTAGGGAAGACACCCAAGACAACAGGCTGGCTTTCCTGGATTGTGCAGTCATCATCAGACCTGACCGTGGCCTAGGAGTAGAAGTTTACAGGAAACCCACCCACACAGATCAATACTTACTGTTTGACTCCCACCATCCATTACAACAAAAACTAGGAGTCATCAGGACCCTAAGCCACAGAGCAGAGAGCATTCCCACCTCCTCAGAAGCCAAGAAGAAGGAAGACAGGCACCTGAAGACAGCACTTAAGGCCTGTGGATATCCAAGGTGGGCCTTCAACAAAGCAGTGGGCCATCCCAGAAGAACAAGGGATCAGTCTGAGACCCAGACCCGACGGAAGAACCTGGTCATTCCCTACATGGCGGGAGTGTCGGAGAAGCTTAAAAGGATTTTTGGCAAACACCACATCCCTGTTTATTTCAAACCCATGAACACACTAAGGCAGAGACTTGTCCACCCAAAGGATCCGATACCAAACCATAAAAGGAGCAATATAGTATATGCAGTCCAATGCAGTGAAGAGTGTTCAGACCTCTACATTGGAGAAACTAAACAGCCATTAAACAGAAGAATGGCCCAACATAGGAGAGGTAACAGCTCAGGACCAGAATCAGCAGTACACCTCCATTTGAAGGAAAAAGGCCACTCTTTCAAAGATGAGGATGTACACATATTAGACAAAGAAGAGAGGTGGTTTGAGAGAGGAGTAAGGGAAGCCATTCATGTCAGCATTGAAAATCCCTCCCTCAACAGAGGTGGGGGGCTCCGGCATAGTCTAGCTGCTACTTACCAGGCTGTACTTTCCACAGTACCCAGGCAAATCAAGGAGCCTTCACCACCAGGTCACAGCTAACGACCCATTCTTGACAGCTAACGACCCATTCTTGATGGGTTTCAGCACCTTAGGCCATTGTTTACCTTAAGGCCATGGACACTAATGTCTCCCTAACGAGCCTATTCAGGCTTTGTTCATCTTATGAGCCAATCAGACCAGGGGACAAGAGGTCAAGCTGACTATAAGAAGGTCTCTTGCACTAGCTGTATTCAGACCGATGAAGCTGTTTGGATGAACAGCGAAACGTTTCCATCTCTCAAAAAAGAAGTCCAGTAGCCATGACTCAACTCCCACATATTTACCATTGTTAGCTTTTAAATATTGTCCATTTAATGTTGGAAGCTCCCTTGGGTCCTTTTAAGGAGGAAGGCAAAAATAATCTTAACAACAAACAATAGTTTGTTAGAAAAGGCTTTAAATTTAGTCGACATGAGCCAACTCAGAGATTTAAGCCGACAGAACAGAGTCCCTCGCAGTGGCGGCGAACCTTCGGCACTCCAGATGTTTTGGACCACAACTCCCAAAATTCCAAGCCTGTACTGCCAATGAGAAAGGACTGTGGGAGTTGTGGTCCAAAACATTTGGCGGGCCGAAGGTTCACCACCATCTTGCACCTTAAATGTAACGTTTCTCTTGGCAACACAAGAGTGGGTCCTTGTGAATGAAGCTGAGCGTATCTTCTCAGCCTGTTCAAGGTGGTTCTCGACTCCCACCCTCTCCAGGGGCCAAGAGCTCGGGTTCTCCAGCAGCATCGTCATCAAACAGAAGGCCGCTCGTACTTACTCGGCAATTCGTTTGGACAGCTCCATGCAGGATGGGTTGGAGTTGGCTGAGAACAGCACGAGCCCGCCTTTCGTCACGTTCATGATGGGTTCTGTCTCCACGGGAGCCACGCAAAACATCAAATCTTCTTTTCTTTTCCTGCTTTTAAATTACTGCACGAGAGGAAAAGACGAAATACACGACCGCCCTTCGCCTCGCGCTCCAGCAATTCAAGAGGAAAGGGCCACCAAGAGACAGGAGGCCGGCTTTCGGGGATGCTGCCAAAATGTGCAAGACAACCCAAAGTGAACATCTCATCACCTCCGGAGGAAGGCACGCCAGCGCATGCTACGGACCAACCCTCTCTCCTTTCGGGAGAGCTTCTACGCTGCTGATAAACCTTGGCCGATTTCCAGATAAATCACCGCCCCTCCACGAAACACCACTTGTGTACACACACACACACACACACACACACACACACAGAAGAAAATAATTATAGCATTTCTTTGGGTGTTTAATGTATGCTTTAGTTTGTTGTATGATTCTGGGTGACATGCAGTAAACTAAAGCATACATTAAACACCCAAAGAAACGCTAAAACTCAAAAGAATAGTAAGAAGAACAGGTCACTCTGACCTCTGAATTCCTTCACGTGCTTCCAACTATGAAGCGACTTGGAAAACAGAGCTTTTGGCAAACAGCAGTAAGAAAAATCGCCTTCCCCTCCCCTCCTCCCGAGACAACAGCTGTTCCACTGCACGGTAAGCCAGCACGGCTTGTCGCTCTCATGTTTCTATTCGGGCACGCCAGATCCACTGAACAGTTCCCTGGCTTAGGCATATATACTGCCCACGTGCGATTTGGAAGCAAAAATGATTCCGAAGCTACTTACAAATAGGAGAGGCAACCTGGACAGCTGCTCAGCGAAGTCAGTCGTGAGGTCCAGACTTCCTTCCAGACCCGCCCTCCTGCAGGCGAGGGTGTTCAGCCTCTTTCGACACCCACTTTTCACCTGCAGAAGCAAAGCAGAGGACAAATACGGACTGAGAGAGAAGGGAACCAGAAATGCAAATGCTGCTTTCTCACTAGTCTCCATCACCCTGGGTTTTTTCCCTGCTAGTGGGGAAATGATGATGATGTGACTGTTATTTTTTTTGTTTATTTATATCCTGTCTTTCTCCCAAAACTTGGACTTAAGATGACTCAGAATATTAAATAAGTAAATGAATGCCATGCAAACAGACAAGCTGAAATATCCCCCCACACACACATAGCCCCTGTATGTAGCACATCATTATCTGGCTGAAAGAGCAGGAACAAAACACCGGTTATGGGCAATATTATCACTATGATAAACCCTCTTTCTCAGGACCTCATTTTTTTCACTCTGTCTACATAAATCCCTCCCGGTTCATCAAGAAAGCTCCCAATGTTTCAAGGCCAAGTGAGTTACACAAATCCAAAGTACAACAGATGGCCTTTTAAGTGCATGCTCCATATCTACAGTTTTATTAACCCACAGTTGGAAAATGTTAAAAGAAAATATTGGGGGAGGGGGAGGTTTTCACATGTATTACCAAAACCAGCCACTAGACTGCGCAAGAGACCATGCTATGAATACTTGTTGTGAAGAGTATAATAGCATGGTCATTGGCACCTCTAGTGGTCAGTCCAAGTAAAGCATGTGAAAATAAATTTTCTTTTCTTTTTTCCTTTTCCTTTTACAGTACCATGCTAAATGCATAGCGTTCGTTCGCCATTATCCCTGGCTTTCAATATCCATGGAGGGGCTTGGAACTTAACCCCAGCAGATACAGGGGTCCTGGTGCAATATAAGATGAAAAAAGAACATTCCAACTGCTTTCAGAACAAACCACCCCATCAAACACAGACATAATAATAATAATAATAATAATAATAATAATAATAATAATAATAATAATAATAATAATAATAATAATAATAAATAATAATAATAATTTATTGTCATTGTGTGTATATACACAGTATACACATACAACGAAATTCAGACACCCAGAGACCAGATTCCACACACACACACACACACACACACACACACACACACACACACACAAATCCCCAGACACTCTCACACACAATAAAAAACCCTTCAACACACACACATAAAAATCCCTGAACACTCCCCCACGCACCAACCCCCCCCTAAAAACACAAGCATCTACACAATAGGCTAGGTAATCCTGTCCAAGTGCTCACTGCTGGTGGTCCTTGAGTTCATTATTAAGTGCAATTATAGCTCTGGGATAAAAACTGTTCAGAAGACATGTGGTCCGAGTTTTAATTGTTCTGTATCTTCTGCCAGAAGGCAACAGTTCAAAGAAATTGTGAGCAGGATGAGCAGGGTCCCTCAGAATGTTGTGTGACTTCCTCAAACAGCGAGATGTGAAGATGTCATCCAGGGTTGGTAGTTGGAGCCCGGTAACATTCTGGGCAATTTTAACTATTCTCTGTAGAGCTTTTTTGTCTGCTACAGAGCTGCTCCCATACCATGATAGCATGCCATAAGTTAGGACACTCTCAATGGTGCTGTGATAGTAAGACTGAAGTAGATGCTGAGATAAATTCATCTTCCTGAGCATTCTCAGGAAATACAGCCTCTTCTGTGCCTTCTTCACAACCATATTGGTGTTTGCAGTCCACCAGAGGTCCTCTGAGATGTAAGTGCCCAGATATTTAAAGCTACCAACCCTCTCCACCTCCTCACCATTTATGTACAATGGTAAATGTACATAATCAATAATAAGCAACCACGGGACCTCAGACCTGTTCTCTAGGGTAGGATCTATTTTTTAAAAAACATTCTTATTTGTGTTTCCTACTAAGTAACAGCTTTCCAAAACCTCTTTTGCCCATCTTTGGGAAGAATCGGTGTTCTGCTTGTCCGTGTTCAGCGAAATTTCACAGCCCAAAGGGAGATGGAGAAACGCATTCCGAGAAAAGACCCGCTTATCTCATCTGCCACCTGTTCTAAGCACATACATCAGAGCTTTGCAGGTAGAGAGAGTGAGTCACTGTTTTGCAGACAGAAATGCTACCCTAGGTGTGGCATTAGTTGACCCGACAGCAGGTCATCCCACGGGGTGGGGGTGGGGGCAGTATGTTAAAGCATCTTTTAAGAAATGCGTGGATCAGAAAGAAGCACTGGAGGTTTCAACCAGACCAGCAAATGCACGGTCTTGTGTCCATTGGCTAAGAATGCTTTTAGGACTAATGAGGACGGGATTAACAGCTTATACGGAAGAGAAGTAGCTGGATGTGAATATTATCAAAATGCACCTCTGTGTCCAGAGGAGAAAACCCAGAGCTGGGGGAAAGGCTAGGCAGAGCTCAGCCAGAGAGGGGTCTGGGCCCAGAGAACCACCATCCATTAAAGCCCCACAATCCATTGTGGGGAAAAACCTCACAAAATACCTGAGGTGCGAGGCGTAACTCTGTGTACGGACCACAGCCCAGATCAAAGTGATTGCAATTACAAACAAGCTTCTCATTTCAAACCCCCACTTGTTTCTTGAAGGGCCAGGCACTAACCCTCTGGCTGCTAAACCCTGAGGGTGCACACATCTTTGTGTCTGTGATCCAGATACACAACTCGACGCATCTCGAGCCGAAACAAAATGGCTCACAGATAGAGCTTCTTATCAAAACGGCAGAGCACCCTCCGCGTGGAAAAAGGCAGAAATCTACCATGAAAATGCAACTATTGCACATCTACGCCACGGAGATTTGGCAGCATCCGCACAGCGGAAAACCAGAAGGAACAGCCAGCCTGAGCTCAGGTCCTGGGCATGAAAAGCATCCTTATTCCACCGTGCCAGCCTACACACCCGGCACTGTTTCAGCGATGATCACAAACCACACCCTTAGTGCGCTGAGCAAAATGCTGCTTCTCGGATGAAGGAGAAACCCCCTGGAACAGTCAGAAAGGATGGCCTGGATGAGTTTAAAAACCCGCAAAATATTTTGATGGCTGGAGAGAGAGAAAAGAGAGAGAAGGGTCCCTGCTTTAAAGAAAGAAAGCACATCTCCAAATGGCGAAGCTTCCCAGCAAAAGGTTTCAGAAGCAAGGCCCTTCACCATTGTGACTCTGCCAGCCGAAAGGATGAGGATAATGGAGACTGAATCAAACACCGCGCTACATTCATCCCAGGGCCGTACAAAGCCAACAATTAAAAGTTCACTCCTGCCTTCTGTTGCTCCTTGATGAAGGGGAACCAAGAATAATAATGACTCTAAAAAAAAAAATCCCTACCGCTGGAAGGAAAAAATAAAAGAGAGCTGTGAATTGAGAATATGCAAGAGAGAATTCCTCTCTGAAATATTTTATTTTCTCGGGGGTGTTTGGAAAGCTCAATACACCTAAAATCACACATTTTATTACATTTTATTTTGCTGATTTAAACTTGGAGTGGGGAGGGGGGCTTTCAGCCTTCAAAGGAACTTACATTTAACTTAAAAGCACTTGAAGCAATTTGCTGCAATATTCTACAAAACGTCACCTAAAAATTAGTTTTATTTCTAAATAGGGAGGGGTGGGATGCAGGAAGGTTGCACCCCGATGCATGCTACTTACAACAACAACAACAACAACAACAACAACAACAACAACAACAACAACAAAGAACAACAACAAGAAGATCCTTAAACACCCAAGGAGTAAGGAAAACACACCTAGACTCAGGCCAATTCCAAATACAAAATAAAGGCTTAGAGGCACCCACCCCTTCTGCAAAAGGCCTGGTTTTCTAGCAGTGCCTGTTGCTGGCAGGGAGAAATTACCTATATAGAAGACGTGTCCCTCAAAAATGTCTTATTGTAGGGAGAACCCCCGACATTCCCTATATGTGAAAGAGGGGACATTTCTCTCCCTCCCTCCCTCCCTCTTTTTAAAAACAGCCAACAAGCAAGCAGCAAGTTGGGTGGGTGGGGGGTTCTAGGGACATCCCAAAGAGGAGGGTAAAAAGAGGTACCTACCCCCAAAAAAGGCCTCCCTCTGTACGTGGAAAGGGAGCAAGGAAAGGGGGCAGGTGCCTTGCGAAAGGAGGAACCTTAGGCAAACACCGACGGCGCAGGCAGCCCCTCTCCTCCGCTCCCCGCCCCCAGCAGCATCCATCATCCCCGCCTCCTCCCAAAAGACCAACACTGCCCGTTTTTAATTCAATTGTTGACGAGAGATCTCTGCACAAACCTAACGGGCCCTCAAAAGAAAGAGCTCTGCTCTCCCATCCCTCTAAACTGACCCTCTGTGAAAGAGCTAACCCTTAAGTAAATAAAACGCATTTATTGATAAAACTAAGGCAGGCTTTCCCTTAATTAAACACCCCGAGATGGCTTGCCGTTTGAGACTTCTAAATCTGTTTTCGGAACACTTTCCTCTCAAACTGTTAAGGGTGCATCCTTGGTTCTTTTTAAATTTGCAAATCGTTTAAACTGTGAATATATATATAAGCAAACTCATCTCCTGGCCATCTTGACTCTACTCTTACAAATTATGTTTTTAATGACATAAGCGACATTGGATCATTTTTTCAAAAGAAAGGAGGGGTAAAAACATTTTAAATAAATAAAAAAATTGATACATCTGATCAAGGTGAGCCTGTGAGTGAGAAACATTGCAGCCCCCTCCCCAGATAAAGCATTATTTTTTGGGTAGACAGGTAACACAGAGAGAGAATGACACATAAGAGAATACACTCTTGCATAGATTTTATGTATATTTTTGGTGTAGGTTATATTGCTGTTGTGTACAGCATGCACCCCCGTGTGTGTTACACGGAACCTGCAAAATTTACATTTTGTAAAAAATAACTAAGATTTTTAAGGTTTTGGTAGGGTACAGCATCCTCCTTGAAATAAATGTGATTTTGCTGAATGTCATCTAGAGCAGTGATTTCAAACTTTGAGTATCCAGTTGTTCCTAGACTACAACTCCCAGAAATCCTGGTCAGCACAGCCTAGAGGCAATGGCACCTGGGAGTTGTAGTCCAAGAACATCTGTGGACCCCAGTTTGGGAATCACTGATCTAGAGAACTTGAGCCTGAAATCTACAAAAACCTTGGTTGCTTTTGCTACAAGATTACACACATTTGGGTGTAGTTGTTTATGATCCTTAAAGGCTTCTGTAATGTGTTTTCTATGTTGGAAAAACAAACCAGGCCCCTTGAAAACATAGTAAGGACACAATAAAACAATCACTTAAGAAGCAAGAGAAAACGTAGAGAAGAGAACTTTGCAGCACAACCTCAAATTAAAACAAAGAGCAGGCCCACAGGGAAAGCCTATGGGTGCCACCGAAAACATTTCTCATATGTGACTTGCAAGTTTGCACATAATGTGCATGGGCTCTTCATGTGCATGCATGTTTGCAAACATTGCACACTCTGATACATGCATGCATGCAATATACCCTTTTGCTTACACGTATCTGTTGCTGTCCACAAAATAACACACACATTAAGCTCCACACCAATATTGTGTATGCCAACAAGAGGGAGGAACCCACAAGTTAGGTGGAGACCCCGCGCTGGAATAAAAGGCAAGATACAAACGGATGCGCACACTTTTTTGTTGTGATGTTGCCAGACGTGCAGGTGTGTGAAGGATGTCCGATTTAACAAGATTTGGCAGAAAGGCCCAACTCACCCAGAAGACAGACTCCGCTTTTCACAAGATCCTGCTGGTTTTGTAGGTGACCTCACCCGGCTGAGATCATCACGTGTTTGGGGATGGGAATGCACACGTGAACGACCCATATCGAGGTAGACGCGTGTTCTCACGGGGCGAGGGGCTAAGTCAGTATGCATTTGCATAAACATCCGAGCTCAGAGGAGGATTTTTTTGGGGAGAGGGTTGGAGGATGCACGCCCTGAACCTGGTCTAAGCTAGAACTGGTACCCCGACGCAGCTCCGACACCTTCCCACGTGCACAAATGCTCTCCCACGCATCCCCCAGGAAAACAAAACAAGACACCTCTCCGCGGCGTGCTTGAAAAGCCCCCCACCCCCGGGCAGAAGCAGACCCGCAGTTGGCCAAGACGCAGCGGGCATCCCGGGCCCCGGGGCGCGTGCACCTTTTGCACGCGGGCATGCTGCGCAAGCGTTCACACGCACACGCGCAAACACGTGCCACAGAGGCAAGAGGCTCGGCCCTTCTCTGGCCTGGCTTGCTCCAACCCAGACCCGAAACGTCACCCAGCTACAAAAGAGAGACTTCTATGGTTTTAAGAAACGGACCTTTCCAAGGGGAACGTGTGGAAGGGCAGACACGTGTCCAAAAGAAAGTTCCACCACCACCACCACCACCACCCGTTTCTTCTGCTGCTTTCTCCCTCCTCCTCCTCCTCCTCCTCCTCCTCCTCCTCGCCTTTACCTGCCGGCTGCCTCAGGCGGAGTCGGGCTGGGGGGCGGCGGCCGCCTCCAGGCAAGGCGAGTCGCGCAAAATGGCGGCAGGGAAGGGAGGGGGAGGGAGGAGCGGCACACACACACACACACACACACACACATACACACAAGCACACACAAGCACTCTCCCTGGTCGTCGTCGTCCTCCCCCCCCCCCGGGCCCACCGCCCCGAAACGACGCGGCCCCTCTCACCTCGTCACGCGTTCACACGTGCAGCCCCCGTGCGCGCTTCTCCCTGGCCGACGCGGGTCTCCGCCCTCCGGACGCCGCCAACACGCGTGTCTCGGGCCGCCCTCCGCCTTCGCTTGGCCGAGGAGGCGTGTTCCTTCCGTCCGTCCGTCCCTCCTCCCTCCCCGCCGCCGCCGCCACCACCACCCTGTTCTGACGTGACACATGCGTGTTTCCGGGCTAAAAAAAGAAAGCGGGGGAGGGTCGCCTCGATCCGCCATCGTTCCGCTTCCCCCCTCTCCCCCCCCCCCGTGGAAACCAGGAGCTCCCTCTCCGAGTTAGCGTTGGGGGGGGGGCTACTACATCTTCCAGCATCCCCCCGACCACAGGGGGGGGGATTGGGAGTTGTAGTACTGCTCTTAAAATCCCCCCCCCTTTTACCAGCCCTCGCCTCCTCTCCCGGTTCAAATGTTTTAAAATGCTCTGATTTTATTTTTTAGATTCACGTGTTTTAATTCTAACTGTATTTCTTTGCCCTTTGTTATGTTTATTCTTCCGTTTGCCCATTGTATTTTAGCCCTGTTGGTTTTCTTATGATGCAAATTTTCATTCATTCATTCATTCATTCATTCATTCATTCATTCATTCATTCATTTGTATACCACCCCGATTTCCCTAAAACGAAACAGATAAATAAATAAGCGCACTAGCTATTTCCACCACACATTTGGACAGGTGTTCCTGGGCAGACGTTCAACAGGGCGAGTTTATTTGGTTTTTTTTTTTTACCCCCTTTCCCCAGCGGATTGTTTACATAGCCTGGCAAGTTTCCTCTCCATGAAATAAAGGGATGGGCAGTTCACTCTCTAGAAATGAAGACCAGGGCAACGCAAATGCAATGGGGGTCCATAAAATGCAAGCAACTTGCCCCCTCCCCTCCAAAAATGCAGATAAAAATCCCCAATGGAGCATGTTGACAAATATCAGGAGCTTGGATTTATGTTAAGGGAAAGCTTTGCAGTAAAAGTCAGAATATAGGTTGGTTGGATCAGCATCTTTAAAAAATAACTGCAAAAAATTAGGAAAAAAATACAAAATGAAAGAAAAACCAAGAAAAAAATTAACATCAGTCTTGAGAATGTGTGTTGTGTTATTTTTGTGTTATTTACTCTTGGTTCCTTGGTGTGGCCTCCATTTGTTAACAAGTCAGGAGTCTTTGAAATACAGTTTATTACAAGGGGGGGGGGGGAGAAGGAAACCTACAAAGGCTCAGACTTCACAAAACGCATCAAATGCGAGAAGCCCGGGAGATGGTCATCAGAGAGCAAGGGGAGGAGAGGAGCAGGTTGTTACAGCTGATCATTCGAGAAAGAAGTACGGGAAGGAAAAAGAATTTCTGAGCTGAAGAAACATGGAGATGTTGGAATAACCAAGGTGGTGCGGGGGGGGGGGGAGAAGAAGGTGGTGAGACCCCTTTCTAGTGAAACAAAAAGACATATTTTATTTTTATTTATACCCCACCTTTCTCCTATAGAAGGACCGGTGGGTATCTATTGGATTCAGAAGTCCTGCTATCCCCGTCATGTTTCCTGTCTTCCACCTTTGGGATTTTACCAGGACTCTTCTGTCTTGGTCCCAAAAGGCCCATTGACACACACCCACACCCAAAAAATACTCCTTTTGCCACTCACAGCCAACCCCAGGAACTGCCTCCCCAAAACCAATGCCTCTCAGATGGGCAAAGATTTCAGTTTAACCCCTTTCTCCACCACCCCTGTGGAAATCATCTGTTAAAGTTTAAAAGACCTTGGAAGTTGAACTCTCTCTCTCTCTCTCTCTCTCTCTCTCTCTCTCTCTCTCTCTCTCTCTCTCTCTCTCTCTCTCTCTCTCTCTCTCTCTCTCTCTGTCTCTGTGTGTGTGTGTGTGTGTGTGTGTGTGTGTGTGTGTGAAATTCAAATAGGAACATTTTCTCCAGGTGCTCCTTAACCCCTTTAACTCCATCCACGGCAAAAAAAAAGGATCTGGTGATTGTAATTTTATTAATTTTAATTTACACCATCTCTCTGGTTCCTTCCTTCTCCCCCCACTTCACTTGCCATGGCTGGCCTTCAGAGTAGTTCTCCTCCCCTGCAGAATAATTCTTGCCAACCGTTATCACACACATACAAAAATGCTACCTCCTACATGAATTGTGAGCATCACTTAAAGATTAATGAGAAACGGCCACCTATTTAGTCACTAGGAAGGGGTTATCTTTTGTTTCTGATTCTGATTCCATCATGGTTCTGATGAAAACCATGATGGAGATGCTTGATTTCCAGGCTTAAAACCGGGGTCCTTCAAGGGCCAGATGCAGGGGAGTGCTATCAGGAGACAGAGATCTAGTCTGCTTTGCTGGGCCTTTGGCCTGATCCAGCATGGCTCTTCTTATGTTCTTATATAAAGTGACACATTCTAGAGGCAAAACACAAAAAACGCACAACAGGCAGTGGTGTCAATCCCCTAGGAAAACAATTTCCAAGATCTACAGAAGAACACAGTCTTTTTGAGGGTCATCTGAAAAGTCACAATGCAGTGAGTAAGGGTCTCTCTCTCTCTCTCTCTCTCTCTAGAACAGAGGCTTTGGAACAACTATATACATGAAAGCCACGATGGTGCTTCCAGATGTTGTGTGGGCATCTGTTTTGGCAACCAACACAGCATGCCTCAAACACAAAACTTTCTCAGAGGCTGTTTTTGATTTGGTGCCAAAATCAAGACCAACTCAGTAACGGTGGTCGTGCGCGGATGGAGACGTGAAACATAAACCTCAGCGAGGACTCCACAAAGTCCCTCGATAGTTTGGTGCCAAATGGTCGCCGTGCTGAACATGCGCTCAGGCCATCTGGATCTCCATCTGAGAGATGGACCTGGATTTTCTCTTGGACAAAGACAGGATCAAGTCCTCGCCGAAGGCGCCCTCGAAGGCCGACACCACGGACTTGCGGAATTTCTTCTGCCCGACGAACACATAAAGGATGGGGTTGACGCAGCTGTTGAAGAAAGCGAGGCTGGAGGCCAACGGGATGCCCAAATAGAGGACGGTCTTGAGGTTGTGATCGGCGGACATTTTGGACATCTCCAGCAAGGAGAAGACGTGGTAGGGGAAATAGCAGAGGAAAAAGCACACGGTGACAGCCACGATGATTCGGAACGGTTTGGAGGACTTGGTCAGGCGCCGGCTTTTCATCCGGATAGCGATGACACTGTGGCAGAGGACGATGACCGTAAAAGGCAGGGCAAATCCAAAGAGGAATCGGGTGACCACCATCGCTTTGTGCCTCGCCCTCCACACCCTCCGCGTCTCCTCCGCATCGTAGCGGTCCGAGAGAGCAAAGTTGTTGTAGCAGCTGGTGACGTTCCTGGAGTTGGTGGCCGTGTCGCGGAAAAGGAGGTACGGGGAGCTGAGGAGGAAGGCCGCCGTCCAGGCCACCAAGGCGATGCCGCAAGCCAGCTTTTTGGTCCGGTAGTTTCTGGAGCACACCGGGTAGACTACCGAGACGCACCGATCCACGCTGATGACGGTGAGGAGGAAGACGCTGGCGAACATGTTGAGGAAGGCCACGGTGCTGTTCAGCTTGCACAGAAGCCGCCCAAACGGCCAGTGGAAGCCCAAGGCGGTGTAGGCGATACTCAGGGGCAGGAGAAGAGTGAAGACAAAATCCGCAGCGGCCAAGTTGAGGAACCAAACCACGTTGACCGTCTTCTTCATCTTGAATCCAGCGATCCAGAGGACGAGGCCGTTGCCCGTGACCCCGAGGAGGCACGCGGCGCCGTAGATCACGATGGAGAGGAGGTGCATGCTCGTTTGAAGGCTTGTATACGGAGGGTTGGCGTTCTCGGGCGAGACAGTGGCGTTGGCCCAGAAGGATGGCACAGAAATATTCTCCATCCCCAGCAAAAGGGTTTGCTCGCTCAGCTCCTGAAATCTTACAAACACCGTCCAGATATTGTTATGGATACATGAGGTGGCCGCAGGAAGCAAAGGTAGTTTAGGGAAGAACGTCCATTCGGAAGTGGTTCCTATGCTAATTACCAAAGACATTAGGATTTAGTTTGCTCAGTAACACAAGCGGTTAGTCAAAGCAAGCCACTTTTTTATTACAGGCCTAAACAAGACAAATAACTTTTATTTCCTATCTGTATCGATGTTCCATTCAGGTATTTGCTGCGAAATGTTTTATATCATAACTAAATAACTAAATAATTCAAATAATTCAAATACTTGCCACCCATATTTTCAAGCTATTAGGTATAACCTCTAGACCTCAGTCATACAGATTTACATATAATATCTCAGTGCAGTTTGGAAATTTTACTTACTTAATTTACAAAGCAGTGATCTTCAAAGAGTTCAATGGAACGTTATTTATTTATTTAAAATATTTTACCCCACCTTTCTCCTTAAAACAAGGACCCACAGTGAAAACACACAGTGAAAACGAGACAGTAAATTAGTCACATATTATAATATGATTCCTGGACAAATACAAACGACACATGCTATTCTGGCCTGGTAGGTTGTGTTTTTATCACAGGCACCTACTGCAACCAGTGACACTGATTGATGGATTGCCACTAGAAACGGATAAATCAATGGAAACTGATGGATCGACCATGTTTCTTTAGTTGAAAAAGAGATCAGAATTGCACCTGGGCATTATTGGTTATTTGCGGGTGGGGGTGGGTGGGAGGACTCACCCTTTTCTTTCTCCTTGCCTCTTCCTCCAGATGTCCTCCTGACCAGATTCTGTAGTTGATGCGAGTGACTTCAGTGCTGTTAAACACGCAATGTGCGGCAAAAAATTCAAGACACTGTTCTTTTCAGGTCATGACTCACATTGTCCTGAAATGTGTTCCTTCTTCTTCTTTCCATGTGCCAGAGTTTAAGGGGATTTTTGAGGATCTCATTGATTCCAGTCTCTCCTTCCTCAACGGGTTATTTGGGGACGTGAACGGTTTGGCCCGCGGTGGAGGGTAGCGCCGAGGTGGGCTAAGGCTGTTGTCGTTCTATGCCGTCAAGTCCTTTCGACATGGGGTAACTCTAACAGGGGGTGTCAGGGTATCTGAGATGATTGAGTGAGTTTCTGTGGCCAACCAGGGCTTTGAGACCATGTCTTCTGAGTCCCTGTTGATGTACGACTTAGAATCCTGAACTTGTTTATTTGGAAATTAGTCCCAGTTGACTCAAAAACTTGGACTCCTAATTTAATTATTTATTTATTTGAGTATTTTTACTCCGCCTTTCTCCTTGGCAAAGGACCCAAGAAGGCTTACACAGTAATGAATGAATGAATCTTTATTTACGGTTATTAACCAAGTCAAGAAATACCAAAATATCAATTTGCCACAATAAAATGATTTGCCAGAATAAAACATTGAATTTGCCAGAATAAAACATTTTAAAACATTTTAAAAACATTGTAAAACTTTTGATAAAAGCCACTAAATACAAACAGGACTGTTATAAAAATAGTCAATATCAGAAGGGTAGATAATATAATATATCGAAGATCAAGCCAACATCAAACCCCAAAGTGGAGACCACACTCCATATGGTGATCAAGAGCTAGAATTACTGGCAGTCATAAGCCTACGTACAACTACTGCAGCAGTGCAAAATCTGGCAACACAATTTGAAATCTGCTGGGACCTGTCAGAGAGAAGTAACTTTGTATAGAATTCGGCAGGTCTCCCAGGAAACTTGTCGATAACAGGTTGAATAAGGTCCTTACGTAAGTCACGGTAGAAGGAACAATAAAGAAGGACATGGGTGACTGTTTCTACTTGGTTCATTTTGCATAGGCACAAGCAATTTGAGAGGGGAATATTTTGAAATTTCCCATCCAAAAGCTTGGAAGGGAGAGCATTCAATCTGGCTAAAGTAAAAGCTCTTGTAATCTTTGGAGGCATTAAACCAGTCAGGTATGGGGATACAGTAAATTTGTTGTAAGTGACTAGGCTGTGATTACCCAGAAGGCTCCCATGATCTTGGAATTCTATATCCCAAATCCTTTGTCTAACTGCAGCTTTGGCATTAGCATAGCCCATCGCTTTTAAGATACAGTTAGAGAAGCCAATTTGCTGTATTTCTTTGGCTACAAACTGTTTCCATTTGGACTGGAAAGAATCAATTAGAACCAAGGGGGCCAACCCTTCTGTAAAGAATATAAGTTTTAGCCAATAGTTAATCATAAGGGCTTTGACCCGTGCTCTTATGGACACTAGACCGGCCTCCAAACGAAGGGCTGAATTTGATGTACATGGAGGTACAGCCAGAATTGATCTCAGAAATGTAGTCTGTACTACTTCCAAGGAATGTAAGTTTGTACCTGCAAAAATTTGGGAACCATACAACATTTGGGAAATAACCTTGCCCTTGAAAACCTGGATAGCAGAAGATACTTGTTGCCCTCCTTTAGAATAAAATAATCTGGTTATTGCTGCAGCACTCTTCTGGGCATTCAATTATGCATGTTTTAGTTGAGCGACCCAGGAGCCTGTAGAACTAAAAATTATGCCCAGGTATTTGAAGCATGAAACCTGCTCTATGGGGTGGTTATTTATAACACATTTGTGTTTGTTTCTTCTTCTACTAGTAATAAGTACTTTGGTTTTCGACTAGTTTATTACTAGTTGCTCGTGACTGCAATAGGTGAGGGCCCTCAAAAACCTTCTCAGGCCAACACAAGTTAAAGACAATAAAACTACATCATCCGCGAACAGTAACATGGAAAGGGGTCGTGAAAATAGCTTGGGCGGATGAAATTCGGGTTTTGAGAGATTGCTCACAATACCATTTATGTAGAAGTTAAAGAAGGTTGGAGCTATCACACAACCCTGTTTTACCCCATTATGAGCTGGAATTAAGTTGGACAACACTCCTGCTGGATTACAAAGAACTCGTAAACTTGAGTTTTCATAGAGACATCGCATTAACAGGAGAAGTCCCCTGTCTATGTTTGTCTCTTCAAACTTTGCCCAAAGTTTGTGCCTTGGGATGCGATCAAAAGCCTGTTTAAAGTCGACAAAGGCTGCATACAGGGCACCAGCTTTAGGGGAGGAATATTTATGAGAAAGGTGGTGGAGAATAAGTCCCTGGTCCAAGGTAGATCTTCCCAAAAATCCAGCTTGCTCCTCTGCCAACAGGTTCTCTACTTGCAGCCAGTCTGTTAGTTTACTCAATAAATGGCTGGCATATAACTTACTAACAGTGCTAAGTAGGCTTATTGGCCGGTAGTTAGCTGGGTCCCCCCTATGGCCCTTTTTAAATAATGGAACAATAATTGCAAGACCCCAGTCCTCTGGAATACAGGCTTTTGTAGTTGATCCAGGAGAACAAGTATGCCAGTACTGGGGCCCACCAATCAGAGTTTGATTTTAAAAAATCTTCTGAAATATAATCCATCCCGGGGGCTTTACCAACTTTCAAATTGCAAATCAGGGCAGAGATTTCCATAGGGGAGACTGGAGACCAGTCTGGTAGATTTCTATCACTTACTGGTGGACTTTGGGCACAGACAGGGTGTATGGAATAGATATTCTGAAAGTGCTCCTTCCAAGCACTAGGCAGGGAATGTTCCTGCATTTCACCTGCCACTATCCTCCAGAAAGTGGCTGAGTCTTTGAGGATAGTTGCCGTTGTCAAACGTTGCCAGGTCTCTCTCTGGGCTTGAAATTTTTTCTTTTTGATAAGGGCTTTAAATTCTCTTAAGAATGAACCAATCTGGAGGAATCCTGGCTAAGTTCTGTTCACGGTACAGTCTAATGAGGGACAATATACAGTCCAGTACAAAGTTTGAGAACAGGGATTTGAGGGACAACATTGAAGCTACAGGAGAATGCGAACAGTTAGAGAGTGTGTGTAAAAATTCCATGTAAAAGTTATGAGGGATGGAAACTAACATTGAAAACATGGTGTCAATGCAATCACACAAGGTTATAAGAGGTTACAAACACAGAAAAAGTCTATTTGATCATGTATGGCAGATTCCTATAAAAGACACATCATAGGTAGTCCAATTGACAGAATTCATGCACAGAAAGCATACCACTATAAAGAAGTCATTTACTATTTACATTGAAAGAATATAGGTAGGATTCAACAGGGAGAAATATCAAGGTTGCATTATCATAGTTATATTTATGGTTGCTTGTTTGAATTATATGTCTCCTTCCTCCTGATAAGGGGACTCCAGGCAGCTCACAGTGTTAAAAGGAATTTATTTAAAAACACAGTAAGTTAAAGATTAAAAGAATGATGAATCTATATGCTGGTTAAAATATAACTGAATAATTAAAAGCAAGTAAACATTTAAAAATATCTTAACTCGCAGAAGGCTTTCAGGAATTGTAGGCCAGGATGACAGTTTGATCTACAGAAACCCAAGGGGCTGGTCTGGATTTGTTTGTGTATGTTTTAGTTAAAGCATTGCTGTTTTTGCTTCACTGTTTCACAACACATACTTAATTGTAGTTTCTTTGTTGCCAGCTTTCTTAAGTACTGTAGCTTTTTTTGCAGACAGAAACATGACCCATAAACCTAAACGAGCCTTTCTGCACTCAGGCACCTTTTCGTCGTTTCAAACTACAACTCCCATCGCCTTCAGCCCAAGCCCTGGCGGGTGGGGATGACGGGGTTTGTTGTCAGTCCCTCTGGTGCCCTGGGCAAGGCATTTATAAGTCAATAACATTTGCGCTCCAAAGGTTTGGACGGGGATTCCTAGGATAGCCCAGTCAGCTTGCCTTGTTGACCTGGAAGGGGGTCTGGAAGTGGCCACGCGAGTTCGGGGGTTATGGGAATTGTAGTCGAACACCCAGTCCAAATCCCTCAAATTTTTTTTTTTTGGGGGGGGGGCTGATGGGTTCACTCTGCATGTGCTCAGGGACACAAAGGATCATCTGCCCCAACTTTTGACCGCCCCAAAATGCCCTCCCGAGAAGTCGACCTAAAGAGACCCGAGTTAACAAAGAACATGCGAATACGACAAGCGCTCACAGCTCGCATCAAGAACAACCCGGGCGGAGGGGTACCCCTCAGCCAATGACGCGCGAGGGATAAGAGGGCGGCCCGGGCCTCTCCTTCCCATTGGCTGGGGAGGCAGGCGGTGGAACTCTTCGGAGCGCACCGATTGGCTGCGACGCGGGGCTGAAAGTGCTGAGCGTTCCATTCCGGGAGCCCGGGTGGGCCTTGGAAGGATTTAAGCCCCGCGTTGCAAAGCGAGCGACTTTTGTCTGCAAGGAATCCGACGCGTGTTGGGGCATCAAGGGATCTGGTGAGTATTCCCCGGTGGTGGGGACGGGTCGCTTCCTCTCCCCTTTGCAAGATGGGGGTTCGAACCTCTGTAGTTTAGGTTTGGTGTCCTTCCCTGTGCTGCCTAACAGGCAGACATTCAACAGGTGACGCCTCCTACTCCCTTGCACGCCCCGGGAGTGTGTGTGTGTGTGGGGGGGGGGGCAGTCGCACCGGTGGCCTCCTCAAGGCACAGGAAGGTAACTCCGGCCAGGGAAACGGAAGCAAAAGGCGCGATCTTGAGCTGGGAGGCCAACGAGGAGTGTCTTTTTGCCCTGTACAGAGAGGGTTGGGGTGCAGTTGAGTTTGCTGGAACTCGTCTGCCTAAGCAGCTGAGATCTGGAGCAACTGGTGAGGATCCAGGCAGAGCCATCACCAGCAGTTTTATTCTAGCGTGCAGAAAACGGCCTTCCATTGCCTCCCCAGGTAGGCGCAGGTGCTTGCTGGGCTGTTGCTTTCTGCACTCAAGTCCTTGCTGACTTAGGACGACCCTAAAGCCGCCCCCCCCCCAATAGGTGAGCTGTTTGACCAGCGATTTCCCATTGCCACCCCCCCCCCCCAACATGACCTTTTGCAGCTGAACAGGAATTGGACTCCAGGGCTCCGAAGCCATCACCCCTCTCCTTGACCAGGAATTTAAACAATATTTCCGAGATGGACTTTTAGCTGTTTGACTGTTGCAAGGACTCCGCACATGGCCTTTTTAAAATTGTCCTTGGGGAGTTTAACCATTAACCTCCTTTGCCTCCTGTTTTCCCCTCTGGACTCTAGGACAGCCTCCCCTTTGTTCCTCCTGCAGCTGATGCCTCTTTGACAGCCGTAAAACTGTTTGAGAAGCCTTGTTGGTTTTGTTCTGCGAAATAACTTGCGGTTCTTCTCTTGATTCCACGCACACACTCTCTGCCCGGTTCAGGCCACTGCCATCCGGAACGGCCATGTCTCACTGCAATCAAGGAAGTGGCGACCCCACCACGAAGGGCTCCTGGGCCACTCATGACAAGATGATGATGGAACCCCTGGACACCAATGACCCAGAGGTGAGGTGGGCGTCTCGGCCGGGCCGTGATGTCAACGGGGGAACGGCTCGTATCGATTCTGGCAGGCGAAATGGAAGGGCCATGGCCAGTTGCCTCCAGCCGCGCTCCGAGCGTCCAGGGGCTCAGGCCGATGGCCTTTGGACCGTTGACTCCCTGACGCAGTTGAGGGGAATCCATGCCAAGGCGTCCAGAGTGCGGCAAGCTGAAAAGAGTCAGGGTGGATGGTGTCGTGGCTACAGCGTCAGGTCTCCACAAAGCCTTGAAAATCACCAGGTGACCTTGGACCAGTTGCTTTTGCTGGTCCTGGTCTACCTCCCACGGTGGTTGTGCATGTAATAAGGAGCAGAGAGTCTTGGAAGTCACCTAGGGTTTACCAGAGGAAAAGAGACCTAATACAGTGGTACCTTGTATAAAGGAATTAATTTGTTCCAAATGAAATTCTGTTAAGCAAATTTTCTCTTATACAAATTTCCCATCGGAATGCGTTGAAAACGGAGTAATCCCTAATCGCAACCATTTGTATGTTGTATGGATTCGCCCCATAGACGATTCTGTTAAGCAAATTTCCCCTATCTCCAGAATTTTTTATGTTGTACAGATTTTGTTATACAAACTGTTTGTTATATGAGGGTCCACTGTATAAACTAATGACAAGGAGTCAATAAGATGGAACTCTTGCTGGTTGTCAGTGGTCAGAGACATTTTATTCAGCTAGGCTGCAGTCCCCTGAGCTGATCTGCCTCCTTTTTAAGCCTGATAAATCCTGCAGCCCTTGAATTGGTATTCACTTGGGCCCCTCAAAGGGGCCAAAGGCCATGCCATGTCTAGTGGTCACTGCTTCCTCGTTTCCCAGCATCAGCTGTCCCCCCGCGGATACCCCATCTTCCCGTACTTTGTGGGCCACTGCCTTGAGAGCTGCCTCCCGCACAGAGTTGTGGCGTGGATTCTGTTTGGAATGCCTTGCCGGTCGAGTTGCAGCAAGCTCCATCGCTGGCATCCTTCAAGAGAGCCTTAAAAACATGGCTATTTAAGGACGCCTTTGGTAACTTCCAGGGGTAACCTTTTTTTTTTTTCCTTCGCTGCCCTTCCTACATTGGCTTGCCGTCCTGGACACCGCTGTTGATTGTTTTATTGTTTTATCTGTTTTATTTGCTATGGTATTGTGTAAACCGCCCTGAGTCCCCTTTGGGGAAATAGGTGCGGTATATAAGTTTGAAAATAATAATAATAATAACCAATAGGCTGGCGGCCCCTTTGACACGAAGGTCGGGCTGCCACCAAGGTTGGCTTTCTGCTCTTCCCAAGGTCTACGACCTCATCAAGAAAGAGAAGCACCGGCAGAGGGTGGGCCTGGAGCTGATTGCCTCGGAGAACTTCGCCAGCCGAGCCGTCTTGGAAGCCCTGGGGTCCTGCATGAACAACAAATACTCCGAAGGCTACCCAGGACAACGGTGGGTGCCAGGGAGGATGGCTTCTCAATCCTCAGGACAGACAGAGGCTACTTTATTTTTATTTTTAATTTTATTTTATTTATTTTTTAGTAGAGGCTTGATTTCCTTTCTTGCAAGGCACTAGTTCCCCTCGATTCGGCCCTGTTCAGGCCTCATCTTGAGGTGCTGGGTCCACTTCCAGGCACCACCCTCCAATAATTTGTTGTTTGATTGTGTTGTTAACCGGCCGGAGTTCCTTCGGAAGATGGGCAGTAAATAAATAAATAAATAAATAAATAAATAAATATGCTGACAGATTGGAACAAGCTCAGAGCAGGGCGACAAGGATGATTGGGGGCCTGGAAACCAATGAAGGACTGGAATAGAAGAAGCCAGAGACCATGCTGTATATGGCTTTCCCTATAAAATCATGTTTGCTAAAATCCGCATTTTTTTAGCATCCACAGAAGGGCAGGGTTATGAATCCCCATGGATACCAGGGTCTTAATCATCAAAGCATGGAAGAGTTACCACTTTGAGTGACAATTTCCTGCATCCCTTAGTTTGGTCATCTACTGGGGGGGGGGGGGGCGGGGAGAGAAGCCAGTAACAACTGCATTTACTGAAAAGGCAACACATGCTTCTATATTTGTGTTTGAAAACTCCCTTCGCTTTGCTAGATATTACGGCGGCACCGAGTTTGTGGACGAACTGGAGAGGCTGTGTCAGAAGAGAGCGCTCCAGGCGTACGGGCTGGACCCGCAGAAGTGGGGCGTCAACGTCCAACCGTACTCAGGTAGCCCAAGATCTGTCCTTCACTGGCCATCAAGGGTGGCCATGGCTCAACTAAGCAAGCTGTTGATATTTGAGAATGCATGCTCCTTGGGGCAGGGACCGGATCTTTTCCTTATCTAAAGCACCGTGACGAATACAGGTGGTGCCACAGAATAAACAAACAAAGAAGGCATTTCTGAATGGATCAGCTCCTAACCTACTGCTTGGTGCAGCTGGTCCTGATCCAGCCTTCTGCTTCTCTTCCAGGGTCCCCTGCAAATTTTGCTGTCTACACCGCCCTGGTAGAGCCTCATGGGAGAATTATGGGATTGGATCTTCCCGACGGAGGTCACTTGACCCATGGTTTCATGACGGCCAAGAAGAAAATCTCGGCCACTTCGATCTTTTTTGAGTCCATGCCCTACAAGGTGAACTGAATTCCATGCCACGATGTTCAACTGTGAGCCAGCAGCAACAACCCGGATGTATTATGGAACATGGGTTGCTTTTCTCTCTGGGCCTTTTCACACGACCCCTAAGATCCGCTGGTCCCTTAAATTCGGACCAAAGATCTTAGGGGTTCATTGCCCTTCCTTCCTCCCCACCAGAGAAAGAGGGGGGGAAATGCAGCTCACCTGGAGGAGCTTCCCGGAGCTCCGTTTCTCTTCCGTTTCTCTTCCGTTTCTCTTCTGCTTGCTTTTTTTCCTCCCACCTCTTCTCTTAAAGGGGCAGGAGGCAAAAAATACACAAGCAGAAGCCAGGAGAGCCCCGCACTGACCAGATTAAATCCGGACCTGGGGATTTTCACCCACCTCAAGCAGGTACAAGAAAGTGCAGCTGGGTCGCGCTTAGGTGGGCGGGGTCGCACTTAATTGTCTGCAAAGTCCGGAGCTGGTGGGA